>OZ005737.1:166778603-167198069 GCA_963930755.1 Eudasyphora cyanicolor
CAAAGTATTTTCAAACTTTCGCCTTAACCGCGAATGCTATGTCAAATTTTTCTGGAATTTAAAAATAATGCAGAAATGGATCAGAAGAAAATGTTGTCTTAAAATTAAAGATTGGCGCCAAAGACGCTCTTAATCTTTGAAATAAGTACGTTTAATATTAATGAAATAATCTATATTTTAAGTACAAATGTACCTATTTCAATGATTAAAGAAGCCTTTTGAATTATAAACGAAGTTATTTAAAAAAAGTATAACATATTTACACTCATCTTAAAGGAACCTTCCTAGAAAATGTTCGTGAAGAAAGACGGACAAAAATACTGTATTTGTTGTTAAGCGTTTCCAATTAATAACATTTTCTATACAAATTTCCAAAGTATTCTACATTTTCTTCAATCGCAAAACAAAAATATTAAAAACTTTATTATTTTTATAAGTGGTAGGGTGTTGTACGTTGAACTACAATAGGAAAATGGAAAGCGGCTTCTAGTATGGTAGATATAGGGGAAAATCTAAAAATCACATTTTTGGGGATTTTTGAATTGTTTGACTGATTTTTTTAAATATGATGATTAGCAAACCACTTTTGATGCTTTCTTTTTTTCAATATTTCAATGAAAAAGATCAATGCTTAAATAGTGTAAGGCATTATTACATTTCTTTCTGCATTTCAAAATTTATTTTTTATTTATTTTTTTACTTACCCTACCCCAGTATTTTGTTAATAACAGTTCAGAATATAAACCGAATTCTCTCAAAATAACGTTTCCAAATTCACAAAAAAAAATCCTGTCAGATGTGCCCACTGAAGGAAGAGTTATTGTCATATCAATTTATATTTTCTAAAAATAGGTAATTTTGTATTTTATTGAGAAAAGGTTTATGTAGTATTTTACAGATATAGAGGAAATTATAAGATGAAAGCATAACATACTTATTTTCGTCTTAAAGGAAACATCCTGGAGATGGTGTAAAATAAGAATAGATCAAACATTTTTATAAATAGTGTTGCCACGCTTCTCCATTTTTCTTTTTTAAAAAATTTCAAAACTTTTCCACATTTTCGACAATCGCAAAGCTAGAATATAAAAACCTTTACCATTTTTTGTGTAGTTTGTAATATGATACACGGTAAACTGCAAAAAGAATTTCGAGCCCGGATTTTAGTATAATAAATTTTGGGAATACACTAAAAATTATTTTGGGAATTTTGGGATTTTCATTTACAAATATAATAATATGAGATTTAGCCTCGATTTCGAATTTTTACATATTTTATGGATTTATATAGATTTAGGGATTTTCTGCCTTTGAAAGTATTTTATTTTTTATTTTTTTCCGATCCATTACTACGCGGGGCAACATCGTCTTTTTTGATATGTTTGAATCGGAAGAAAATATATTTGCAACACAAATTTTTAAATATTATATATTTCTGGCGCAAATAAATTTTATTTGCAAATCAATTGATTTACTTGGAACGCATATATTAATATATATTAGAAGACTAATTTTCTCAAATAAAATAAGTATTTAAATACAAATAAAATTATTTTTTAGGAATTTCTCCAAATAAATTTTGTTTAAAAAAGCTTTTAAAAAGGTTGCAGATTTTTCAAATTTAATTTTTCATTGATTTTAAGTTATTCTTTTTTTTATTATTTTAAAGCACTTTTAATTTCTATTTATTTAAAGTCATAATTTTTGTCCACCCATCAAGCAATGTGTCTCTATGCAAGGTTACACCATTTCAGTTATAAAGCAATTTTAAGAACATTTAAAATTTCTGAAAAAAAGTGAAATTGAATTACAGAAAAACATACTCGTACAACTTGTCATAAAATTAAGGTATTCATGTATTTTCTAGATACTTTAAAGCAAAAAAATAATTCACTCGAAAATAATAGTTTCAAATAAAAACCAGTAAGGAAAGTCAGAAAGTCGGGCGGGGCCGACTATATAATACCCTACACCTCCCTAACAATGCGATAAGGGTCATTGCGATAATAATGTGGAATAATTGCTAAATGGGTAATAACATATATATGTGGATATATCTAATTCTGAACCGATAATCGCTAAATTAAGCAATATTCGTTCCTAAATTGAGAAACATCTTTCTGGAGAATTTTGTAATGATAGGAAGAAAGTACAACTTCTATAGCGCTGTGTAACCAAATCAGGAGGAACATATATATGGAGGTTATATATAAATCTGAATCGATTTTCCCTGAATACTCATTCATGTAAAATAGAAACATTTTTCTGTCGAATTTCGTACTGATCGGATATAAAATACAGTTTCTACAGCGTTTACATGTCAAATCGAGGGTAACATATATATGGGGGCTATATCTAAATCTGAACCGATTTCCCCCAAATTTTATATTGTCTCTAAGTGTATCACGAGACTACTCTCTGTCAATTTTTGTACAAATCGGTTAAAAAATTTTGCTTATACAGTACATATATGCCAAATCGGAGGTACATATATATGGGAGCTATATGTAAATCTGAACCGATTTTAACCAAATTCAATAGGGA
Source organism: Eudasyphora cyanicolor (assembly GCA_963930755.1). Taxonomy (NCBI): domain Eukaryota; kingdom Metazoa; phylum Arthropoda; class Insecta; order Diptera; family Muscidae; genus Eudasyphora; species Eudasyphora cyanicolor. Next base: position 166,781,148 of record OZ005737.1, read on the forward strand.
TCGTCCTTGGGCCTAAAGAAATATATGTGCAAAGTTACGTTGAGATCAGACCATAATTGCGACCTGTACTTTGATTACAAGAATACATCTACAGACAGACAGACAGACGGACATAGCTAAATCGACTCAGAAAGTGATTACAAGTCGATCGGTATAATAAACAATGGGTCTATCTTTTCTCCTTTTGGGTGTTACAAACAAATGCAGAAAGTCATAATAACCTGTACCACAGTGTGGTGTAGGGTATAAATATTAGAACTGAAAAAAGATTTGTTTCGAGCCATATCTACCCAAACATATTAACAGCCTGTTCACCGAAATGTACCAAATGCGATAGCTACCCAACAATAATTTTCTTATTATTATTCTCAAACAAGCAATTATGTTTTGAATTTGATTCATTGTCACTTATAGTACGGGTAAGAAAGCTCTTTTCTTCATTGTCTTCCTATCAAATACCAATATTACCGTCATGTTTTTATTGACATTTCTTAAAGCTTTTCCACACAAAAATATCAGAACGGGTGCAACTATATCCAACAGCTATAAAAGTAGCAGCAGCTGATTCTAGACAATGAGAAATAATCAAACAACCGAAAACAAATACAATTGTTTGCTTGATTGCTCATATTATGTATATAATAGGGCTATATCTAAATCGGAAACATCTATTCAGTCTATTTCAGTAAGTCCTTGAGTTAAAAAAAGTTCTTGCTAAATTTTATAGTGGTCTGAGCATAATTGTGACCTGTACTTGGGTTACAAGGGTACATCTAAAGTGTGTCCCAAGAAGAGCGCAATTTTTAAATCTCGCAACATTTGAAGAGTCATTGTTTGACATTTGAATAATTGTTATTGTTTGTTAGTAGAAGGTACGAGGTTAGTAAAAATGGAGCGCTACACGAATGAACAACGCATTCTCATTGTGAAATTGTTTTACCAAAATGGTGAAAGTTTTGCGGCTACAGTTCGCAAATTGCGATCAATTTGGGGTCACAATAATGCTCCAAAAGAGTCAACTGTAAAGAGATTAATGGAGAAATTTGCCGAAACTGGGTCTGTAAGTGATGTAAAGACAACAACGCGCCATCGACCAGGTCGATCGACCGGTTTTTGGGTGGTTTTTGGGCTGGAGGAATCATTGGACCTTTTTTTATGAAAATGAGGCAGGTCAAGCGCAAACAGTCAATGGTGTTCGGTATCGTGAAATGATAACCAGTTTTTTCTTGCCTAGAATTGAAGAAATGAATGTTGAGGGCATGTGGTTCCAACAAGACGGCGCCACATCTCATACAGCCAGAGAAACAATTCAATTGCTGCATCAGTCATTTCCCGGTCGTGTTATTGCGCGTTTTGGAGATCAGAATTGGCCGCCTAGATCGTGCGATTTAACACCATTAGATTTTTTTCTTTGGGGTTTTTTGAAGTCGATGGTTTACGCGAATAAGCCGACGACGACTCAAGCCTTAAAAGACGAAATTGGACGTTGCATTAATGAAATACCGCAGCATTCATGCAAAACGGTCATTGAAAATTTCATTAAAAGATCGCGTGCATGCCAGCAAAGCCGCGGCGGCCATCTGCACGATATATTGTTCCATACATAACCTCATTCTGTCTACTTTACGATATAATAAAGTTTCACGATTTTTTCTTAAATATCTGTGTTTTATTTAAAATTAAAAAAATGCGCTCTTCTTGGGACACCCTTTACAAACAGACGGACGGACAAAACCAAACCAATTCAGGAAGAGATTCGGGGTCAATATGTATATTAAACGGTGTAGCGTCATATCGCCCAAAACCATGTATGTCATAGCGCCCAAAAAGCTGGAAATGTCATATAGTTCAAACGCAATGTCATAAAGCCCAAAAATTTTTTTGGGCGATATGACATTTCAGTAGATATAAAATGTTGTAAAGCTAGCGTTACAAAAGAACTGTAATATGTAATATAATTCATCATGTAGCGGTGACATATACTGATTTGCTTCCCCAAAGACGATTACGTATACCAAAGTGCATATGCTTGGCCGGCCTTCGGCCGGGGTAAAAATTCTCTCCTTTGGGATATGTCAAAAGACGGCTACGCGGACCAAACAGATAGCGCGTGGCCGGCCTTCGGCTGGATAAAGATTTGTCCTCTACACGCTGAAAAAAAATCGCTTCTGTAGTATATTGTCCCAAACATATTCGGCTTGAAACATATATATGTTTATGGTACACTCTAAATATATAATATTTTGTACACACAAAAATTATATATTTGGAAAGATGTTGTTCTAAACAAATTCTTGTTTCCACCCTAATACCTTTTGTTTGAGATTTTTAATTCCGAAACAAAAATGTATTTAAATTTAATTATTCCGAAAATTTCGAACCGTAATTGTGTTAAGTTTTTCAGTAATTTAATGATAATTTTTTAGAAGTTTTTAATTGAAATTGAAATCGTATAATTTTTGATAACATTAATTTACTGGAAGGATTGAAAAAATGCTGACATGAAATACTCAGAAATTTAAAATGAGTCCCTTAAAACAGAATGTAATGCTGTTAATGGTAGTTTTGACTGGGAGAAATAGTTCGAAACGAAGGAAAAATTAAAAATGATATTATAAAAATTCAACGAAGTTTTGAAAATCTTTTTTTAAATTATATATATTTGATTTTGTTTAATTATATATATATCCTAACCAATAATTTTATTTGTATATAAATACATATTTTATTTGAGAAAATTAGTTTGCAAATATATTTTGTTGTAATATATTAATATATGCGTTCCAAGTAAATTTTATTGATTTTAAAATAAAATTTATTTACTCAGAAATAAAAAACATTTAAAAATGTGTGTTCCAAATATATTTTCTTTCGATTCAAACATATCAAAAATAGCGATTTTGGCCCGTGTAGGGTATGTCCAAAGACTGCTACCCGAACTAAAGTGCATTGATCAGCATAGCAGTCTTTGAAAATACGCTAGAGGAGAAAAACTTTAAAAACACGGCCGAAGGCCTGTCACGCACAAACAGTTTGGCCAGCGTAGCCGTCTTTTGACACACCCCAGAGGAGATAATTTTAAATCCCGGCCGAAGGCCGTCCACGCTAGTTCTACGCATACCGCAGATCATCCTGGTCCGCGTAGCCGCCTTTTGGGATTCCGACGATTCCAAAGTTGTTTTACAAAAGTGATCATAATACATTTTACTTTGGCAAGCGTGATGACATTTGAAAATAAATGTGTTTGTATACTTTGGGCGTTATGACATAACTTGTTTTGGCGAAAAAAAATTAAAAATTACCTACTGTTCTAAATGACATATTGCCCAATGTCGATGTCATATTGCCCAAAAACTAAAATTTTCTACAACAACAACTAACATTGCATTTTTTGGGCGAAATGACATTTTGGTTCATTTATCCATTTTTTCATTTATTTAGCCAAAAATTTTCACTCTAAGAAATTAAAAAAAATATTGAGTGTAACCTCTGAAGAGGAGAAGTCTACAGTTTTGTTTAAATTTAATTTCCCTTACGATGATTGTCCAAGACAATCGAAATATTGGAAACAATATAATTTTACACTATTTAAAACAACTTAAACCATCAGTTTTTTAAATATTACATGATCTCAAGCCAAACCATCAACAACTTCATTAAATAAAAAATTCAACAATAAATAAAATTAACAAAAAAAAAAAATTATATTAAAAATGTTAGAAGGAATTAAAAACCCCTTCGGAGATTTTGGTCCACCCCATACTTTTTAAAATAGATTCTTCTATAACTCCAAAGTACGACACATATTTTTTAAATAATTTTAAATTGCTACAACTTTTGTCTTTTGAGTATATGGGATTGAATCACATAGCACATTTTGTTGCTAACTAAAAAAAATTGATGTGAAATAAATCGGTGCATATTCTGCTCCGATATTCACAAAATACTAAGACAACGTCGGGAAAAAAATGACACATTTTACAAAAACGAAGACACATTTCACAAACGACCCTGCATATTGTATTTTAGGTTGAAATATTTTTTTTTTTAATTTAGGCCCATCGGTTTAAACTCTTATTATAGCCTATTGAGTTAGTTATCATAGGGTCGGCCCAGCCCGACTTTGAACTTTTTTTTTAAGCTATTCACGCAAAACATCCGACATTATGTCGCATAGTGTAGTTGTGGTCTTTTATAAAAAAGAGAAAACCTGACGTTGCATTCCTATATAACCTTCAGATACTGACAGTCACTCAAAAAGTCTCCCTTCAATCATCCTATCGACAAAATATACCAAGAGAAAGAAAAAAGCTAAATCCATTTAGGAGCGCTAAAATGTAAGTGCCATTTGTACTTATATTTAGCACCAATTTTTAATATATTCAACATTTCACTTTCAATTTCCTGTCATTGAAATCATCACTTCCTTTTCAATAGAATCTCAAAAAAGCCATTCGGCGAAAAAAAATCAAACAAAGTGCACTTGACTGGTTGCGTACTCCCAATGATTCCTAATGAACTTCACCGTGAATATGAATTATGAATTCGATAATGGGACGCCAGCTCTGACAATGGTATTGTATCGTGTCGTAACGCATTGAATGTATGCAAGACTTGTTAAACATGAATGAAATAAGAAACACAAGACAATAATGCCACGATTGCGCGATTATGATTAGCGGCTCTGAGCATAGAACAAGTGAAACCCGAAAGTACTTTGACAATTTCAAATGGCCAAGAAATCCAATCCGGCCAAGCGAACGACCAACCAATGATGATCTCAAACAAAATCCATGGAAACATAAAAATATGTCGTGATAGACTTTGCCAAAAGGAAGATGATGACATGTTTAACTGACTGATAGAATGACAGACGGACGGACGGGGGAAGTGACAGGCGTAGAGACCAGTCCAAGTGAACATTGAAATGTCTCATGACATGTGTGTGTGTGTGTTTTTTTTTTCAAAATACATACTTCAACAGTGTTTTTTTAGTAATTGACATTATGGCGCTTTGATGTTCAATTTGATTTTATTTTTGCGCATTCTGCATATCGCATATTGAATTATTCAAAAGCTAGGAATAGTGGCAATAGAATTCCAGGTACCCTACACAGGAAAAAATAGTTCTTAGTAAATGTAGTAAAGGCCTTCGGTCACTGAGGGGAGTTTCTGAACTCTTTCACGCGTCTGAAGGGGACATGCTCCTCGATGACACGGGCGAGGAGTTCGATAACAACCTTGTCGGGGTGGAAGTTCAGATATTTCAAAAGTGGTATTCATGCCTGAAACGGGAAAGATTTCAAACACTAGGCCAAAGGACTTCAGACCAATTAGCCTATTCTCCTTCCTATTGAAAGGCCTATAAAGACATTTAGATTCAATCATTAGAAAAAACCTGGATACAAAACTTCTGTCGGGGACCCAACAACCATACAACAAGGGAAAGTCTATAGAGTCTGACGTGCACGAACGTGTGGGAATTATTGAATCGTCCCAAAATTACCTTTCTTGACATAGAAGGGAGTTTTAACAACATTCAGTCAGATGCATTAATTGATGCTCAGTCGCATCTAAGGGTAAATTCTAGCTTGACTAGACTATGTAATCCAAAGGCATAACAGCAAGACTTGGGTCCACAACTCGAACAAGGTTTGTTAACAGAGTAACTCCACAAGGAGTATAACTGTCTCCTCTAATTTGGAACCTAGCGGTGAATGGAATCCTGTTAAATCTAGAACATTGTGGCTGCAAAATCGTGTCATATGCGGATGACGTGACTATCACTGTAACTTGCAAATTCCTCTCAACCCAAACAATACAAGAATTGGTTTTCTTTACTAGGAAGAAAAAGTTCCTACATTTATCCCTCAGATAAATGGAACAGAGCTGGTCTTTTCTGAATGCTGTACCGGTCTTAATGTACCGGAACGTGTAAGGAAAGCCAACGTCGCATTATATTCTTTGCAGGAAAGCTGTAGGATCGCATTGGGGCCTCTCTCCTAAAATCTTCCACTGAATATATATATATATATATAGCAGTAGTACCATTGTGCGACATTGTGGTGTGGTGGACAGCAAGTAATAAACTATCCATTGCAAACCAATTATCAAAGGCTGAGGGAACCGTCCGCCTATGCATAAGCGAATGGGTGAGGACTTCAGCGACTGTGTCTCTACAAGCCCTACTCCGTCTACTGTCCATTGATAATGTGGCGAGAGAAGTTGCCACCAGAGCGGCATTACGACTGCACTGTCTATGAATCTGGAGGTATAAGAACTACGGCCACATGAGGATATCAAAATGTAGTGCTATGGTAACCGACCGAGTGGACTTATATCAATGGGCCATTTGCATGGGAGATATCAAAAGTGGCGCGACAACTGCGCCCATTTTTCTTAAGGTGATGGCGACTAAAAAAATAAATAATACAATGTGTGCAATTGTGAAAGATTCCATATAAGCTCTTAAAGAATCAATAGTTCACTAAATGTTGACCCTTGTCGCGAGAGGTACTCGAAGACGTGGATCAACATGGTCCATCTTTGATCTTCTTAGCTTGAGACAGAAAACTAGTAAGAGCGTTAAGTTCGACCATGACGAATCTTGTAAACCCTCCACCATAGATTGCATTCAATTCTATTACTGGAAAAATCTGTGGATATGGCGCAAATCATGGAACGAAACTTTTTGTTTAAGCAAATTATTAACAAGTAAGAAAGTTTCAGTCGGGTTAACCGACTAAGGTAATGTTATATATAACATTACACTAATTAATCTGTCAATTTGTGTGGAGGTACCAGAAGGGGTTTAACAAATACACCTATTTTCGGTAAACAGTATTATCTTTAAATACATTACACTGTGTCGAATAATAAACGTTTATGTGCACTGGTATATTAACGTTACGAGCTATTAAATTTTCGTATGATTTGGTCAAAGGGGCGTGGTGATAACGCCCACTTTTCACAGGACTGTAGGAACTATAACAGCATTATACTGTAAAAAATTTCAAGTGTTTGTATGTACTGGTATTAAAACGGTCCATTTGTGTGGAAGGTACCAAAAGGGGCGTGGCAACTTCGCACACACAGACAGACAAACGGACGGACATTTCTCATTCAACTTAAAATTACCCAAAACGAATATCTGCCGAACATACTTAGGGTCCTAGACTACTTCTTCGATGTGTTACACTTTTGGCCGGTAGCAAATGATATATACCCTCGTATCACTAAAGTGACGGTATAAAAACGAGCACTTCAATTTTTAGCCAAATTTTAGGCCTCAAATTCTTTAGCCAATCTTTTCAACTGAAAATGTGGTTTTTATGGCTTAAATTAGCATATATTAATATAGCTTAAAATTAGCTATTTTTTTTAAATTTTATTGTTCAAAAGCAAAAAATTTCGGAAATAACATAAAATTTTAGAAACAGTTTAGATTTGTTCGAATTGGCCACCTTTGGCACGAATTATGGCATTCAAACGGCCGACAAAGCCATCACACGCTGCACGAAAGTGGCTCTGCGGTATTTTGGCCCATTCCCGACGAAGCGCCGTCTTGTGATGATCGATACTTTGGTATTTTTTAGTGCGAACCTTACTCTCTGAGGCGCAAGAGTCCAACGGATTGTGATCCGAAGATCTTGGTGGCCATTGTGCGGTAGAAATGAAGCGAGGAACTTCCTTTTTAAGCCATTCTTGGTTGACGCGTGCTGAGTGCGAGGGTGCTGAGTCCTGTTGGAATGTCCATGGTCTGCGGCCGAAATGTTTGTCTGCCCATGGCTTCAATACTGTCTTTAGGACATTTTCCCGATAATATTCGGCATTTATTTTGACCCCATGGTCGATGAATACGAGCGGGGAGCGACCATCGGCCGTTACGGCGGCCCACACCATTACCATCGGCGGCGCTTGAGTTCTGGTGGCCAATCGAAGGTGTACATTTCTAGTCTAACTTTTTTTTGTGCATCGGTGAGCTCTTGCACTTTTTGGAACATCAATGGCTTTAGTCCAAGCTCATTTTTTAATATGTGTTGTATCCGATCTCGCGATATGTTCAGCTCACGAGCAATTTTTCTACCATTGCGGCGTGGATTTCGATCAAATCTGGCATTCACTTTTCGGATCATTTCTGGTGTTGTTACCGTTTTTTTTCGTCCACTTTTTGGACGCGATGCAACACTGCCAGTATCACGGTAACGAGCAATGGTACGAGAAACAAAAGATTTATTCACATTTAAATGCTGAAGGGCTCTAACGATAGCCACTTGTGTTTTTCCACCCAAATATAAAGCAATCACACTATCACGCTTGAATTTCATCACGATTAATTTTTTTTCTGAATGCAATAGATCAAAATGCTTTTGTAAGCTTGTAAACAATAAAATGAACTGTCACTGAAATAAATCTGTCAGCTATCAGACTAGCGGTTCAGAAATGATAGCAACCTGAAGTTGGTTGCAATACATATCAGCCACCCTGTACACGGGGACTACAATAAAATAAAAACTGACTTTTAGAGCGACCTCTATAGGGTGACTATAAAAAAATATGAACCGATTTGAAAATTTTTTGCTGTGATGAATTCTTGTCATAATAGAATACAAACTGCAAGGTTTTAGCTAAATTGCTTTAAAAATGGTTACCATGCTCAAAACCCATATTTTGAAGCGACCTCTATAGGGGAGCTATACCAAAACATAGACCGATATGTGTCATTTGCAATCCCAAACAACCTGCAACTATAAGAAGTAAAGGGTTTTTCAATAGGGACGCTACAAAAGTAGACCGACAGGGACAGCAAACGACGCCATATTTTTTGCCGCTCTTTTGACATTTCTCTTCAGTAAGGTTTGCCATTTCATGATGGAAAGATATACGAGCCAACAACGAGTCGAAATTATTAAAATTTACTACCGAAATACGGAGTCAGTGGCCTCAACGTTAAGAACGCGAAAAATCGAAATATCATCTTCAGCGATGATGCTCATTTCTGGATGAATGGCTTCGTCAATAAACAAAATATGCGTTATTGGTCAGACAGCAATCCACACGTACTCCATGAGTCATCATTGCATCCCGAAAAAATTACGGTTTGGTGCGGTTTACGGGCCGGCGGCGTCATTGGGCCGTACTTCTACCGTGATGATCAAGACCGGCACGTTACTGTGAATGGGAATCGCTACCGTTCAATGATAACCGAATATTTTTGGCCCCAATTGGATGATATGGACTTGGAGGACATGTGGTTCCAACAGGACGGCGCCACAAGCCACACAGCGAATGCCACAATCAATTTATTGGAAACCAAGTTTGGAGAACTGGTTATCACACGAAATGGTCCAGTCGATTGGCCGCCTCGGTCGTGCGATTTGACGCCGTTAGACTATTTCCTGTGGGGCTACGTCAAATCTATGGTCTATGCCAACAAGCCAGCGACGATTGATGAACTTCGTACGAATATCGAACGTGAAATTGCAGCAGTATCGGCCGATTTATGCTTGAAAACCGTCGAAAATTGGATTCAGCGTCTGGACTTCTGCAAACGTGCCCGTGGTGGCCATGCAAAAGAAATCGAGTTCCATACATAATGGCATCGAACGTACTTTCACAGGAATAAAGAATTTCATTGATATCCAAAACCGTTTTTGTTTTATTTAAAAAAAACTTTTGTAGCGCTCTTATTGACGGACCCGATATTTCTACCAGATTTGGTCAACCTAGCCCTATTATTACGGACTGTAGCGTGATTTCAACAAACAGATAGACAGAGGGACATGGCTAAATCATCATAGAATATCACGACGATCAAGAATTTGTATACTTAATGGGGTCGCAGATCAATATTTCAAACGGAATGACAAAGTTAGTACCATCATATGGTGGAGGATAGACAAATCTTGACACATTCCATATTTGAAGTTAATCGGTTACTCCATTTCTCAAATGACCTAAAATGACCCAAAACGGATTTCCGACGAACACACTTGGGGACTTAGGTCACTCCTTCGATGTGTTAAGCTATGTATAGACGATTGACTACGTCATCAATCCTGTTAAAGTGCTGCAAATGTACAGACAATTACAGATTGTTACACCCAGGAAAATAATTGGTTGGAATTCGATGGTAACAATAAAAAAGTAAAAGCATTAAGTTCGGCCATGCCGAATCTTATATACCCTCCACCATGGATAGCATGTGACCTCACAAAATAACTCAAACCTAAAGAAACTATAGTAGATGAGAACTGTGGGAACATCAAGTCACATGCTATATATGGGAGCTACGAGTATATCTAAATATGGACCGATATATCAAGTATTATAGATTGTAGCGTGATTACAACGTCTTAGAATTTTACGACGATTAAGAATATATATACTTTATGGGGTCTCAGATCAATATTTAGAGGTGTTACAAACGGAGTGACAAAATGAATATACCCCCATCCTATGGTGGAGGGTATACAAATAGTACTAGCAACAAATAGTCTATTGCATACACCGTGTGTCGGTTGTATTTATATATAAATAGTTAAAACAACAATTATAATATGGATACGATCAAATGAAAATGCTTGCAACAAAATCGATACTTTTAAATTTTCATTATAGTACCATATGATCGATATTTGGTAGTGACAACGAATGTTTTATTGTTGACAACATAAATTGTATTAATAGACCAAAAATTATTATTGCAACGAATAATTGGTTACTATAACGGTAAAAAATATTAATAAATAATCGTTTTTTTTGGTTATCCCAATTATTTCCCAGATTTAGAATAATTTTGGGATATACAACCGAAAGCTTGGTTACTTTTCTTTTGTTGATACATGACAAACAAAAAATAAAATTGTTCGACATAAATAAATCTCCAACATTTTGTTCAAGTACGGTATACGTAGTATGTTAAAAAAAATTGCGAATTTTGTTTTTTTTTCAAAAAGTATTTATTTATTCATGAATATCTATTTTGTCCCCTTCAAAGTAATTCCCCACGGATATAATACACATCTGCCAAAAGTTTTTTCCAATCCTCGAAGCACTTCAAATAATCATTTTTTGTGATCTTGTTCAGCTCCTCCTTCGATGCCGTCATTATCTCCGCAGTCGTGGTGTACCGTCGTCCTTTCATGGGCCTTTTCAGTTTTGGGAACAAAAAATAGTCACAGGGGGATAGGTCAGGGGAATACGGTGGCTGCGGCACCATTACTGTGTTGTTTTTGGCGAAATATTCGCGCACAAGCAACGATGTGTGTGCAGAGGCGTTATCATGGTGAAAAAGCCAGTTTTTGTTCTTCCACAAATCCGGGCGTTTTTGGCGGATTGCTTCGCGCAATTTGCTCATAGCTTGCAGGTAATATTCTTTATTGACCGTACTACCCTGTGGCAAGAACTCATAATGCACCACGGCCTTCGGCCTGACAATTCAATTCAGACAAGTTAAAACACATCCAAGCACAACAGCTGTCAAAAATTAACTAAACATTCAAAATGGCCGACCTTGTCAGCATAAGTAAATGACATGAGTACCAAAATACCGCTACAAAAATATCAAAAATCAAATACACGTAGCCCGCGGAAATTATAAATTCCCGATATTTTTGAACATACCTCGTATATAGTCAAATATAATTTCGTGTGGGTAATAATGTGAGGAATGAAGAATATGTTGTGCAAAATGTTTTACATAAAAAAAATTAAAGCAACAATCATGAAATTGAAAGCACAATGTTTAGCGATATTTTCATAAAAATTGTGTTATGCATTGTACTCTCGTGTACTAAAATTTGTGTCAAATATTTCCACATCTCAAAATAGTGATGAATTTGTAATATGGCATTTTTAATTTTGTTATGAATTTTGTTCAATAAATAAAATAAAAATTAATTAAAACTGTTTTTAATTAACTATCGGCAGTACATGACTGAAAAAATTGTCAGAACAACAAATTTTAAAAAATATTTGGTTGTGGCAACATACAAAATATAATTTTGGCTACGATTTTCGTAGTTGACGCAACCAAATATGATTGTTGTCAACATGGAAGCAGAAGTATACCACAACCACAATGTTGGTTGTCCTAATGGAATCGCATGATAGTGGACAGAACTAATTCGGTTGGCAAATAATTCGGTTAAGGCAACCAAATTGTTTTCTGTGTGTAGGCAAAAGAGAATTGACAGTTCAGACGATTGGAAGAAAACCTTATATATTTACAATATATTTTATAAATATAAAAATATTTTAAAGACATTGTTGCCAATAAAATGTTTCTCTGAGAATGGCGCCACTGTCACACGCATAATCTGTCGCACATCTAAAAATGTGCAAATTATCTCACAATGACTTGTCTTCCAACGTTGCAAGACAAAAATTGTATGATCATACGGTTGTACTTTCACAGGGTTGCATTTTCCGCCATTTTTTGGCAATATTGTAAGATCTGGCAATCGTCTATACATAGCTTTACACTTTTGGCTCGTAGCAAATAATATATACCCACGTTCACAATTGTGGGGTTATAAAAACATGATTTTGTTGAAAACGCAATAATTTCTACTAATATCCATAGATATTTTTTTGTCAAATAGTCATTGTTTTTTCTTAATGATCCTACCAAATACAAAAGACATATTCCAAGAAAATCGGAAATTTAACAAATAAAAATAAACAAAAATTTTTTTAAATATTTTTTTTCGTGTTTAGATGCTATATTACACCAGAAAATGCTTGCACAGCCCTTGCACAAAAATTTTGTAAACTATTGTAATTTTTGGTTGTCCCTTCTATAATATTGTTAAGTTCCGTTGCAACCGGTTGAATGGTTGAGAAACTTAAGTGTATTTTTTTTATAATTTTTAAATCTACTCCCCTTGCTAAACTCCATATAAATCGTCATCAAATCGTTGTCCTGCTTTAGTTGGAAAAAAATGTACTTTCAGTACATTTTCTTAATAGTTTGCCGAAAGCCAGGCAAATTCATTTTTAATCCCCAGACAAAAAGATTGTTTTGCTACATAATATGTAATAGTTTCAACATAATATTTTCTTAACCTTTGTTTTTTCTTAGAATCCGGTAAAACTTTCAATAGTTTGCAATAAAAGGCTAGATAACTATTTATTTCTTCGGAAACTTTATAATTTTTTTGTACGAGTTTTCGATCGAAATTGTAAGTGGTAATTTGTTCCTATTAGTACTTACCTCCTTGTTGTATATTATACAAAGGAATTAAGTTACTTTATTACATACTCGCAACATTTTATCCCATTAATTCTACTTCCTATGCCAATTAGATATATTTATATCCACATTAAATAGATTAATTGTCTTGGGATATTCGTTAGATCTCATGTGAACAATTGCTTGATGAAAGCTCTGAATTAATTATCAAATATTTATCATATGTTGTTGTTGTTCTACGCCTTCTTCCTGTGTGTGTATGTGTGTGTGGGTGTGTCATGACTCGCTGGGAAACATAAGCAATCCATTAATTCGTTCATATTCTACGGAATACATCAGAGCTAAAACAAAGCACACACTCGTTTTGGAAGTACGAGTACATCATACAATTTATGAACACACATCATAAATATTTCGAACAAACCGTGAAATATGCTTTTAATGCACATCTAACCATCCGATACTGCGAGCTGCGACGGTGACGTGTTCGAAATACAAAACACGGTGTACGAATTTTCAAACAAATACCGAATATTAATAATGTATTAAATGAAACCGTAATGGTTGGTGTTTTTTTCAAAAACTTTAAATTTTCGAATAAACGGTTATCGAATTGCTTTCAAACGGGGTTCATTAAATTCTCACGCAATGCAGTTCATATTCAATTTTAAATGTGACGTTTCATTCTAATTAATAACCAAATTATCTAAACACCAATGCATCCGAAGATCTGATTTACCACCAGATCTAAACGTAATGCAGTGGTAGGTGTTGCGCTTCAAGGTAGTTTTCTTGACTATTAAAATACCTTCCTTCACTTATAAGGAAACCCTTTGATCGTTAGCTCTACTCAACAGTGAGAAAACTCAAAAAAAAAAAAGAAATCTAAAAGTATTTTGATAGATTATCAATTATTATATGTATCGAACTTCCAGTCTTGGCGACTTCTGCTTCGTTAAATTTTACTACTTGAAAACCGAACCAAAAACCCGAATCTTTTATAACACTAATCAATCGTATCCAATTTAAGCCAATTTTTGTCGTTGTGTTTTTTTACTTAAATTTTTCATATTTTGTGTTAATAATTTTTTTATTGCTGATTAAACTTAAAATTCGAAAATATTTGTAAACAAACCCAATAACAGAAATTCAATTGGAATCAAGTGCAGTCAGTGCGATCGTCGTTCCGGTAACCCACCCATCGTTGAAGACACGCAACGATATTGAAACATTCTGGAGAAGCGTCTGTCCAATGAATACCTTCCCTACTCCACCTGTTTAATATTCCAATTAAACGGTGGCGATCCAATTATTTATTAGTTTCATTGACAATTATTGACATTTAATTTGTGACGATGTGCAGTGAATTAATAAATGATCGGAGAACGAAATACACATTCCGATCCATGTATAATTTTGAGGTACATGAAATGTAACTGAAGACATTCCGCAAATGCGGTGACAGAAAGTTGTACCATTGGCGCCTGGAATGGCAGAAATCGTAGATAAAGAGTTGTGATCTTTTAGAGCAGTTTGATGAGAGATTTTATGCAGCCAAAAATAGTTTGCAAATAAAATTAATAATATTGATAGTTTAAACTGAAATGTAATTGTAGAACTATAGAGTTCGATACATCCAATTGTTTTCACGTGTCGCTAAAGCTTAAAATCCAAAGCAAAGAACGAAAATTTAAAGTCGGGTGCCAATGACTTTATAAACCAAGTAAGAAAGTTTCAGTCGGGTAAACCGACTAAGGTATACCCTCACTTTGTGAGTAATGTAATATTGAATATTACTCGAATTATTCTGTCAATTTGTGTGGGAGGTACCAGAAGCGGTTTATCAAATACACCTTTTTTCGCTGAACATTAGATACTTTAAATTCATTCCACTGTGCCGACTTATAAGCATTTATGTGCACTGGTATAAACGTTATGAGACATTAAATTGTGGTATGATTTGGACATTTTGTGTGGGAGGTACAAAAAGGGGCGTGGCAATAACGCCCATTTTTCACAGGGCTATAGACAGTATAAAAACATTACACTGTACAAAATTTCAAGTATTTTTATACACTGGTTTTAATGTTATAAGCTGTTAACTTTTGGTTCAAAAAGGTACCTTTGTGTGGGAGGTACCAAAAGGGGCGTGGCAACAACACCCATTTTTCGCTGGACTGTAGGCAATATAAAAGCATAATACTGTATAAAATGTCAAGTATTTTTATACACTGTTATTAATGTTATAAGCTGTTAACTTTTGGTGCAAAATGGTGCATTTGTGTGGGAGGTACCAAAAGGGACGTGGCGACTTCGCCCGTTTTTCTCGAGTTCATAGCGACTAATAAGCTAATACTATGTGTGGAATTTCAAAAGATTCGAATAAGTAGTATAGCAGTTATTAAAGAATCAACAGACAGACAGACAGACAGACGGACGGACATTGCTCATTCGACTTAAAATGACCCAAAACGGATTTCCTCCAAACATACTTGGGGTCTTAGGTCACTCCTTCGACGTGTTACACTTTTTTCCGTAGCAAATGATATATACCCTCGTCACACTAAAGTGAGGGTATAACAAGTAAGAAAGTTTCAGTCGGGTAAACCGACTAAGGTATTACCTCACTTTGTGAGTAATGTAATATTGAATATTACACAAATTATTCTGTCAATTTTTATGGGAGGTACCAGAAGGGGTTTAAGAAATACACCTATATTTCGCTGAACAGTAGATACTTTAAATACATTCGCTGTGACGAATTGTAACCGTTTATATGGACTTGTATATTAACGCTGAGATATTAAATTGTGGTATAATTTGGCCATTTTGTGTGGGAGGTACAAAAAGGGGCGTGGTGATAACGCTCATTTTTCACTTGACTATAGGCATTATAAAAGCATTACACTGTACAAAATTTCAAGTAATTGTATACACTGATATTAATGTTATAAACTGTTAACTTTCGGTGCAAAATGGTACCTTTGTGGGAGAGGTACAAAAAGGGGCGTGACTATAACGCCCATTTTTCAATGGACTGTAGGCACTATAAAAACATTACGCTGTACAAAATTTCAAGTATTTTTATACACTGGTATTAATGTTATAAGCTGTTATCTTTTGGTGCAAAATGGTGCATTTGTGTGGGAGGTACCAAAAGGGGCGCGGCAATAACGCCCATTTTTCACTGGACTGTAGGCACCATAAAAGCATTACACTGTACAAAATTTCAAGTATTTCTAAACACTGGTATTAATGTTATAAGCTTTTAACTTTTAGTGCAAAATGGTGCATTTGTGTGGGAGGAACCAAAAGGAGCGTTGCAATTTCGCCCATTTTCCTCGAGTTAATAGCGACTAACAAACAAATGCTATGTGTGGAATTTCAGAAGATTCGAATACGTATAACAGCAGTTATTAAAGAATCAATATTTCACAACATTTTAACCCTTTGTGGGGGAGGTACCAGAAGGAGGGGACCAATATGGCCCATCTTCGAACTTTGCCGGAGATAGAAAAAAATATTACCACATACAAAATTTGAAGTCAATCGGTTACTCCTTTCGAGAGTTATCGTGCGCACCAGCCAGCAGAAAGACAGACGGACAGACATTGATATATAGCATACCGTAGCAAATGTTATATACCCTCGTCACACTAAAGTGAGGGTACAATTATTCATGAATCTATATATATACAGGGTGATGCAAAAGTTATGTGAAAATATGAATTGCCTACCATTTTGTTAAAAATTAAAAAAGTAAGAAAGTTCAGTCGGGTAAACCGACTTATGAATCAATCCCCTCACCTTCAGTCCAAAAAAATATTCTTTATTTTTTTGTTTTAATTAAATTACACTGAGCTAGACCAAAAATGTAATAGACCTATTTCGGCCATGCTGAATCCAGTGGTATTAGCCGGTTTTCAATATTAGCTCTTGTTTTAGCGATATTAGACCACAAAGTTTGTTGGGAAATCTGAGAGGTAACTTATCTCTGTGGTGATTTTGAAGTGGAAGACTTCAGAATATACACTTTAGTCCAAAGATCGAAATAAAGGGAATGTTTGGATAATTACATTTCATGCATTTTTCTGATCGTCTAATTTGACATTTAATTTCGTTCGTTGTTGTCTTATAAGAACCAAAATGTTGGCGATAATTGAAAGCTTCTTTGTTTACATTTAAAACAAAGTGTGCAAAAACCAAAAATTTTATTCGCTTGCCAATAAACGTGCGAAATGGCGAGAAAGAAGTTACAAAAACAGGCCCTTAGTCTTGATGAGGAGGTGGATCTAAGTACTTTGTTAACTGAAACGAAACTAATTATTCCAAACTATTATCGCAATACCTTTTCGTATTGTTACTGAGATGTAGGGTATTTTATAGTCCGCCCCGCCCGACTTTCTGTTTTTCCGTTCTGGTATTTATTTTGACATGTGCCCACTAAAGTGCACTTTTGACTTATTATAGAGACAGTCTGGAAATTAGACTAAATATAGACAACTTCAAAGGGCTATACAACTAATTCTGAAAAATATTTGGCCTTTTCAGGTGGAACTAATGTAGTCCCTCGAATTAAAGTTATGTCCTATTTTGAAATTCCAAAATGTTTTTATAAAAGTCCAGTTTTCGGGAAACGGGCAACAAAATGTTTGCACTTTCTAGCCCCAAAAATTGCCATAAAATTCGAGCTAACAATAAAACAAAACCCTAGAAAAACTGTTGGTGTACTATCATGTCCAATTGGTCTCGTTTTGTAAAGACTTTCTGCGGTGTAAGTCTTTCCATAATGAATTGTCAAAAGTTAATTTTATTG
The DNA here is from genome assembly GCA_963930755.1 of Eudasyphora cyanicolor. Taxonomy (NCBI): domain Eukaryota; kingdom Metazoa; phylum Arthropoda; class Insecta; order Diptera; family Muscidae; genus Eudasyphora; species Eudasyphora cyanicolor. The sequence continues at coordinate 166,799,159 of OZ005737.1, forward strand.
CTATTTTTTCTACAAAATATAATTTTATTTTACATACATATTCATCTCTACAATTATTCAAGATAAATAAATGAATTAGAGTGTTTTTTTTTTGTTGATCTCAACTAGTTTATATTCCTGACACACATCCTGAGAATAAACACTTTCCACATGAATTTTACGCAACTGTTACTTTCCGCCAAGAAATGTTTGTGTTGGCTCTAATAAAAAACTATTTGAGGAACATTTTTTCAGACTTTACAAAATAATTTTCGTTTACCAGATATTAATGTTGTGGTTGTCTTAAAACTTGGATGAAAGTTGCATGAATTTCAAAATTTTAAGTGATATACAATTTTGGATAATTGTTAAAAAAAAGTTAGAAACTTTTTACAAATACTCGTATTCTTTGCAGCAAGAATCATAGACCTACATATCCATATATAAAATTCTGACCCACATAATAAAGTGCAGAGTAAATGTAATTCCCTCCAACTGATATTAGTTTTTTGTTTAAGTTATTTCGTTTAGTCGAACTGAGCGACCGGTCCTCTTCACCGCAAAAGAGTCGCAGTGCATTGAGAGTGAGACGAGCAAAGAAAAAAAAAACACCAAACACCGCCATGAAATGTTAAGTTGTTTTGCCACATTTAATCGCGGACGTATGGCGTGGCGGCGTTGTCTTCGCCGCTGAAATGCTTGTCGTCGTTGTCGTTGCTGTCGTCTGATAAATGTCTGCATTGGCAATGTGACAAATACGACTAATAACGATGAAATTCGTTTCGTTTCGTTACGTTTTGTCTCCTCTTTTTTATTGTTGCGATGGACGTATGTACGGACGGACGTTCGGTACGGTACGAAAGGATGGACGACGCGTATGGCGATTGCAAATGTTTATTAAACACGAACACTTGCACACGCACGAGTACTCTATCGCCGTTTACCGGGGATATTATGGACATGGGTCTCGGGAGACTCAGCACAACACTAACACTCCTTCTCTCGCATTCATTCAAGTCGACGAATGGCAACATATGACGTTCATTTGGTTTCGCAATTGGCGTGTGTGCTCCTCTGACCGAACGTCTGACAATATGTCCGTCCGTCTGTCACTGTGACTCCTTGTGTATTTATTGCAACAGCTTTGCCACTTAAAAAAGGGAACTTTAAAGTTTTTTTTTTGGTAGTGAGTGAGTACTTTAATACTTCATTTTAGGCTATCGCTTATTTGTCGACAAAAAATTATACTTAGTTGAAGACACATTTATTTACGAATGGTACACAGAGGAAATTTTAATGGGTATAAATGGGCATAAACCTAAAGGCTGTGGTACTCGTAGGACGTTAACACGTATCCTCTAACTTTTAAATTTTTAAAGACCCCAATAGTTAGGTAAATCTTCTAACGGATAATATTCGAATGTATTTCCTATATGTAAATTAAATGGGACATTCATTTATATAGGCATTAAAAGACATTTAGATTCACAGCGAGGCAGTGTTCATTCTTGTAATAAGAGAACTCTCCCTGCGAAATTTTGTTCTGATCTGATTTAAAATACAGTTTATACAGCGCTTACATATCAAATCGGGTGTAACGTATATATGGGGGCTATATCCAAATCTGAGCCGATTTCCACCAAATTTGGTGGCGTTTATTCATGTAATAAGATACCTCCTTTTGCCGAATTTCCTACCGATCGGGTACAAAATACTGTTTCTACAGCACTGACATGTCAAATCGGGGGTAACATATATATGGGGCTATATCTAAATCTGAACCGATCTTCCTCAAATTTAGTATTGTCTCTATGTAAGTGTATCAAAATTTTTTTCAGTTTTTAGGTATTTACATTGCATATTTATATTCTAAATAATCGAAATTATATTCTGTCAACATGTTATCCATCAACTCAATCAAAAGTTATGTGCAAAACCAAAAAGGTCAAGCGATTTGCATTATAAAGGAATTCCATACAAATTTAGAATATTCATAAAAGTTTTATCGCCTCTCCTGAAAAACTTCATGTTTCGGCTTAGCATACATTGGAATGGATGTATCGATACATACTCGTACAAAACGGGTGTTAAATAGACGTGTGGTTTTCAAGAAGATATGTTAGGTTAGGTTAGGTTGAGAAGAGGAGGCGGCTAAATTCTGCCTCATGTCCTTGGACATACACATAAGCCAGTATTCGGTATGTTGTGCGCTCTAATTGTTAATGACTGGTCCTTAGAAAAATAATTTTAGGAATTCCGTACTATCTACATAGTCCTTAATTGTTTTCCAGTCTACGCCCCTAAGTTGTGTCAAGTATGGTATAGTATCATTTCCTAAGAAACGGGATCTACTGTTAGCGAACGCTGGGCACTGGCAGAGGAAATGCTCCTCCCCGCATGCCCTGCATACGCTGTCCTCTACTACTCCTATTCTATGTAGATGTGCTTGTAAGCATGTGTGTCCTGTAAGGACACCCATGATCTTACTGGGGTCTACCATGCTCAAACCCAGCAAGGTCTTGGTCTTGTCCTCGTTTGGGTCAACCAACAAGACTTTCGTTTTTTCCCAACGTTTTCACTAATCCATACCGTGATATGGGCGTTCTTTGCCCATATTTTTAGTTCAGAACGCGTAACTCCGAAGGGTTTTGCGTTCTCTATGGTTGTTGTTTGCAACTCCCTGGCTCTAGATGCCAAGGCATTTGCTTTCTCGTTGCCCCTTACCATATGATGCATATAGTGCCGTGTTCGGAGTAGGCGTTAATCGCCATTTTACAATCTAAAACTCTCCTCGACTTCACCGTTCTAGACGTTATTGCCCTGATAGCCATTTGGCTATTTGTGAAGATATTCACATTTGTTGGTCTTGTGTTAGCGCCAAGCCAGATCACACATTCTGTAATTGCTCGGACTTCCGCCTGCAGGACTTTGTTATGGTCTGTCAGACGGAATAAGAGTTCGGTTTCCGGTTCCTCGATATAAAGTCCCAGCCCCGTTCTCTCCCCTAGTTTCGATCCATCTGTATAACAGCAAGTTCCAGATGTTGCCTGCACTACGGTTCCATCAATCCACGATTGTCTGTCTGGTATCATGGTCTTACACTCAACAACTATTGATTTTTCATGTATTCTGTCGGACACTGATGCTACGTCAGTTAAATCCACCGTCACTACCTCAAGAAGAAATAAAAACATTTTATTATAAAGTTAAGGCAAGCGGCCGCCGCGGCTGGATCGAATAAATTCCAGCTGAGAGGCCCAAACAGTGACCATAGAGCGCACCAAACAGTGACTTCTTGTGGACCATTATATTTGTTCCGGTGTAAGCAGGCAATGAAGCCGACCAAAATTATCGGCGGCGCATGGAAAAATACCGATCGGCGGCGGCGGCTGATCGGCTTAGCCTATCAAATTTCAACAATCCAGCCGATAAGGTTCCAACAAACGATGGCGCACGAATGTCAATCTCAGGCAAAAATGGCGCTTTAAGGTATTAAGAATTAGATGAAAAAACCTAAAACTAAAATTAATTTAAGAAAAGTTAAAGAAGTTTTGATGTAATGTCGAAAATCGGTTCAATAAATCTCTACTTATTATCCTTTGTTGGGAAAGAGAATTTATTTTTCTTTAAAACGACGTAGACTTTGTAAAAACAAAACAAAAAACGCATTTCAAATAAATGATACCGAGAACCATTTAGACAATTTTTATACATTTTTACCCAAAAATGAACTTCATTAAAATTTCTTACCCTATTGTATTACTTAGTCACGTACTTAATTTTCATGGTTGAAAAAAATGGCCGGTTGCGGCGCGCCGCCGGTTTGCGCCGCGTCGGCTTCATAGCCTGGGTGTAAGTTTATTCATTATGACATGGCAAACCAAACTGAGCATAAATCAAGTGACAGCCGTCAAAAAGGCCAACTACGAAAAAAGTATTGCCAGACGTCTAAAAACACGTGTACTTATTCCTTATTATATGAATGTATGGTGAGGTTAGTACGAGTATATAATATGAGATTCATCGTGAGGTTTGATTTATAATGAAAAATAAAACACATACATTTGAAAGTGAAGTTAAAATTTTATTATCTGTTAAAAGAACAATTTATGGCATTTACTGTTTGAAAATTATATCATGTACATGTTGGCCATGACTACATCTCAGGTCCAATTTTGGGCGACTCGTTCAAGCACACCTACTGGTATCTCGCGAATATCTTGCTTCCAAAGCGTCAATCGTTGCTGGCTTATTCCTGAAGACCCCAGACTTCATATATCCCCAAAGAAGGTAGTCCAAAGTTGTGATATAGCACGATCTATGTGTCCACTTTGACGTAGCAAAAGATGAAATTACGTATTCAAAAATATGATTTTTCAACAAAGTCAATGTTTCACGCGCTGTATGGATCGTAGCGCCGTCTTGTGGAAACCAGAGCTCTCCCCGGACCGTCCGTTAACATGGTGCAATAACGGTTAAAATTGATGGTAACATTCAGAATTTCCTCATTTTTGAAGAAATATAAACCAATGATTCCACCAGCCCATTCCCATGGATAATGATAGCTCTTGGTACTCTTCGGGTTGCTCATGGGCCCAAATACGTCAATTTTGTTTATTAACGTATCTATTGATCCAGAAATGTGTTTCATCACTGAACAAAATTTCACGATAAAACACCGGATTTTCAATTGGAACAATTTGGAGACGCTGTTGTGGTGTGAGTCTTTCCATGATGACTTGCCAAGGGATACTGAACAAAAATGGCAAATCAATTTTATATGAGTCACGCGTGATCTGTAAAAAAGCATATTTAAGATCAAACCTCTCGATGAATCACCCTTTATAAACTGCTTTGCATTATTTTAAAATTGTGTTCTTTCTTTTTAACCACAACATCAACTGTTTTTTCTCTCAGTGTATCTTCAAACCGAATCGAGTATTTGAAGTGGTTGCTGGTGGCATGGGTGGTTGTAGTTGTTGTTGTTGCCCCTTTCTTCGTCCAGCCGAGAAAAAATGTGTTTTCGTATTTTAGCATTCAAACACCATTCCGTACTTCCTATGCTCGAAGCGTTGTGGCGTTGTGCCTGCACATGTACGAAACTTCTTTAATTTTTTTTCTGCATTCAAAGCTAAAAATAATAAACACCAAAACATTCAAACTACCAGAAATGAATGAGAAATACAGAAATTCAAAAAGAGCCCCTCTTAGAAAAGAACACAACAACAACAAAAAGAATTACAAAAAATAAACAAATGCGAATACGTTTAACTTAACCTTGACTTTGAAAATTATTTTGCTGCACACTCCGGCGAATACCATCATCACCGTCAACGCCTTTGCCATTATCAACATCATGAAGAGCGTCATCATCGTCATCGGCATGAAGAGCGTCATCGTCATCATCATTATCTTCACGACATTAACGGCTCATATTCGCTAAAGGAGCCTCTTCACGTTTGATGAAAACAAACAGTTTTATTGCGCGATGGCTTTATACTCTTATGTATGTATGAATGGCATCATCGCGCTGTAAGGAAGAAGAGCGAAGACGGGAGGAACATAATAGAAGGTTACGACGGTTCCCCTAAAAAGCAAAGACCGTGTTCTTTTTGTTTTCAGCCAGAACCAATTAATGACCTATGAATGAATGGTGGAATGACAATTTCTTAGGCTTTTCATTTTTTGCTTTACTTTTTGGGATTTTTGTTTTTGTAGTTGAAGATTAATTTACTTAAGAGCATCTTTTCAGTTGCATCCCTTAACACATGCTTGCTATTTATGAATTCTTTTCGAAATACTTACTTTTATTATAATTTAGTTATGATTAATTAATGAGAGATTTGCTACAGACATAAATTTTACATACAGTATGAAAAGAAAGTGATTCTACATCGTAATAAATTTACCTTCAGATATACTTTTTGAAAAAACAAAATTTTTTATTATTTATAAAAATTGTATGTTATTGATTTGTCACTAGGATATTCTCCGGGCTCCAGACCATGTTATAGAATGCCAAGTGTTTTAAAAACGGTGAAGCAAATGCAATAAATTGACAGCTCAGCTAATCGTACAGCTATTTTACGGATACTACTCCGATTATTCAGCGAGGTTTGGCTGTGACTATTCGGTCAAAAATCTAGCTCTAAGAGGCATAGCTTCTTCCAAACGAATAAGAACTATTACCTCACTTTTGTTATTTCAACACGATAAAATCACGTCAAGTAATTGTATTTGCCGACCGCCTGTACAAGAAACAAATTGTGTATCGTTATAACGAATGATCGGAGTAGCATCCGTGAAATACATAGCTATACACGCAGAAAAAAACAGGAAACAAAATATATTTGGGAGCAAAATTTAAATAAAATATACTATATCGGAAAAAATGTTTAAATATCTCTTTCTGCAATATTTTTTTGTTGGAGTTTTGTTGCAAATTGTCTTAAAAAACGGGAAAAATAGTTAAATTGGTTACCGAATTAGTTTTCCGACTTATAGGAAAAAAGTTAATTTTCCCAAAAATAATATGTTTTCAGAAAATATTTTACAGAAGCGATTTGTTTTCTTAGGGTACGAGGAGCTGAGCTGTCAAGTAATTGTATTTCCTTCACCGTTGTTAAAAAACTTTGCAATCAATAATAACGGGTTTTCCAATAGGGATGATATGATTTTGAAGTGACGATTCGGCCATTTGTAATATGTCATAATCTGTCATTTGTTTTTCATTGTATTCAGTACACGGGGAAAAATCGCCATTTTTGATATGTTTGAATTGAAAGAAAGTTTATTTGGAAACAATATTTTTGAATATTATATATTTGTGAACAAATAAATTGTATTTGGAAATCAAGAAATTATGTTTGGGACGCATATATTAATATATTAGAACAAAATATATTTGCGAACTGACTTTCACAAATAAAATATGTGTTTACGCACAAAAAAGGTTATTGTTTAAAAATTGTCCAAATATATTTTATTTAAAAATGAATTTTTAAAACTTTGCTGACTTTTTCGAGTTTTAGTTAGTTTTTCCTAGACTTCATGTTATACTTTATACCTTAGAATGTCATGAGCAGCATTAGCTTTAGTTTTACAGCACTAGATTTTAATTTATAAATATTCTAATTCGTGCCTATTTGCCAATCCATCAATACAATTTGTAGTTAAGAAAGATTATACGATTTTAATTTTAATCAAATTTTACAAACATATAAAATTTCAAAAAAAATGCACTTCGAACTTCTGAAAAAACAGAAAACTTGATACACTGCCAAAATACTTAAATAAATTTAAGATTTGTTTCGGAAATATTAGTTCCAAATAAAAAAAATAGGACAGACATAGTTTTGTTTAGAACAATATCCTCCCAAACATATTATGTTTATGTGTGTCAAATATTATATATTTGGAGTGTACCCTAAACATTTGCATATTTCAAGCAGAACATGTTTGGGACAATATAGCGATTTTTTTTCAGCGTGTAGTGTTTACAATTTCATCATGGAGAGATTTACGCAAGAACAACGTTTACAAATTATTCAGTTTTATTATCAAAATAATCGTTCTGCAATTGCAGTTTTTCATGCGCTAGGAAAAGTTTGTTGCGAGAAAAGTTTGGAGATTCGATTATTTCAAGAAATTGTGATATTGAATGGCCTCCAAGAAGTTGTTATTTAACACCATCGACTATTCTTTTGGGGTTATTTTAAGTCATTGGTCTTTCGAAAAAAACCAGACTCTCTTCAAGCTTTACAAGACAGTATTGAACGTGCCATTCATGACATACGACTTGATTTAGTGGAAAAAGTGCTCGAAAATTGGGTTAATCGAATTCGTTCCTGCAGAAGAAGTCGAGGAGGCCATTTGATTGACGTTTTATTTAAAACTTAATTGTATCGATTGAACTTAAATAAAAAACTTTTGAATTTCCTTAACAATAAGTGCGTTTTTTCAAAGAAATCATATCACTCTTATTGGAAAACCCTGTATATTCTGTTCTAATATATTAACATATGCGCTCCATATAAATTTTATAGAATTTTAAATAAAATATATTTGATCAGAAATAATATATAATATTCAAAAAATTGTGTTCCAAATATATTTTTATCCAATTCAAACATATCAAAGGTGAAGTTTATTCCCCTGCAATCATAACGATTTTTGCAAAAAGTTCTGTTACATCATTGACGATTTTTATAGAAATTTGAGAGGATAAGTTCAGATATCGTCCCTTCAATTAAAAGAATAGTGTATAGTTTTTTTGTAGTTTCGAGAAAATCACATATAAAGTTTTTGTGAAATTATACTTCTTGGAAGATAAATGTGTATATTTTAGGACAGAATCGATTTTTTCAATTTCTTGTCATTTTAATATGTGGTGAAATAATCAGGCTACAGCCAGATGATATTCTATTAATCTAAAAGTGCGTTAATTGTATATAAATTGGATCAAAGTACCACACTACATATCGTCGGTGCGCCGACGAAAACTCCTATGTGTTTTTTTTTACTAGTTTTCAGGAGAGACAAAAAACGTTGCTATTTCGTCAAATCGCGATATTTTTAACATCTCAGATTCTTGAATTTTTCTTTTAATTATTTACCACCAATATATCATAGCAAAAATCGTATATGTGAAAAGCCCATGACGCACAGTGGTCCAAATGCTCAACCTAGCCGGAAGAAAGTCATAACTCGCTTTTGAAAAGCCGCATTGACATGAAACTTTGCACGTTCATAGATTTTATCAATAAAAACACTCACCAAAAAAAATGGGCGCAATCTGTAAAATGGGCGTGACAGATTTTGTCGTTAAATAAATAATATACCTGTGTTTATGTTAAGCATTATTTATCTAAAACTTCGAATTTTTACCACAAATTGTAATCTACATTAATATGAGCTATAGAAAGAAAAAACGTTTTCAATTTAATGAAATATGAATATATATGTATTTAATCCAAATATTCAAAATGTTAAAGGAAAGTGAAATGTAAAGGCAAAACAAAGACAACTGAAAATTATTAAAAAAAACAACGGCCTGTGGCGAACAAATACAACAAATCGAAAAAGACAATATGTTTGCTTTAATCTGATTCACTTTCTGAATCGAGGGACGACTCTGGTACATAAGCATCTGAAAGTAACGCAATAATTTCTTCGCCCAAAGGCTCTGTACTGCGAGAATGAATAGAAGCCTTTGTTGAAAAAGAAGAAATAAGAGGATCTGAAGACAAGAGGAGATAGGTAAAAAGATCATGCATTGTTATTTCGCGGGACATTTTTCGGGTGTGACTTTCTCTTATTTTTCGGAAGTCTTTGTTTCGAGATTCCAATGCTTCTTCCGACAACATTCCTATAGGGAGTGCTGCATATTGGATAATATCTGCACCATGAATGAGGACTTTGTGAACACTCGATGGCATGTAATACCATGAATACAATTGTATATATAGTTTTGCTGTATCCATGCCATACGTGCGAAATGCATTCACGTTAATAGCAAAGCCACATGCCATTGTGCTTAAAATTACACCAAATCTCTTTATTAAATCCTCATCAACATTAGTTATTGATGAAGCAAGTGTTGGTTGCTGGAAGAATCTTCTAGCCGTATTCCCGTCATTTGTTGTTCCACATCCTGGTTTGGGAATATCAACTAACAGACCCATCTCTTTTCTTAGGCGATCAGTAATTTTTTTCTTGGTTTCCTTCTGCACAGCTTTATCGAAATCCCCTCGAGCTTGCCATTTTTTAATATCAAGTTTGTAAGCTATATGAAGGATGCATTCAAAGAACCGTATCCATGCATGCAACGTCGATAGGCCATATTCAAAAAGGCTTTCATTACATTGTAATTTTTCAACTGCCTTTAAGTCATTCATTATAGTAGGCGAAGCTCCACAAATACCACAACGTTGAGGTGAGGAACCCGCGAGCATTGAGAAGATTTTTCCATCTATCATTGTCAAATAAAAATTATGGATGATATTAATTTCTTTGCCATCTTCGCAGACTTGCGTTGGGACTATCGCAGCTATTTGAGTTTTTATCGCATCAATTTCTTTTGTAGCTAGAGAATTGCTTTCTTTTTCAAATATGATTTTGATTGGCCTGCAAAATCTTGTGGAAGATGGGCGTGGATTCTGCCAAATTTGTATATTACCTACTTTAAGCTGCAGAGGTACCAAACAAACTGCAAACAAATGTTCATCCGTTCCATTCGCATCGTTCTCATTAAAACATTGCTTATACCGCGAGTGTCCACTGCTACCATCGCATCCCCATTTATAGGACAAAATAAGTTCTGTAGATTTACACTGTTGCAAAACTTCTTTTTGCTGCTTTAAAAGTCTTTTTACAGTGTGATCTACTAAGCTTTGCAAAGACACTTCCGCCGATATTTCAGAAATGTTGATACCATCTTTTGGATAGCATTCCATTTTCGCAGCCAAAATTTTATGGTATGAAGGATAGATATCAGCGTTATGGTTTTTAGCACCTGCACGCAAGAGACTATAAGTGTGTCTTGTGTATCCACCATCGATATACAAAACTAACGCCTCCTCATTTGTGTATGGTATTGGTACTTTTGGAGAAAAGCTCAATTTTTTTTTAATTTTTGCTGCTCTTGACGGAGAAGAGGCTATGGTTTTGACAATTCCCGCAGCATTTCTTTTTCCACACTTATAGAGACTTGTTCCTGCAGCAAATGTCAGTTCTTCTGTGGACCAAGTCTCCAATAAAGGTGCAACTTTCTTTCGCTTTGCTCTCTCACTTTTATCTAAGAATTCTTTAGAAGGTCTGCCATAGTTTGATGTCGACGGCAGATCCAGTAATCCGTCATCCTGATATGCTGAAGAAGGTTTAATTGGAATTACAAAATTCCCATCTAGCCAATGTTTATTTGTAGCCTCGAAAACTAGCTTTGTTCGATTGGCTTGAGCCCACTTCTTAGCCAGAAACCATACAAACATTCGAGCAGATTGCTTCACTTGTTTGCAATAGATATCTGTTTCATTATTATGAAGCCCGATCCTAGCAAAAACATATGATAAATCATTTCAGCACAAAAAATATTTTTAAAACTTTGTTCTTATTTGTTCATGACAACTTTACTTGCGGTACTAAATATCAACTGAGCTATTAATAGAAAAACAAAATAGCAATCACTTGTGTTCAAAAGAAGAAAGAAAACCTGAAACAGAAGTTAAATAAATAAAAAAATGTACCGTTATACACTGTGGGTACTTGTCATCTTATTATCAAACAAAATATTTAGTTTCGAAACAATAAAAAAAATTACTTTCTTCCGGCTAGGTGGAGAATTTGGACCACTGTGTGACGTGGTAAATGGTTTTCATGAAAATCGACACATAGGATGGAGCATTTTTGTTTGGAGCATATTAAATATTTATAAAACAAAAAAATTACACATAGCAGTTTTGATATTTGAATGTTCACAGCTTACCTCAAGCAAACGAAAGTTGGCCTGGATTGTGGCTAAAAACGGCTAATGAGGTTTTGCAGAGAATCATCCCTTCTACTCAGATAAGAAGAAATCCAAATCTGATCTGCTTCCTTTCGCGAGTTATCGCGATATAAACAATTTTTAATCAAAAAACCGAACTTAATTACATTGAATCGCGGAAATTTAAAAATATAACGTAATTTCCCATAAATATGAACATTTGTAAGACGCTTTGTAATGTCCGCGATATTTGGCAATCGCAATAAGTGGCAAATTCGAAAACGTCCTCCGAGACATTCTACAGGTGGCTCTGAACAAATTGGCTAGATGGGCCAGAAGCAGCGGTTTGGGCGTAAACCCAAACAAGACAGAATTGGTTCTCTTTACTAGGATGAACAATGTCCCACATGTGGACCCTCCACCTCGGATAAATGGAACAGATCTAGTCTTTTCTGAAAGTGCAAAATGTTTAGGATAATAATTCTAGATAGAAAACTGTTATTTAGACATAACGTACTGGAACGTGTAAGGAAGGCCAACGACGCCTTATATTCCTGCCAAAAAGGCTGTAGGGTCGATATATATAGCATGAGTTCGTCCTATACTGTTATACGGCATTGTGGTATGGTGGACGGCAACTGACAAACTAACCATCACCAACCTACTAACAAAGGTTCAAAGAACAGCCTGCCTGAGCATAAGCGGAGCCTTAAGTCCTACTCCATATACTGCCGATTAATACTGTGGCGAGAGAAGTTGCAACCGAAGCGACAGTAACATTAAACTGCCTATCAATGTGGAGGTACAAAAACTACGGTCACATGAGGATATCAAAGTGTAGTGCTATGGTAACCGACCGTGTGGACTATATACCAACTATGTCCACATTCGAAAGAAATTACATCACTATAATTCCCACCAGAGATGAATGGGTTGGAAGAATACCAGGTAATATAAACCATCTCCACTTTTGCACGGATGATTCGAAGCTTGATGAAAAGGTTGGCTTCGGAGTACACTGTGCAGAGCTTAGTTTGGATATAGCTCACAGACTACCAGATACCTGCAGTGCCGAAATAATGGCAATATGGGAAGTAGCCAAGTGGCTGAGTCGCACATAGTAACCAACACTGGCGTTGTCATTTACTCGGACAGCCAGGCTGCCATCAATTCTCTGGAGGCAACATCCCTAAATTCACAAACAGCCCTCGACTGCCGCATATCTCTTAACGAGATGGCTGAGCAGTTTAATATACACCTCATATGGGTGCCTGGGCATAGGGATATCCCGGGGAACTGCAATGCCGATGGACTTGCTAGGAACACCCAGGAAAATAATTGGTTGGAATTCGATTGTAACAATAAAAAAATAGTACTAGCAACAAAAAGTATATTGCCTACACCGTGTGTCGGCTGTATTTATATATAAATAGTTGAAACTACAATAATGGATACGATCAAATAAAAATGCTTGCAACTAAATCGATGGTTGTATCAATCGAATTAAGATTGTTTTTTTCGTGTCAATGAGTAGTTGTGGTAACCAATTTTAAACTTTCATTATAGTACCATATGATCGATTTTTGGTTGTGACAACCAATGTTTTATTCTTGACAAGAGAAATTGTATCAGTAGACCAAAGATTATTATAGCAACGAATAATTGGTTACTACAACAGAAAAATATTAATAAATAATAGTTGTTGGTTATCCCAATAATTTCCCAAATTGTATTTTGGGAAATACAACCGACAGATTGGTTGCTGTTCTTTTGTTGATACATGACAAACAAAAAATAAAATTAGTCGACATAAATAAATCTTCAACCTTTTGTTCAAGAATGGTATATGTAGTCTAAAATAGTCTCGTGTGAATAATAATGTGTGGAATGCGGAATATGTTGTGCAAAATGTTTTACATAAATAAAAAATAAAAGCAACAACCATGCACTAAAATTTGTGTCAAACATTTCCACATCTCATAATAGCGATGAAATTGTAATACGGGATTTTTAATTTTGTTATGAATTGTTTAGCTTTTTGTTCAATAAATAAAATAAAAATTAATGAAAACTGTTTTTAATTAATTGTCGGTAGTATATGACTGAAAAATTGTCAGTACAACCAATTTTTTGAAACAGTTGGTTGTGGCAACATACAACAGATAATTTTAGCCACCATTTTCGTAGTTGGCGCAACCAAATATGATTGTTGTCAACATGGAAACAGAATTATACCACAACCAAAACGTTGGTTGTCCTGATGGAATCGCTTGATAGTAGACAGAACTACCAAAATTCGGTTGGCAAATAATTCGGTTGAGGCAACCAAACTGTATTCTGTGTGAAAGAGACGACATTACAAATTATCGAAGAATTTGCATATACATATTGGTGCGCCACTAGCCACGTGCAAGCTTTGGCTTAGGCAAGAGGCAGTCCAACGAAAGATGGACAGAAATCGGCACCTGTAGGGTAGCTAGACAAATCTGGCGAAGGTATGACCTGAGAAGGTCAAAATATCTCCTCGCACTAGAGAGGCAAAGATTGTCTACGTTAGTATCAGTTCTGACGGGACACTGCTTGATCGGCGAACACGCCAAAAGATTGGGTATTGACTCTAATGACTTCTGCAGAAGCTGTGGAGATGAGGAAGAAATGGAGAGCATTGAGCACTTGCTATGCGACTGCCCCGCTCTGAGTAAACGACGACTGGACATACTGGGGTCTGCCTTTCTAGGCAGCCTAACAGATCTTTCCAGTACCGTTATTCGTACTATCGATAAATTTGTATATCAAACAGATTGATTTCGATGAGGGGCATTTCAGCCCGTGGTAACACTAGGGACCTAAACTGGTCGATGTGAGCTTGTATAAAAAAAATACGGCTGCCACCCTAACCTAAACCTAAACCTATATTATTCTATAGCGAAATGTTTGTAATCCAAAAATTCGACTTACACCGCTAAATTTTTTCAAAAATATTAATGCGAATTTATTAAAATTAATATATTTACATTCTATGATTTCTGAGGGATAGATTGGCACTAGCATTTCTGCCATAAACATCCCGCGACGAATACATTTCGAACAAAAAACATTTAAGTTCAGAATTTTTTAACTATATAATGCTATTATTACGCGAACGGTCAGTCCTAGGAAAAAGTGGTCAAAGAAAGTTTGGGAGATATCAAAAAAGACTACAACTCTTTCTTTAACAAAAACAATTATATTAATTTGGTAGGGATTTACAATGTGTCAAATCAAAATATGCCTCATATAAAGGGAAAAGCATACAAAAGTTTTAACACACTGTAAATCCTTGCCAAATTACTATAAATTTTGTTTGTTAAAGAAAGAGTTGTAGGCCTTTCGCTTATCTCCCAAACTTCCTTTAACTAATTTTCCCTTAGAACTGTTCATTTGCGAGATAATAGCATTATATAGTAAAATAATTCCGAACTAATTTACAATTTACAGTACAAAATTTATTCGTCGAGGGATATTTTTCGCGAAAATGCTGATATTTATCTATTACTCAGAGATTATAGAATGCAAATATATGAATCTTATTAAATTCGGTATAATATTTTTGGAAAAATTTGGCGGTGTAAGTCGATTTTATCGATTACACAAATTCGCAATATAAAAACATGGCAAATGTCGCGGACGTTACAAAGCGTCTTACAAATAATCATACTTAAAGGAAATAGTGTTACAGTTCTAAATTTCCGCGTTTTTCTTACAAATCAAAGCTATTAAGTTTGTTTTGAGTAAAAGTACTGTTTTCACGATAACTCGCGAATGGAAGCAGATCCAATTTTGATCTATTCATTGTCGAATAGAGGGGATGATTCTGAACAAAACTTCATTAGCCGTTTTTTGGCGTGAATTT
This sequence comes from Eudasyphora cyanicolor, assembly GCA_963930755.1. Classification (NCBI taxonomy): domain Eukaryota; kingdom Metazoa; phylum Arthropoda; class Insecta; order Diptera; family Muscidae; genus Eudasyphora; species Eudasyphora cyanicolor. The sequence goes on from OZ005737.1 coordinate 166,814,512, forward strand.
AAGACAACCTTCTATCCCTTGGGACAGGCTGTGCCTACAACACATAGGAGTTTTTGTCGGAGCATTGGGATACACATAGGAGTTTTTGGTAACATCGGAACCGGTGAAGATGGCGCAAAATGCTTTGGTGGTTAGTCGTTTGACCGCCAGGACGTTCTAATTCGACAATAAAAAAATATTCGTAAAATTACACATAGGAGTTTTGTCGGCGCACCGACCGATATATACACTATTATTTTCAATTTAACTTTTGACCAACTTTGTGGAAGTAGAATTCCTCCAAATTTTTACCAGCTACAGAATCGATTACGTAGATTATTATAATGCAATATAAAATAAAGGTATATATGCGTATACGCTATTGTTTCATTGTGGGGACAATATGTTCCTTCAAATTGTGAATATAAGCACTATTAAAGCTTGTTTTTAAATTTTTCGTAAAAAAACGATTTAAAAGAAAATATTCTGTTCCTAAACCATTCATTGTTCTTATGTGACAATAAGTTGGTATTAATTACAGCCCCTTAGTGCAAGCAAAATAAAAAAATATCGCTGTCAAAAATTTTAATTAAAAATAACCTTTTAGTAAATTTATAAATATTTCTTTATTAAAGTTCATAAAATATTATCCGCATTCTTTGAACAAGCAGACCTTGAACCTGTGTTTTCTTAAGGGTGCTTATAGAAAACCAAAAAATTTGGATGATGTGAGCTATGGACGAAATTTTTTGGAATTTTATGGATAACTTGTGCGATATAGATTTAAACTGCACATTTCCATCCAACGCTAAATAAAATAAATTAATAAAAGTACACGAGATGGTTAAATATATTACACAAATGTCGACATCTGAATGATCCAAAACTGGGCACCAAGTAGTTTGAATAAAGCTTTATTGCAAACGCATGTTTAATTTTATTTATTTTAATATATTTTTTAATTATATAGCTAAACATATATATACAAACGTACATACATACATACCTACCTATATAACTGCCTACCAACTCGTACCAGCATTAGAAGTGCATTAGTTAAGAGTTTTGTTTATTTAGTTCAATTTAGTTTAGTTTAGTTGGTTTATTTGTACAATTTTATTTGCTAATGGACTAACTACCACCACACGCTCACGCAAACATATGCAATTTATTTAGATATAATTTCATTATAATTTAATTTATTTTTATATATTTTTGTTGTTGTTTATTTACAGATCAGGATAATGAGGACACCTTTTTTATGTTTTTGTAAATTAAATGAATGTTAAGCGAATACCAACAACAAAAACATCAACAGAAAAAAACCCTTAACCAAAACCCAGTCAAACCGAAACACACAAAAAAAAGAAAATCCAAAACAACTAATAAAAACCAAACCAATCAACACACAAAACCGACCGACAATTGTCTAAATAAATATAAATCAAATAAAATAACAAATAAAAAAACACATGAACGAAAATAGAACGTGATCCCTGTCAAACAATAAACAAGTAAATAATTAAATAAATATAATTATTTACACTAAGAGAACTTTTGCAGAACCAACAGGTACTTGATATACAAACTTTTTTCCATGGCCATCACGTCATTCATTTTTGTTGTTTGTTTTTTTCAATTTCATAGAAATCATGAAACGTTTATTTATCCAACAATGTTTTTTTGCTAAATTCAAATATTAACAATTGGTTGGTTTAATTCGAGGAAAAATTTCATGCAAAATTCTAAAGAAGACTATTTACCTTTTCTTAGTAGTCCTAATTCTGTTGGATATGATCTCTTATTATATACCATAAAATCCAGTCGACTTAAGTTTTATTGTGCATAGAATGAAATTAGACATTTGTTATTTAATTTATGCCATCATGAAATGGATCCTTTGAGGGATTCCTTAATTTCTCCAAGTCAGATGTTCCCTTTTTTTTTGGAGATTGTGACCTCGAGCTAAAGTGAGCATAACATGATATGTTCTTTCTTCTTATCCCATGCTAAAGCACTAATGTTGTGGTTTTAATGGCAAAAACCACACTTTGTTTAAAGTCAAAAGTACTCAAATGGTTGGTATGCTTAGTTACGGGTTTGTTGGGTAACAAAAGAATGTTGTTAGTGTTCTTAAAGCATGGGGAAATGTTTTTATATACTCACGTTACATGTATGAGGCGGCTAATAACAAAAATCAATATAGAACTGGTTTTGGAAAATATAAGGGAATATTAAAGGAATAGTTACTAGATGAGCACAAAGCAAATATGGACTTTTCTATGCCAAGAGCGGACTAAAACGGCCATCACAAAAAAATGTTTGGCCGTGGAAATACATAAAGTATTTAATCTGGAGACATTAACTCAAAAGTCTTATTGAGGAAATTATAAACGGTCCGCCAAACAACTTTTTTTTTTGAAAATGCTATAAAAAAGCTGCTGAAAACGCATTGGATGATCAGTTGGCTTCAACTCCTGAACGAATTGGACTTTGTATGGCGTCATACCAAGGTCTTTATGCAAAATTCGTCTCAATGATGTATCCGCAATGTTCAATTCTTGAGAACGACGGTGAATTCATGTTGATGGCGCTTCACGCACACTTTCTGCCACAGCAGCAATATTCTCGGGTGTACGCACTGTTTTTGGCTTTTCACGCTTTGGTTTATCGATGAGGATGCCAGTTTCTTTCACTTTTTTCACAACATAACGAACATACGGAGCTGACGGTGCTTCTCTTCTTCCAAAATCCGTTCGCAATTTTCGCACACATTCTGCAATATTACCATGATTTTCAAAGTAATGTCGCAATATTCGCAATATACACATATTCGTTCAGCGGAAGGATAAAACTAATTATCTGTCAAATCAGACATGAGCTAAGTGTTACCATTCACGAAATAATCACTAGTTGAAAAAAAAAACGTTACATGGCGGACCCTTTACATGCTTGCGTCCTAAACATAAAAAATACTAAAAAAAAAATTTGTTATGGTTTTCAAAATTTTTCTTTCAAATTTGTATTTTCTTGTATTTGGACCATTTTTTAATATATACTCGAAAAAGTCGAGATATACTACATTAAATTAAAGGAGGTGCCAAAAGAAGCGTGGCAATAATGTCCATTTCTTACAGGTATATAGGTACAATAAAAGCATTACACTGATAAAAATGTCAAGCATTTATGTGCACTGGTATTCAAGTTATTAGCAGTTAAGTTGTTGTACTAAAATGGTCCCTTTGTGTGGGAGGTACCGAAAGGGAGGGGGGGGGGGGTGATTTCGCCCATTTTTACCAAGGCGACAGATAAACTATTACTATTTGTATAAATGATATAGAAGTTATTGAAGAATCAATATTTCACTAAATTTAAATTCTTTGTGAGGGAGGTACTTGAAGTAGTGGACCAATATGGCCCATCTTCAAACTTAGCCTGAGATAAAAAAAATATTATGACATACAAAATGTTATGTCAATCCGTCACTCCTTTCGATCGTGCGTCCATCCAGACAGACAGACTAGTCTGTCCGTCGTCACCCTAAAGTCAGGGTACAAAAATAGAAAAAGGAATCGCAAAGAAATTTTTTGTTTAAATTTTTCGAAAGCTAGCATCCTAACGAAGAAAACAATGCCTATTTGAAGACAATTTATGGACAAATGTAGAAATTTGGGCCATTTTAAGTAATTTTGGCAATGTCCGTCAGCCTGTCCTTCTGTCTGTCTGGTTGCTGCGCACGATAACTTTCGACAGAAATAACCAATTGACTTCAAATTTGTTATACGTCAATATTTTTATCTACCTCAGGCTAAAGTTAATGATGGACTAGTTTCTTGGGCGCTATCACCTTGAAAAAATGGGCGAAATTACCACGCTACCTTGGTACAAATACATATGGACCATTTTGCACAAAAAGTTAACCGGTTATGACTTTGATTCCTGCACATACAAACACCTTAAATTTGGTACAGTGTAATGTTTTTATAGTACCACGCTAAGCCTCTTTGGGTACCTCTCAACGAAAATTGCCAAAATAAAAAATATGAAAAATATTTTTTTTGGAGTTTCCCTATTTTTATAATATGGGTCATAATTTATACATTTATCCATAGATTTTTTGCAAATTGGCATTGTTTCGTTCGTTAATATGCTGGCTTTAAAAAAAATTGAACAAACGATTTTTTGCATTTTGTTCTATTTTTTATGGTTGTTTTGTACCAAATAAAAAAGATTTTTTGAAAAAAAAAATCAAATTATTGCTAATTGTATTAACGACAGTTACTAAACTTCCATTTCTATGTGAAAGTAATGTTTTCAGCATTTCTAGTTATCATAATGTCCTTTAATTTAAATTTTAATTTAAATGACAGCTTCAGATAAAGGGCTAAATCGGACGAAACATATATATGGGATCTATATCTAAATCTAAACCGATTTCTACCAATTTAAATAGGGTTCTTTCCAGGTGTGAAAGACTCTAAACTGCAAAACTTCATCACGATCGGAAGAACAACATAAGATGGACAGACGGACGGACGGACGGACAGACGTGGTTAAATCGACTCAGCTAGTGATACTGAGTCAACCGGTATACTTTAATGCGGGCCTAGTTGTAGTACCTCTGGGTTATACAAACATCTGCCATTAATCAAACTTATAATACCCTGTTCTACAGTGTGGTGTAGGGTATATAAAGAGGACATTATTCCCTCGTCTCAGAATCACTATCTGAGTCGATTTAACCATGTCTGTCCGTACATCCAACTGTCTCTCTGTCTATCCGTCTGTCCATCTTAAGTTGTTCGTTAAGTACAGGTCACCATTTTATCTGCGATCATGCTGGGATTTGCCAGTAAGGACTCCTTCACTCCTGGGAAGAAACCAATTGAAATTTGTCACAATCGGTTTAGATTTATATAAATTGCAATATAAAATAAATTTATATTCTAATTTTACTGTCCAGGGAAATACCGAGTTACAAAGACCATATGGCTAAATGTTTGAAGCCAGAGCCTCTGGCGGGAATCGAACCCACGACCCCAAAACTCATAGGCGAGTACTCTACCAACTCGCCTACTGGGGCGCTCAACCCTCATTTATATGTTTCTACCGATTTGGACTTTTACCACTACAGAAGTTGTATTACACATTCAATCAGGGTGGAGCTTCTTGACACATGCTTGTCGAGTTTGAAGAAAATCGGTTCAGTTTTGCATATATCCCATATATATTCCTTCCGATTTTGGATGTTAGCGCTTTAGAAGCTGTATTTCACAAATGAAAATGTATGAAAACAATTTTTATCTGAAAAAGATACTTCAGTGTTATTTGATGTTACTAGACTGCTGTAGGGTGTTATATAGTCGACCCATCCGGACTTCGGACTTTCCTTACTGGTTTTATAATTTATTGTGAAAAACTATTTGTAGTATTTTGGAAATATAGAGGAAATTATAAAAAGAAAATAATATGATTATATTCGTCTTAAAGGAAACTTCCTAAAGAATGTTTTCCAAAAATGAATGATTCAACAATTTTTATAAATAGCGTTGGCACGTTTCTCCAAATTACATCATTTTTTATGAAATTTTGATAACTTGGCTTCATTTTCGACAATCGTAAAGCTGGAATATGGAAACCTTTACCATTTTTGTATGCAGTAATTTGATTCACCGTAACCTGCAGCAGAAATTTTGAGCTCAACTTTTAGTATAATAGATTATGGGAAAAATTAAAAATTTCGTTTTTGGGAATTTTCGAATTTGGGGATTTAAGTTAAAATCCCAAGTATACTTGGAATTTCACTCCAATTGCTATTTCCACATCATCAGCATAGGTAATAACCTTATAACCTACGGCTCATATTCTTTAGAGAAAGCTGAATAAAATCGTGTTTTCATAGCAGATGAGAGAGGACGCCCCCTTGAGATATACTGTTATCAATCCCCAGGGTTTTCAAAGCCGCAACTATTACGGATATATCAAAGCCCTCATTGTATATTCCTCAAGAAAGAGCCTTTTGGCTATAGAACATTATCCTCTGATGAATTCTCGTCGCAGGAACACTGTCGATGAATCTGTCCAAAGTTATGAAATGGCTTTCCCGCTTCCAGCAGCATTAATTTAATGTAATCAACAACTTTTCGAAAATAATGACAAATCTTTAAGTCGACCATGCCGACTTAAACTTCACATTTGCAATTTGATGTTGACCAAAATTCGGTATTATTTTTCAAATGCTGTTTTTTTAGTGCAATTTTTTCGGTTTCGTATTTTTATGGTATGATCGCACAAGGGCGTGTGAGTTGTTTAGGGTTGTTAAATATCTGTTCCATCTATCGGCCAATCCGTCCGTCTGACCGACGGAGTGTTTTGGCTTTCTATGTCTGGGCTGGACGGAGATCATTCAGGGCCATATCAAGCCAAGCAGGTGGTGTTATATGGCAGCCAAAAATGTATACTTAGGATAAAAAAACAAAAGAAATAATGTTAGTTAAAATACTTTTAGACCAAATGCAGCAAATGTTGTTTTAATGAAGACAAAAGCCTTCTAAAAATCGAGCAAAAATGGAAACAATTGCTGCAACTGGACTCTAACACAAAAAATATTTCTAACTTAGTCGAGAAGACTTCCATACCAAGTAAATGGAGTGAGTGTCTGTAGTGAATTTCGCCATTAATCCTTTCGATTACCGTTGTCCTTAGGGGCATTGGCTAAGTTGTTCTTGTTGCAACAGCAGCAGCGACAGCAATAAAAACACCTGGTTTCATTGTTTAACAAAAACTAACAAAGTTTACTTTCAAATCACCGTAAATTTACCGCTAACAGCCAACAAAGTCCAGCTAAGGAGCCGAAGCAGCAACATGCGAATAAGAACAAGGATAATATGAATTATGTGCTGTGAATATATCTTTCTCGACTTGTCTGAGTCTCATCTTTGATGCCTTTTTGTGTTTGCTGTTCATTGTCTTGACCATGGCACATGCTAAACTTGAGGCCATACAGGATGTTTTAGTTTCAGTTTCACTGTTTTTTATCCTTAATCGGCGCAGATGGTTTGAATGGTAGCACGAGTTATGTTGCGATAAGTAATCATTTGTAAAATGTCTGCAGACAATTCAAGTTCATCTTAATTAATTACGAATAATTCATGTTAGTGTTCTTCGCTTTCGAATTCGTGGAATCTGGCACCGGAGCGGGGAATGAATTGCAAAACGACATGCAGCAGATGACTAAATTTTGTGAAAAATAAAATATTGTCTAATTGTATTGAGTCATATCTATCTTTATAACTTTGACAATTTCTTTTTAAGAGCTCAGGGAAATAAACTACAATACCAATTAAAAAGGTGCTAATATAGTCGGCGGGGCTAAATTGGATGCAACGGTGCTCAATGGGTCGAATTTCGAATAAGGAAAATAATTCGGCCATTTCTTAAACAGACAATCGATTGCCACAAATCTTGACATGTTTGTAAATATGAATCGGCAATTAAAAAATGTACTTATATTTTTTTCAAATTTATGGTTTTATTTGAAAGGTTGAACTTTGTCATTTAATAATGGAACACAATATCATTAATATGATTACCACGACTGGCTTGGCAGTGCATCATCCGATCAACCCAGTACATTTTCGATTGTTTCGGGCCGAATCTCTGCAATGCAACTTCGATTTCATGCCTCAATTGTCTCTGGATGTTTTGCGTTACATTTATCCTTAATGGCTCCCCACAGAAAATAATCCAAAGGGCTCAAATCACAAGTCAAAGTAATCGGTAGTTTAAAATTTAAAATTTTAAGTGGCCCACCCTTTATTAGAGAGCCTATGTTTTAAGTTTTGGTCCCCTATTGTATACAGGGTCGGTGCCCCAGGGCCCCAAGAATATGAAAACTTTTACCATTTTCATATGTCGGAGTGTGTTACACGGCAAACTGCAAAAGTACACCTCGATTTCTGGTGTCAAAACGTACAAATTACAAAATAATTATTGATATATATAAGTTTTTATATATTTTTTAGAATTATAAAGTTTCCGTCTGCCTTTGAAAACATTTTTTAATTTTTTCCCGATCCTTTCTTACGAATCCGTATATAAGTATATTAGAGCCGGATACAGACCGATTTCTTTCTTATTATCTTTTCTAGATAGATCACAAAATTTGTTATTTGATTGAAAAAAATTGCAATTAGATATAACCACTGAGACAAAATGTATGATCATTTGAAGTTATAGTCAAAAAATATAGCCAAAAAATATTTTTTGTGGTTTTGTAATTTTTAGTTTTTTTGACAAAGAATATTTTTTGGAAAGTATAACAAATGGCCATAACTTCTGTGTCACTTGGTATATCTAATGGGAATCCTTTTTTTTTATCAAATAGCTAATTTTGTGGTCTATCCAGAAAAGAAAGGAATCGGTATATGTCCGGCTCTAACATTTGGTAAGATGCTGTTCTAAACAAATCTTTGTTTATCTCCCAATATGTATATATTTATTTGGGACTATTATTTCTGTAACAAATATCTATTTGTGTTTAAGTATTCACAAAATATCTAAATTGTGTTAAATTAGCAATTCAAAGTTATTTTTTAGAAATTTCTAATGTTCGTAAATATAATAAATAATAATAATTGAAATCGAATTGAAAATATTGAAATTGAATCGATTTTTCATATGGTCAGTTGGCAATTAAAGTTCATGATATATTTAGATTTTAGGAAGTGTTTCGGACCTAACTGCAAAAATTGCAGTCGAATCCGTTCATAGTTCCAGAAAAAATTGCAATTTTCTAAACACACTTGGACAAATTTAATAGGTCATATCTCGCGAGAAAATCAAAATTTTGCTAAACGGTTCAAACTGTTTTATTTTTTTCAAATTCTCAACAGGATAATTAACAAATTTCAAAAAAATCTTGACCATCCAAAAAATGTTGACACACTTGTTTTATTTTTACCCAACTTTAATTTCATTTGTATTTAGACGGATATTTTATTTGAGAAATTTGAGTTGCAAATATATTTTGTTGTAATATATTAATATATGCGTCCCAAATATATTTTATTAATTTTCAAATAAAATTTATTTGCCCAAAAATATATAATATTTAAAAATTTGTGTTTAAAATATATTTACTTTCGATTCAAATATATCAAAAAAGGTAATTTTGCTCCGTGTAGGAAAGGGTCGTGAAAAAAGGAAAAAAAATCAAATATTATATATTATAATTCAATATTTTTTTTGTAATTTGTACGTCTTGATACCAGAAATCGAGGCGAATTCAAAAATTATAATATTTGGAAAGGATAATCCCAAATTTCCCAAAATAAATAAGAAATTTCCGGAAAATGGATTTTTTAGTTGTAAAGGTTTTCATATTCTAGCTTTGTGATTATTGTAGATCGTGAATTATCGTAAAAAAATTGTGTAATTTGGAGTAGCGTGGCAACATTAGTAATACAAATGTTTGTCCCATTTTTTGTTCGCAAACATTCTCCAGAAATTTTCTTCTAACATGAATATAAATATGTTATACTGACTTAGTCATTCTGCCTTAAAATATTGATCTGCGACCCCATAAAGTATATATATATTCATGATCGTCGTGAAATTCTAAGACGATTTAGCCATGTCCGTCTGCCTGTTGAAATCACGCTGCAGTCCATAATAATACAGTTAGATTGATATAATTTTGTAGAAATACTTCTTAAATTTGCAGGTCGTTTAGGATTGCAATTTCGCAATATCAGTCAATGTTTTAATATAGCTCCCCTATAGAGGCCATAGATACCACTAGAAACTTTGCAGTTTGTATTCAGTTTTGAGAAGAATTCATCACAGCAAACATTTTACAAATCGGTTCATATTTTGTTATAGACACCCTATATGTAGAGATCGGTCAAAAATATTCTTATTTAAGCCATAAATACCACATTTTCTGAGCAATTGAACTAAATCTTTGCAGTTTGTATTTGATTTAGAAAAGAATTCATAACGGTAAAAAAAATGTTTAATTTGTTCGTATTTTCTAGTCCATCTATAGATGTCGCTCCCAAAAAGGTTTGTTTAAACCATAAACACCACATTTTCTAAGCAACTTAGTTGAAACTTTGCAGTTTGTATAAACTATAATACTATTATGGCAAGAATTCATCTCAATAAATTAGTCCTCTTGTAGAGTTAGCCCTCAAATATGCCCTCAAATTTGCTAATTTAAGCCATAAATACCACATTTTTCAGATGTAGAGTTTGGCTAAAGAATTTGAGGCCTTCAGTTTGCCTAAAAAATGTCAGCGTTCGTTTTATTAATAATTTGCTTAAACAAAAAGGATGGTTCCAAGATTTGCTCCATATTCAAAGATTTTTCCAGTAATATAATTGAATGCAATCAATGGTGGGGGTTATATAGGATTCAGCACGGCCGAACTTAACTTTCATCTGTAGCTCCAAAATACTACTTTTCGCAATAAAATTCTGAATTTACCTATTTTTTGATAATAAAAATTGATTTGACCATAACTTTTGTCTGAGTGGGTACATCACCAAGTAATTTTGTTGTCAATTCAGAAAAGTTGATGTGAGAGAAATCCGTTTATATTCTGCACTGATATTAACAAAATGCTAGGACAGGGTCAGGAAAAAAAACTTTTGCAAATGCAGACAGAAACCTAATAACGCCAAAATATCTAAAAATAAATATATTTCAATGAAATCGTTTGCAGTTAGGTCTTGACATCAAAAATCGAAAATGATTCGCCATTCATTATATTTCCAATAGTCAATGCCACAATTCCCAAAATAATTAAGAAAATTCCCAAAAATTTGATTTTTTGTATTTTTCCCCATATCTACTATACTACAAGCTGAGCTCCAATTTCTCTTTGCTTTAAATATATATATAATAATATACTCGAAATATATTATATTTGTCACACACAAATATTATATTTTTGGGAAGATGTCGTTTCTATGTTTCCGTCCTACTATTTATACCCTACACCACACTGTGGTACGGGGTATTATGACTTTGTGCATTTGTTTGTAACACCCAAAAGGAGAAGAGATAGACCCATTTTTTTATTATACCGATCGACTTGTAATCACTTTCTGAGTCGATTAACTATGTCCGTCTGTCTGTCTGTAGATGTATTCTTGTAATCAAAGTACAGGTCGCAATTATGGTCCAATCTCAACCAATCATTGCACATATCTTTACTTAGGCCCAAGGACGATCCCTATTGAATTTGGTTAGAATCGGTTCAGATTTACATATAGCTCCCATATATATGTACCTCCGATTTGGCATATATCCACTGTATAAACAACATTTTTGAACCGATTTGTACAAAAATTGACAGAGAGTAGTCTCGTGATACACTTAGAGACAATACAAAATTTGGGGGAAATCGGGTCAGATTTAGATATAGCCCCCATATATATGTTAGCCCCGATTTGACATCTAAGTGCTGTAGAGACTGTATTTTATATCCGATCAGTACGAAATTCGGCAGAGAGGGGTTTCTTATTTCATGAAGGAATACTGCCAAATTCGGTAAAATCGGTTCAGATTTAGATATAGCCCACATATTTATGTTGGCCCCGATTTGACATCTATGCGTTGTAGAGACTGTGTTTTATATTCGATCAGTACGAAATTCGACAGAAAGAGGTTTCTTATTACATGAAGGAATACTGTCAAATTCGGAGAAAATCGGTTCAGATTTAGATATAGCCCCCATATATAGGTTAGCCCCGATTTGACATCTAAGTGCTGTAGAGACTGTATTTTATATTCGATCAGTACGAAATTCGTCAGAAAGGGGTTTCTATTTTACATGAATGAGTATTCAGGGAAAATCGATTCAGATTAATATATAACCCCCATATATATGTTCCTCCTGATTTGGTTACAAACCGCTATAGAAGTTGTACTTTACTTCCGATCATTACAAAATTCTCCAGAAAGATGTTTCTCAATTTAGGAACGAATATTGCTTAATCTAGCGATTATCGGTTTAAAATTAGATATATCCACATTAGGGCGGGTCGATTTAAAAATCGCCCATTGCTCAGTGAAAATCGTATTCTAGGGATCAAAATAAGAAACTTTGCCGAAGGAACCATACCTCTAAAACGAATTCTGATGTCCCGGAAAAAATCCCACTTTGACCCATTTAGAGTGCTCCAATCGAGTCCAAATGTATGACCGACCCCCACTCAGTGAAAATCGTATTCTAGGGATCAAAATAAGAAACTTTGCCAAAGGAACCATACCTCTAAAACGAATTCTGATGTCCCGGAAAAAATCCCACTTTGACCTATTTAGAGTGCTCCAATCGAGTCCAAATGTATGGAACCCCCAGGGAGTTCCGGGGGGTGTGTCACTGGCATGGTGGGTCTAAAGTTAGTGGGGGTCGGTCATACATTTGGACTCAATTGGAGCACTCTAAATGGGTCAAAGTGGGATTTTTCAAAATTTGCCCCTACCCAAAAGTTCGACCCAAATTCCGGGACATCAGAATTCGTTTTAGAGGTATGGTTCCTTCGGCAAAGTTTCTTATTTTGATCCCTAGAATACGATTTTCACTGAGCAATGGCGACTTTTTTTGCCTCCTTACAAATCGACCCGGCCTAATCCACATATATATGTTCTTACTCAATTACCAATTATTATCGCAATGACCCTTATCGCATTGTTAGGGAGGTGTAGGGTATTATATAGTTGGCCCACAAATTTTATGATATAATGCTTAATGGATTGACTATAGCTGGTGGCTTGGAATAAGTAGAAATTAAAAATTTAGTACTTGTAGGTATAACTCGATATCAATGAAAAATTAAAATGAATTTCAACATTTTTAAAAGCTTTCTAAAAGAATGTATTTGGAGAAATTTCTAAACAAAAATTTGATTTGTATATATATAAACACATATTTTAGTTGAGAAAATTTGTTTGCAAATATATTTTGTTGTAATATACTCGTATTCATATATGCGTTCCAAAAAAAAATTGTTTGCAACTAAAATTTCTTTATTCAGAAATATACAAAATTTAAAAAGTTGTGTGCAAAATCGGTTAATATTCTGATCCGATGTTCACAAAAATACTAGGACAGAATCAGACCAAAAAGGTGAAAGACAAACGCGCTTGTTTTGGAATTCCTCCCACTGTGTGGTGTGACGATTTGAACCTGAGTCTTATAGAAGAGGTTTAGAGGAGGCGGAGCTACAGGACCCCCTCTCGGGTATAGAAAATGCTTAAATTCGTTAATCTTTTCTTATTGTTGACAGACTCGAGGTTTATTAAAAGTTTTTCACACCCAATATTCTCTCCCGCATTTTTCTCGAAATTATATTTATAAAAAATAATTGTTCGTAATTTTGGAGTTATAGAAAAATCGTTTCCAATATTTTTTATAACTCCAAAAATTACAAAAAAAAAAAACAAAAAAATATAATTTCAAAGGGCCAATATTTACAAAATACTCTTACAGGGTCGGGAAACAGTTAAAACTTCAATATTTAAATGCAGATATCTAGGGGACTGCAACAGTAAAGTTTTAGATATAAAAAGCTTTTTGTAGACCTCGGTTGGTGGTATAGATGAGAAAGACAAAAATTACACATTTACAACCGAGGTGCCCACTCTGAGGTCCTATGGTGGACAAATCTATATTGAAATCTTTGACACTTCACATTTTGATGAGTTTTTTATACCGTCCACCATAGGATTGGGGGTATATTAATTTTGTCACTCCGTTTGTAACACCTCTAAATATTGACGTGAGACCCCCATGTCCATCTTTCCGTCTGTCTGTTGTAATCACGTAATAACATAGCTAGTTTGATCAAATTTGGTAAAAATATTTCTTATAATTGCAGATTATTTGGGATTGCAAATGGATCGTATCGGTCAATGTTTTGAGTAAGCTCCCCTAAATACCGTTTTTGAGCCCCAGATACCACATTTTTAAATAAATTTGCAGTTTGTCTTCTATATTGACAAGAATTCATCACAGAAAAAAAATTATATAAATTGGTTCATATTTTGTTATAATCACCCTATAGAGGTCGCTCCAAAATATACATATTTAAATATTTTCTAAGCATTTTAACTGAATCTTTGCACAAGAATTCATCGCAGTAAAATTTTTTTAAATTAGTTCGTATTTTGTTATATAGTGTCGCTCCCAAAAAGGCTTATTTAAGCCATAAACACCACATTTTCTAATAAATTTCGCTAAAACTTTGCAGTTTGTATTCTTTTTTGGCAAGAATTCATCTTAATAAAATTTATAAAAATTAAATTTTATTTTTTTTTGTAGTCACCGTGTAGACGAAGCTCTTAAAAAAGCTATTTCTAGCCACAAACGCCACATTTTTCAGGTAAAGTGTTTGGCTAACGAATTTGCGGCCTAAAAATTGAAGAGGACGTTTTTTAAATAATTTACTTAAACATGATTACTAATTTACTTTCATGATTTGCTCCATATCTAAAGATTTTTCCAGTAATAAAATTGAATGTAATCCATGGGAGAGGGTGTATACACGGGGCAAAATAGCCTTTTTTGATATGTTTGAATCGAAAGAAAATATATTTGGAACACAAATTTTTAAATATTATATATTTCCTAGCAAATAAATTTTATTTGAAAATCAACAAAATATATTTGGAACGCATATATTAATATATTACAACAAAGTATATTTGCAAACTAAAATTCTCAAATAAAATATGTGTTTAAATACACATATAATTATTGTTTAGGAATTTCTCCAAATATAAAATTTTCAAAACTTTTGTTGACTTTTTAGAACTTCAGATTTAATTTTTCCTTGGTTCCGAGTTGTACCTCCCAGCATTAGCTTCTGTTCTTAATCCATAATTTAAATTTCTGAGTATTCTGAGCCATCATTAGTTGTCAATCCTCTAAGTAATTTATATTGATCCAAGATTATACGATTTCAATAATTATTTTACAAACATTAATAATTTATAACAAATTAACATTGAATTACTGAAAAATTTAACATAACTTAGGTATTTTCTGAATACGTAAATGCAAATAAATATTTGTTTCATTCCCCAAATAAAAATATATTGGCATGTAAACAAAGATTTGTTTAGAACAACATCTTCCCAAATATATAATTTTGGTGTGTTTCAAATATTATATGTTTAGAGTGTAACATAAACATATATATGTTTCAAGCCGAATATGTTTGGAACAATATACTACAGAAGCGATTTTTTTTCAGCGTGTAAGATTCGGCATGGCCGAACATAAAATTTGTACTTGTTATTTCTGCGAACCCCAATTTTTTAACTGTGATTCAGTATTATACTCGTAACAATAAATCTATACCTGAAAAAAATATTGTGCCATTACCGTTCCACATTGCTTATAGATATTCCCAACAAATTAAATAAGTCTCTCCACAGTGCTCCGCATACAAACCAAAGCACTACCAATTAAGATTTTATCCCACAAAACCTGACGATAGCAGTTTCCTTTCAATTAATTTTAAAATTGAAAAAATCACAAATTGTGACAAATGGCCAAAATGCAAATGGAAATGAATCCAGCGAAACATTCGAAAACATTTTGTCGGTCATAACTCAATTTACTCAAATTTGATGGTCATAAAGAACCAAGTTCACAACGATAAATATGACAATTTAAAACAAAACACGAAATCGTTCTAATGATGAATGCGAACAGACGGACTATTAGCCATTGGCCAGCTCAACAATGGGGACCCACCACACGCTGTTGTCCTTTGAACTGTATATCTCGCAAAAGAAACAGGAAGCAAATTACTTAGAATACACAAATTGGCAGAGCAAATAAGCACAAATCTAATAACCATATTAATACATATCAATAAGTTATAAAGATGTTCTTCATTCTGTCTGTATGGATGTTTATCTTTGGGAAAAAAATTGTTGGCATTTAGGCAAAAATTAAATAAGGCAGGACAAATTTGAATATATGTAAATGGCTAATTTTAAAATGATATTTTATATACTTGAAAATATTTACATGGGCAATTGACATGCTATATCTAAAATCGTTTTTGGTGAAGTTAATCGCAAATTATAAAATTGAAACAAATGTAATTTTTGGTTGCACTGACATCAATTAGGCAAATTGAGTGGTAACTTTATATAGGGGATATATCAAAATTCTGTTGCGCTGGTGAGTGCTTTTTGGCAAAATTTAATGCGGATTCGATGTCCCCAAAAAGTCAAAACGAGAATCATTGTGCCGAATAATTAAAATAAAACATAAATTGATAAATTTCAGCCAAATTTTTTGGTATGCGTGGTTTTATGGCTTAGAGCAGAGCTTCACAGCGGTCCGCTGCCCGCTGCCCGCTTGGGGCCGTAGAGGAATATCCAGGGGGTCATGGCACCTTCATAAAAATTGTGCACATTAAATTTTTTGATAAAAAAATCGGCATGAAGATATTTTATTCGAGTCAATTCGGAAAATATAGTTCGAAACAATTGGAAAAATTTCTTTCTTTTCGGAACTGCAATAAATCCAATGATATGATTAGTTCATTCTTATTAAGTTTAGTAATCAAACAATTTTAAAAATAGGTCTTTATTTGAATATAAACTGTGTCCCAATCAAAGAAATACAAAGGTATCCTTCCAGCACTTTTTCCAATCCTGGGAACACTTCTGGTATGCGATTTTTGGTGTGGACTTGAGGTACTCTATCATTTTCAGTTTTTGAAACAGAAAAAAGTAACGTAGAAGGCAGTTCTGAATTCATTGAGCTATTTCTGAACAAACTTATGGCGGTTTCGTTTCTGGAAAGGTGCAGCATTTTCCATTCCCTTTTTGCGAAAACTACTTTTTTCTAAAACATTTTTGAAATTTGAAAATTTGATTTAAATTAAATTCGAGTGACTATATTATATCAATTTAAAAAGTGTAAATATTTTCTAGTATTTCGCGTCGATGGTTTTCACTATTTGATAAGAGTTTCATGTTCAAATCTTCTGAAAAATTGCATGAAATGAGCTTACCGCAACTTTTCAAAAATACATTCGACAATTCTCCACCATCTTCAATTCTGCAACGCATCCATCGGTTGTTGAAGTTTTGAGCCGTCTGGAAAGTGAATTTCCTTCTGTGAAGTTAAAATCGCCAAACATACCATGACGTTATGTATATAAAAAAACAGAAACTGCAAATGGCTCATAATGTCAACATATGATGGGAAATCGAAATTTTGGAATTCACTTATTATTAAGAGCCAAGTTCTTCACATTTTGTGGATGCTTGTTAAGAACTTTTATTTGTAATTATACCTAATGCTTCTTTACATTACACAGTACAGCATTTTTCAGCTCATTGAATTGGGACTCAATTCTGAGAATTGGCTGTGAAAGTAGCCCCAAAAATAAGAACTTCTGCATCATTCGTTTAGTCAAGTTGGCTCAATTAATAACATAATGGTCATACGATTTTGTTTTGCTCAAGGTGGATTTTTAGCACTTTTTCTATATTTTTTCTCTGAAGCAAAGTTGAAGATATTGAATAGGAAAAGCAAACGCGGAACAAACCTACCCGAAAAAATTACGTATGCGTATTACTATGCGTATTTTTCGATATTTTACTGACAGATATTTTATGACTTTGTGGCATTTTTGCGATTGCTTCAGACAGATATATCAGAGATTCAGAGATATTCCGTACGGTATACGGAGAAAAAAATATAGAAAAAGTGCAAAAAAAAACCACCTCGAGCTAACAAATTCGTATGGCTATTAAATTATTAATTGAGCCAACTTGACTAAACGAATGATGTAGAAGTTCTGTGTTATTCACAAGATGTTTGTTTATCTGGGGGTGCAGGAAGCCTTCGTGATCATGGAAGTGGGCCGTAACGCAAAACTATATGAGAAGCTCTTGCTTAGAGAAATATGCTGAGAGCAACCTCTGTAGGGGAATAATAGAACTCTTTTTTAATGCCAAATAAGCTGAACCTATTAGAAAAATATCTGCCAAATTTGATTAAGCTAGCTATGGTAATATATACACTGAAAAAAATGTTACATGAAATTAAAAACAAGTTTGCTCTTAAATCATAGACATAATTTGTCTTTGTTTGAAGAACAAATTTCTTTAAGTTTGAGAAAATTTATTTGATTTCATTCGTTTAAAGTATTTATTCGTTTAAAGTAAAATTCCTTACCTCTATCATAAGATGTCCATAACACTAGGTCGTTTTGACTTTAGCGTTACGTCATAATATTAAAGAAAAAATCATTAATTGTAGTGAAACTCTCATTAACTCAAGTACGCATTTTAATAGTTTGTAAAATGTTTTCCTTAAAATTGTAGAAATTCTCGTGTCATGTTGTTAAAGACAATATACTCTTAAGTTTCAGTACAGTTTTTTGGTATTTATACCCTACACCACACTGTGGTACAGGGTATTATAAGTTTGTTTCACGGCAGATGTTTGTAACACCTGAAAATAACACAGCTAGACCCAACTTAAAGTATACCGATCGACTTAGATTCACTAGCTGAGTCGATTTAACCATGTCTGTCCGTCCGTCTGTCTATGTAAAGTTGTTCGTCGACTACAGGTCGCAATTTCAGTCCGATCGTTCTGAAATTTTGCAGTTTAGAGTATTTCGCAGCTGTAAAGATCCCTATTGAATTTGGTTGAAATCGGTTCAGATTTAGATATAGCACCCATATATATCTTTCGTCCGATTTGGCCGTTTAGTCCTATAGAAGCTGTATTTTACATCCAATCGTTTTGAAATTTAGAATGTTAGAGTTTCTTGATCCATGAACCAACATTACCGAATTTGAAGAAAATCGGTTAAGATTTAGCTATAGCTCCCATATACAATATGTTTCGTCCGATTTTGCTCTTTAGTCCTGTAGAAGCTGTATTTTACATCCAATCGTTTTGAAATTTAGAATGGTAGAGTTTCTTTATCCATGAACCAACACTACCGAATTTGATTCGGTTAAGATTTAGCTATAGCTCCCATATATATGTTTCGTCCGATTTTGCTCTTTAGTCCTGTAGAAGCTGTATTTTACATCCAAACATTTTCAAATTTAGAATGGTAGAGTTTCTTGATCCATGAACTTACACTACCGTATTTGAAGAAAATCGGTAAAGATTTAGCTATAGCTCCCATATATATGTTTCGTCCGATTTGGCCCATTAGTTCTATAGAAGCTGTATTTTACATCCAATCGTTTTGAAATTTAGAATGGTAGAGTTTCTTGATCCATGAACCAACATTGCCGAATTTGAAGAAAATCGGTTAAGATTTAGCTATAGCTCCCATATATATGTTTCATCCTATTTGGCTCTTTAGTCCTGTAGAAGCTGTATTTTACATTCAATCGTTTTTATACCCTACACCACACTGTGGTACAGGGTATTATTTAAGTATAAAATGTCCCAAACGTAAATTTATGTAAACAATTTATACATGAATTACAACATTTATATTTCAGAGTTATTCAATATTACTAGAGTGGTGTAGGGTATTATATAGTCGGCCCCGCCCGACTTTAGCCTTTCCTTACTGGTTTTGAATTAAGGATTAGTTATCTTTTAAATTAAGAGATTGTTTTTATCTGCGAGAGGACATTTTAGACTCTTTTTGGTCGCAAATTGAGAATTATAGTGAGAGTTACAATGAAGTTTGTTTGGAATTTTTTGGAAATAGTTCTTGTTGATAGATGATTGAAGTTTCGGCGGCTGTTTGTCTCAGGTAGTCGAAAATAAATTGTCTGGGAACATGTATGTATTCAAGAAAGAACGAAATAAAGCCGATGTCTGAGCAATGAACATTGTTATTCCGCTGTCGAAGTAAATTGCTCATATTTCCATAATGAATAAATAAAATAATAATAATAACAGTTATTTCGTGCATTAAATCATTAACTAAAAATGCAAATATGCTAAATCCAATTTTATGAAAATTGGGATTTTTTATAGAATGATAGAAGATTTAAAAATACATCATCTAGAAAACGTCTTACGCTGCTTTCCCCCTTGGCAGTGATATTCAAATATTCTAATTTCACACAAAAATGCAAAACATGTGAAGTCTGTATAAAAACGGATAATTATGATATTAAAAATTATTCATATTTAAGCGGAACAACTAAAAGGTCAATCGAGTATTTGCAGAAAGAAAATTATATTAAATAGAAACAGTTAAAAAATTGTTCTTCCTTCTGAAAACTTTTTGAAACTGGACTTAGCATATTTTCATGTTTTTCTTACGACATGTCATATTAAATAATTTCGAAGCGGTACAAAAATGTTGATGTGAACAAGTCTTAATTTATGAGTAAGAAATATTTACATATCGCAACTGTTCCACAAAAGGGTAACAATTAAAAATTTAAAAAAAATTAACTTTTAAACAAATAATGAAATACAAAATATTTTACGAACCTTATTTTACACTTGTGGAAAGTGCAGAAAGTGATTGATTTAATTACAGAATGTACTTAATCTAAAGCCATTTTATGTAACCACAAGCCGTAATAGATTTAAAAATGCGAAGTCTTCATCGAAGTATACGGCGTAATTCTTTCAAAGATGTTTGATGTCCTGATTTAAAGATGATTAATGACTAGGGTAATCAAAAACCGCACCGGTTAACCGGTTAATCGGTTTCTCTTAAAAAACCGCCTATCGGTTTTCGGTTTTTCTGCATTTTCGAATAACTCGAACCGTCGGTTTTTTCAACTCGGTTTATTCGACTTTTCGGTTTTTTGAAACCATTATAAAATTATAAAGAAAGTATTATTTTTGAAATAGGAACCTACCCAAAATTTTGAAAACATCAGTATAAAAACCGTTGACTTCATTTGTGCATATCCATCGATTTCAAAATGCAGTTTTATATGTATTTATACTGCATATTTTATCGAGGGTCTAGGTGATTATTGCGGTATAGAAATTAATTAACAATCCTTTCTAATTGAAATGCAGGTATAAATAAAAATACATTTGTCCAGTTTCACATTTCGACAAGTTTTCATCTCTATAGTATGCTCAAGTCAGAATCCGCTACTATAATCGGTTTGCCATTTGAGCCATTCATATGATGCTAAAACCTAAGATTTTGCCGATCTTCACTATAAGTCAAGTTTTATAAAAATCATAATCAATTTTTTTGTAAAGAAATCTTTTTAAAAATTGAACATAAATATTATAAATATCGCAGATATTATAATATTATATCATAAATGAAATCGAAACAATTACCTATTATAAATACTCGTATAAATATGAAGTGTTTAAAATACAATTTTCAAATAAATCTTATGGCGAATTCGTTTCTGCAAAAAGTGCAACACTTGCATTGCCCTTTTCCCGAAAACTGCACTATTGTATCACTTTTTTGAAATTTGGAAATTTTAGTTGTGCTAAAGTCGAGTAACTTAATTGCTAAATTTCAAAAAGTAACACAAAAGTGCAGTTTTAGGAAAAAGGGCAATGAAAATGTTGCACTTTTTTGCAGAAACGAATTCGCCATTAATTTAGTTGAAATATGGTTGCGTATTGAATTTGCACTACGCTTATTTTACGTCATCTAACAAAATTTTGAGCATTATTTATGCATTTTTATTAAAAAAAGAAAAAAACCGAAAACAACCGGTTCACCGGTTTTTTATTTTCGGTAAAACCGAAAACCGGTTTTAGAGTTAACTTAATTTTCGAAGAAACCGAAAACCGTATTTTCAAAAAAACCGGTTTTTTGATCACCCTTTTAATGACTTTAATTTTAAAAGTATTCGTCTTTGGAGCCAAATCAAAGAAAAAATCTTAAAAGTTAAGAAAATTTCAATGATTTTCAGTACACTTTTCTTTCAGTGTAGACAGCAATAGTTTTACAAACTGCGAAACTAACTCTCAAAACATATAGAAACAAGTTAACTCCCACATAAAGTGGTCAATTAGTACGTTACATCAGCACTCGAGATTGTGCTACTATTTATGACACTTCTATGAAAAAAAAAACTAAAATCCTATAACAAGTTAATATTTCATTAAATTGTGAAGAAAATCTTAAAATTTGATATTTGTATCCTATATATTTAACTTATGTAAGGGATATATGTACACCCATAAAAATTATCTGCATTTCATACTGGTAGCTTATGGGCAAAAAACTATTATTGAGTTCATACAAAATTTATCAAATGCCGTAATCATCAAGATTCCACATTTTTAATGGTATTATATTATTATATTATTTTAACATTTCTTCTGGCTTCCAATTAGTTTTTTTTTTTTTGAGGGGGGGATTTCGAAAAGGAACAAATTTATTTATGTATTGGGGATTTCAACTGAATTTAACAGTTAGACTCCCATGCAATAATAATATTTGGAAATTCTAATAGAAGATCCATGTGCCAAGAGTACAATGAACACAAGTGAAGTGAAAATAAGAAAATATCGTTTGAAACCAACTCAAAAGACCACATAATTATAGCCATACATGCAATGCTTGATTTTGTGGGATGGCATCCATCGATGGATGGATGTCTGACTGGGCGTATGTGTGTATGAATGGATGGATGGTGTGCGTCTTAATTTAATGATAGGTTTCACATTATCTCGTTCCAACAAATTGTTGTTCAAACTTGCCGTCATTTCACGCACATCGATCGACCCGACCCTCCTTTGCTCCATGGCATTTCTGGGTGTAGTTTAGCTGATTTTTTAGGTAGTAGAGGGTTTTGATTGGAAACGAAAATTAGATCAATTTCATGTACATACTCTCGTATCTGAAGCATGTTATGGCTGCTGTGGGGCCAAATTTTATTTAGATTTCATAACGGTATTTGCTGTGTTTAGCAGACATGACCTGGAGTCAAAAACTTTAATACAAACATATTTTTTATTAGATATACCTACACATATGTACATGTTCTCCTGGGTATACAGCAATGAAGAGTAGGAAAGCACAGTTAAAAATTAAACCACGAAGTATTGTTACGAGAGAATTTGCTTCCAAATAGAGATGATGCAAATTCTTCTTCTATTTAAGAATTATAAAACATATTGACGATTCAAAGTCATATTACAATAAAGGGAAAATATTGATTTTTACAACAAAAAAACAGTAGGGAATTGCTAAAACGACTGTATAATACCCTAGTCTACAGAATCGGCCCTGCATGAATTGATGTGCACTATCGAATTTCAAGAAATTTAATATGCTGGCTTTTCTAGACATTGAAGGAGCTTTTAGCAACATTCACTCAGATGCGGTAATTGCGGCGCCGTTGCATCTAAGGGTGAACTATGTCTTGATTAGGCAAATTTACCGTGGACACTCCTCTAGTTGTCTTTTCTGAAAGTGCACAATTTCTAGGTACAATTCCAGACCGGAAATTTTTCTCAAAAAATTATGTACTGAAACGGGATAATGAATTTCAAAGTCGCCTTTTACTCGTATTCCT
Organism: Eudasyphora cyanicolor; assembly: GCA_963930755.1. Lineage (NCBI taxonomy): Eukaryota > Metazoa > Arthropoda > Insecta > Diptera > Muscidae > Eudasyphora > Eudasyphora cyanicolor. Next base: position 166,837,979 of record OZ005737.1, read on the forward strand.
GTAGGCAAAATGCGTGGCTATGTTGAGGCCTTTCTCTCCTAAAATCGATCATCGTTGACAATTTTGTGGTGGATGTCAACTGATAAGCGATCCATAATCAGTCAATTAATGAAGGTTTAGAGAACTTCCTGCCTAAGCATAAGCGGGGCTTTAAGGGCTACAGCAACAGAGTCCCTACAAGTCCTACTCCATCTACTGTCGAATTATATTGTTGCTAGAAAATTTGCCAACAGAGCGACATCACGATTAAGTTGTCTATAAATGAGGTATTCGAACAACGACCACGTGAGGATATCACACTGTAGCGCAATGGTAACCAACCGAGTGCACTGTATCCCAACGGTGTATAAAATCGAGAGGAAGTTTGACGGTAAGATTCCTGCCAGAGAGGACTGCGTTGACAGAATACCAGGAAATAAAAACTTAAAAAATGCGCTCTCCAGAGGGTAAATATGTCTTATCGAAAGGGACCCTCGTATGGGGGCTATATCAAAGTATGTATCGATTTGCCCAATTTTCACTACACATGATTATATGCAATAGAAAGCACACATATTTAAATTTCGGCATGATCTGATAAAAATGCGTCCTCTATAACGTAGATGTCTTGTTGAAAGGGAGCTTTGTATTGGAGCTGTAGCAAAAAAATGGGCCGATATGCATCATTTTCATTAGGCATGATTGAATACAATAGAATTAACATATTCGTCGTGTTCTAAGAACGGTACGTTATCATAGTGGTACTGTTCGCGAACAGTAACACTAAAAAAATAAATAACGTTAGTGTTCTCTGAAGGAACCGTTCCTATAACGTACTGTTTTTTTCTGAACACTGCAAGAGATAAGTATCACCACAACTTCCGCATATGCTATGACCTTCATCCCCATGCAATGGAATAAAAAGGTATTTCGTTGATGACAAGAAGCCATAACAATGGCGAGACTACCCCACGGTCGTTGCTGATCATTCGCAGTGAACGGACGTGTTTATCACATAGCGGATAGTTACCAGTACCTGTATAAAGTCTGTAAGGCCTACATCGTAGTACCTATTACGGTCTAATACAGACAAAATAAAAATAAATTCTCTTGACGGGGATGCCTTCGTGTTCCGATGGAGCGCGGTTCCCCAATCGTCCGACTGTCCGTCCGTTGGTCTTGGCCAAAGCCGACCACACCAAAAATGGTGAAAATCTCCCTCAAGTACGCACAACAGGTGGTGCGGTGAGGGGTAAACGTCATGTCCGACCGTCAAAACGGAAGCACAATGAGCATCGTGTAGCGCACAGAGTTTTGACGAAGTTGGAGGCTGTTGAGGTTTCGGCTCTTACCGAAAAACAAAAAGAGTCACTTACCTGGGCTAAAGGCGTCATAGATGCTTCTAAGGCCAATGAGTCGGCTGAAAGAGCCACAAATTCAGCTGTGTTAACGGCTAATAAAGTAAAACGAATCAGATCACCTGATGAACCCCTGCCTTCGAAAAAGGCAAGAGGCCCTAATGTCACCATCAACAGGACACTCACCAAGCCCTTCAATGAAAAAAAAGCTGGAGATCAATCTTATCCTAAACGCTGAATCCACCTCCCATATACAAGGTGCGAGTGCAACCCTACAATATGGCTTCGAGACTATAGTCTTGAAGATATACAAGCAGGATATAGCTCCCACTGCAGAAGGTGAGTCGTCCACCGTGGCACTTCCTGGAAGTGCGGAGGTACCCACGCCTATTATTTCTGGTGACTCCAACTCTAACAGAAGATCTGTAACGTCCTTCTCTGAGGACAAAAGCTCTACTTCGGACACAGAGAGGCTGAGGGGAGTCTCCGGACTCTTTGACGCATCTGGCGGGGACATGCTTATCGACGATACGGACGAAGAGTTCGATAACACCCTTGTCGGGGTGGATGTAGAGTGATCAAAACCGGTTTAAAATAAACCGGCCCACCGGTTTTTTGCTTCCACCGTCCCCGGTTTTTCTCAAAATCATGAATTTCGAACAACCGGTGCAACCGGTTTTTTTCGTTTGTTTCCACCGGTTTTCCGGTTTTTTTATTATCACTAAAATATTAAAAATTATTTACAACTTTATATACAAAATATCACAAATTAAGATAATAATATGAAAGATCTCCTTATATGGCCTAAAAGGACTCGGCAGCTTTGCTAGAATCCGAAGCCATTCACCAATTTCTATACAAATTACAAAAATGTAAAGAAAATAAATGATTCATACGCGCAGACGTTATGTGAAAAGTAAACACATTCTCCCACTTCCAAACCGAAACAAAAACAAGTAAGAAAATTTCAATTGGGTAAACCGACTAGTGTATACTCTTATATATATATTTATATACTCGTATATACCCACCTGCACTATAGTGTGTATATAAAATATATATGTATAAAGATTTAGTACCTCTATTAAATATTCTATTTAATACCCCGAAATATTAATATTTTCTTGACTGAACTACATAAGGGGAATTGCATGTCAAGTGAGTTAATTTTTAAAAGGGATGTCTTCTGTCGGGATGAAAATTGCACCAAGTAGCCCTATCAGATAGTAGTTATGAGACACAATTTCAACGAGATCGGTTAAGGACTTTCCGAGTTGGAGGGTGTCAAATATTGACATTTTTGTCAAACGGTTGTTTTTCCCATCTGAAATGCTAAAATGTTTGGTTGAACGTTATTTTTTTCAGAGGTTTATATTTATTTTGATAGATCAACAGGCCCCATCCCATTAATAGGTCACAAAGCTTTTACAGGAAATTATCTAAGCTTTCTTTTGAGAAAAAAAACTAAAATTAAAACATAGGTTTTTACCAAAATTTCAAAAAAGTTTAATTTTGCAAAAGAGTAATGAAAATATATTTGCTAATTTTTTTAAAAGGTTGAAGAAAAGACTATCGATAACACTTTTGGAAAATGTTTCTAAATACAATAGCTAATTAGTTATTAGTATGAGATAAAAGGACCGTTTGACTCAAATGACAATATTCATCACAATCCAACTCATAACTACTATCCAACAGGACTAAATTTGGTGCAAGATTACTGATCAGAAGACATCGCTTTTAAAAATTTTATGTTAAAAAATCGCCTTTTTTGTTATTAAAAAGGAAAATGTTTTTCAAACGGCAATTTTCATACTGTTTTGTTATGCAGAAAAAAACCGGTTCTACCGGTTTCCCCGGTTTTCTTCGAAGAAAAAAACCGTCCACCGGTTTTTTTATAACTTAAATAAACCATCCACCGGTTTTTTATTTTTTCAAAAAAACCGGTTTTTTGATCACTCTAGGTGGATGTTAATCTGTCAATTACCAATGATGGTAAGAATTCTACAGATTAACCTCCATCATGCTAAAGCAGCCTCAGCTGCTCTATTGATGCGCCTGTTCACAGGCGCAGTAGACATCGTCCTGATACAGGAGCCCTACGTAGTGGGAGGAAGGGTGAAATCTTATTGATTTCTATGTTTCTCAGTATATTTTCTACTCTGTGTACCTCATATATTCGAACACGTTCGAATGTTCGATTGTAGGTACGCCTTCTCTGTCGAACCTAGGGCTGAGGAATATCACGTGATTTTCCTCTTCTTCCTCATCCACAAATCTGTGCAGATATTTCGGGACGGCACCATGATCTGTTGAGAACTGCGTGAGGTAGTAGTTCGTATCTCCCTGTTGTCTTTTCAACCAGACACTTATATTAGGTATAAGAAGATGTGTCCATCTTCCCTTTGCACATGAGTACCAACGAGATTGCCAAGTGGCGATCGATGAGAAACGCTCTTCCTTGGCAAATTCGGATCTCTGCCTTTTATTCTCTGGCTTTCTATCATCTATCCGTTTCATTTCGGTATCTACAATGTCAATTGGGATAAGACCCAAAACTACACCTGCGGCATCCTCCGATATCGTACGATATCCGTAAATTGTGCGAAGACAACTTAGTCGGTATGTTGACATCAACTTCATCCAATACGATTTTCTGCGCAATGTATGCGTCCATACGGGAAAGGCATAAAGAATCACAGAATTTACTACGGAAGCTAGCAGTTTCAAAGGAAACGGTGATTTCTGCATCTTCTTCATTACTATCCTATAAGCTGTACTAATACTTGAACTAATTATCCTGTTAACTTCGATGCTGTTTTTTTGTTCAGTCATTGGGTTTTGCTCTCCGTTAGCTTTATTCGTACAGCCTCGTAAGTGCGTTTTAAGAAAAATGTCAAGTGATTCTGCTGAGTAGTTTGACCATTGGCCTCATCTCTCTTAATATAAGATTAATTCAAGTGACCTTTTGCCATTAGTTTTCTTAATTTACTTAGTCTGGCTGTGTCTTTGATGTTCTCTAGCGATCTACGGAAGTCTATCCAGTACTGCTTCCTTGCTCTGGCTGTGGTTTTCTTGTACTACTTTAGGTTATCCTTATATGGCTGCCATGATCCGCTTTGGTAGCTTGTATTGAAAGCTTTCCCTGATTCTATTCGCAGCTGTGATAGGTCAGACGTCCACAATGGTGGGTATTTTTTCTTTGAGCGTGGATTTTTCCACGCTTTTTCTTTTCAGCCGTGGTGTTATTTTGGCGTGGGATGTTGCGAACTTTGATTTTCAGAGCCCTATTTAACTTGTCTCAATCAGTCCTTTGGGGGTTAGGAAAGCATTTTACTGGAGTTGCCTTTTCTGAGATGTTGAACAGTATCCAATTGTGTTCTGAGAAGAACTTCTTATCAGATACCGTCCAGTTATGCACTTCTATTGCGCGTTTATCAGATACTAGAGTAAGATCGAGAATCTCTTCGCACCCCCTGAAATTCTCCGAACTGGGAAATACAAAAGTAGGGTTAGTACCTCTGTTGCTTATAGTAATATTGTTTGTATTTATGAAGTGTAAAACTGACTCACCTCTGTCCTTTAGTTCTGAGCTGCCCCATAATATATGCCTCGCATTTACATTACAGCCCAAAATGATGGTATCATCGCGTTTATACCTCGCTTAGCATCACATGAATGAGCCATATAGCAAGAGGCGACGAGGAACTTCTTACCGTTTTCTAATTCCAAATTGGAGACATAAAAATACATTTATGTTATTTTTTACGATTAGGCACGATCTTAACTTACCGCTGTCCTTGACATATAATGTCTTATATCCGCTGCTCTAGAAATCCTTTATTTCGTAAAGTTTGTGTAACATACGTATAGGGCATTGTGCCACTATTTCGACGTGCTACACTTTTTGGTAGCAATTAACATATATCATGCTCTCTGTAGTTACATTAAGGTCGGTGATTTTCAATATGTTCAATGACACGCAAATTCGGATATTGTAAACCACCACTGCTACTTAGTGAGCCACAAATGTATATAATCCATCGGTAGTTTTTTTTAAGCTTATATCTAATATCTGCCAACAACTATTTTTATAAAATTATTGGAATTTCATTTGAGTGCACCTCCGTCCAAAATGTAATCCTTCTCCTCCTTTTTTATCCTTTAGACTTCGCTATCAACTTTTTATTATTATATATATTATTTTTTGTGGCTTCCATATCATATCTAAGGACTATGTCTTGCTGCAGTTTGACACATCGTTTATTATCCTCCATTTAGTTTAGTTAGTTTGGCTTAGCTTAGTTCTGTTCACTTGAGTTCAGTTCAGCTGCAACATTCATTCACTTCCTTTGAAAGGATATCAACTACATGATGTCGCTGACATCGTCGCCGTCACTATTGTCTCAGCTATTCTCTGTATTTTTGTAGTCCTGAGTGGGTTTATGACAGGAAATTGCTCTTTTAAGTGCTTTCTTTACACGCCTCGTCCCTCTATCTCTCCATCTTTGACTCATTTCCTTCTCCTCTCTTCGTGGCCGTGTTCGGTTCTTTGTCGCTTGTTTTGTTAACCGGGTGACACTAAACACACAATCGACAATTATAATAAAATTGTGACATAATTCTTTGGAGTGTTTTGTGGGGTGTTTAGGGAAATACTAAAGTGCTTATCTAATGCCAGATCCTGTTACACATACTCGTACGAGTGCATAGTATATGAGCCACCCACACATACCCATCAGTGGATGCATTTTGAGTGCCAATGGCATTTCTTCTTAGACTTAATTCATAGCGCTTGGAATCATAAATGAAGGCGTAAGGTGTGAATTTCATTATCATGACATTTATTGGCATAGAGGTGGGTTGATTTTTACGAGATGGAGACAATTTTGTGGCAATATTTCTTCGACATTTTGGTTATCGAAACATAAAGATATGATTAACATAATAAATCGTGTCGTAATATTGCAGTGTTTTTATTCAATTGCTATACCGAGATAGAGTAGAGATAATCTCATAATTTATTATCCCGATCGTCCGTCTGTCTATATATATAATCAAAGTGGAGTTCGCAAATTTTAACCGATATTTATGAAAATTGGGACAAAGGCTTACTTAGTTTATGGACGATCCCCATTGAAAATGGTCCATGTCGGTCTAAGTTGTTATATTGCCCCATTTGCTCCAATTTGATGTCAAAGTGCTATAGAAACTTTAGTTTACATCCAGTAAATAAAATTTGGCAGACAGGAATTTTGTTTGACAAGTCGTCGGCTTAATGCTATTTTGGTCCATACGCCATTTTTGTGTTTTTTGAGTTAGGAATTGATAATATGAGATTCTTTTAGAATCTGCAATCATTTTTTTCCTATCTCGCCTAGTTTTTGAGATATTGGTAGGGTAAATTTGTTTTACTCTGAATAACGGGAAATAATTTCGATATTTTTGTTCTATGTCTCAATTTTTCTATCGCCCTATATTTTTCACTAAGTATTTTACGTTCTTTCGATCACAATATGTAAATTAGTGTCCTTCCATACCGACGCTTTTTGTGGTCCATGTAATACAAATACGAAAAATATTAAAATAGAAGTGGATACGGACCAAAATGACAAGTACAAAAATTTTTATAACTTGCTTATTTTCTGATGTAATGGCATAGAAATGCATGAGAATCATACAAACACTGTTGGGAACCCTATGAAATAAAAAGTGTGTAACACTTAAGTCCCGTTTTTACTCAAACAATAAATTGCGTTTTTCTCCGATCATACAAAATGGCGTATGGAACAAAATGGCTTGAGCCGACGAAGTTTGAAGACAATCGGTTCAAATTTTTATATAATCTCCATATATGTATTCCTTCCGATTTGATTTCAAAGTTCTACAGAATTGAACTTTACTTAACATTCAGTTATTATGAAATTTGGCAGAGAAATGTTTATTGATCCAAGAACGAATTTGGTTCACATTTATATATCGACCCCATATGTAGCACTTATGCATATCTCAATGCTGTGCAGTTTGGAACGCAGCGAATTCAAATGTATGTAAGTGTTTCAGATTTAGAATAACTATACGTGAACTTATTTTGCAAAAACAAAGTGGTGTAGGGTATCATATAGTCGGCTCCGCCCGACTTTAGCCTTTGCTTACTGGTTTTTACACCCTACACCATAGGATGGTGAGGATATATTAATTTTTCAATATGCAAATAAGAAACATTGCGCATGAGTACAATACAACAATTTTCATAATAATATTAAACAATTAAAGAGTTATTAAGTTCGGACATGCCAAATCTTATGTACCCTCCACCATGGGTCGCATGTGAATGGATTCGTAAAGAAATAAGCTCATTATACCAGAGGCCAGCCCAATTCGTTGAAATTTGAGGCGTTACGAAGTCAAATCTACAGGTACCTTTGTATGGGAGCTATATCAAAACATGGACCTCTTACGACCGTTGTTTGTGTGTGTATTTTACAATTTTCAGCCCGTCTATATGAGTCTATAGCCGTTTGTGGTCTATATGGCAATAAGAAGTCAACTTAGAGAGATACTATATATGGGAGCTACATATATCTAAAAATGAACCGATATGACTCATATTCAATCCCAACATACATACCGGCCGCTATAAGTAGTATTATAGATTGTAGCGTGATTACAACAGATGGATAGAAGGACATGGATGAATCGTGTTAGAATTTTAAGACGATTAATTATAATATACTTTCAGATCAATATTTAGAGGTGTTACAAACGGAGTGACACAATGATATAACCTTACCATCCTATGATGGAGGGGCGTTACATCAAAATGTGAACCAATTAAACAGTAGTTCGTTTGAATGGTTCCCGGTACAAATAAACCCACCTTACAAAATTCCAACCAAATTCGTTGAAATTGTTTGTTTCTATCGCGTTAGAAGTCAAATCAGAAGGGACCATTGTATGAGAGCTATATAAAAACATGTACCTATTACTAGAGATATTCGTGGGAAGCATTCTAGACATAAAAAAACCCAAAGTATCAACTTTAGTATCAAAGCGTGGTTGAAGTGAAGTCTGGGGGGGAGCTTTGTAGTAGTCGATATGTGTGAAGGGTTCTGGGTATAAATACACCCAAAATACAAATTTTCAGACAGATCAGCTGCAATTTCGGTCTCGATTATCGGTCCCGATATGGCATCAAGAAGACAAATCGAGACCGATAATGCCAATGAGCTATGGTTTAAATTAGCTATATGGTTTAAATGGTTTATAACTTTTTTATTAATGCGATTATTATATTTTTTTTTTAAATACAGTATATCATTGGGGAATTTTTTGCAACTAGCTTTGAAACATGATATCCTATAAGTGATGTCCATTTTTTGCTTCGCACATACGTGCACTTTTTAGCATATTTTCTATTATTTTTGTACGTTGTTCTATTCATAATTGATTCCCCAAGTCTCCTTCATAAAATGCTGAAAAAAAAACAAAGAAAGAATAACAATTAAAAAAGTTATAAAGAATTTAGACCATATAGCTCATTCTGCGCCACCCTGTATAAGAAGTATATATACCAACTTTAAGTCATCTAGTTCCATTACACTGTGCTCGAAATGGACATTTTACAAATGTAACAGAAGGGAGACCCTATGAATATACCTATTTCGACCTTGCTGAAGCTAGTGGTCCTAGCAGTTTTTCTAGGTTAGCTTTTGTTTTCGCGATATTCGACCACAAAGTTTGCAATGAAATCAGATAGGTTAGTTAATTCGGATGTGATTTTGAGGTGAATGACTTCGGAATACACGCATCATTCCAAAGAACGAGAATTATTTCTCTCAAAATAGTCAAATACGCTTCTCACCACTTTACCCCCGAAAAAGTGCAATCAAATCTTCCCATATCTCAAGCGTCGACATTTTTAGTTTGTGTCATTGAGAAAAATATTCCTCGCGAAAAAATCGTTTGAGTCTCCTTTCAACATATTTATGAAAAATAATAGGTTTCAAAATTTAGCAGGTTATGTTGCTTACCTTTGACATTTCCATTAACGCTAACCAAAAAATTATTTACAAATGTTTAAGTCAACAAATTTTATTTCGAATATTTTCTGTTATGAGCAGAAAAAAAGCACACAAATTATATAATAACTCGAATTCTGCTCAATTCCCATAAAAAAGTTGAGAAAGGACTTATAGTATTTCTTCGCGAGGAATATTTTTCTCAACGATGCACGGTATGAGAAATATCTAATTTAGAGCGAAAAAAATCGATCCTTAGGCCATACGTGATTGATATATTTTACATAGTTGTATAGTTTACATTCAATTGAACGGAAAAATGATTGTTTTTGGTACAATTTATGATTTTTTCTTATATTTTACAACTAAAGGTAAAGGTGTTAAAGCAAAACAAAATTACGGAATCAATTGAAATATTTTAATATATTATTTTTTTCAATTGTTATACTTTCGGTAAGGGTTTAGTTAGGAATGCTGTGTGATGCAGCCTAGATTTTTATTTTATTTTTTGCTCACCTTATAGAGTATAACTTCCGAAAATTTTGGCTGCCAAGATTAGCCTATTGATTTCCTATAATTATTTTTAGGAAATATGCAGATTAAGCGATGGGAAATTTTAATATTTGGTACAAAGCCAAAAAGTTCTTCGCACACGCATTATGTTTTAGGGAAATTTGGACTATGTATTAGTAACAATATTTGACAAAAAATAATAAATTTGTTTAAACTACATTAAATTCGGAGATAACATTAAGTTTTAATAAATATTTCAAAAAAAAATTAAAACTGAACTTATAAAAAATTTTTAAATGACACATTTTTCAACTAAAACTATCAAAAACATGCGAGTCAAAATATAGAAAAATTATAATATATTTTTTTTGCGCTAAATTGGAGCTTTCTCCCACTGTGCGATGTCTACTAAAAATGTCGACGATATGTATGATTTTTAACATATGCTAAGATTTCATTGCACTTTTTCAGTGGTAAGGGGGTAAAAAGCGTGGGCGACTGCTTTGAGAGAAATAATTCTCCAATTGTTCCCTTTATTATGATATTTGGACTGAAGCATATATTCCGAAGTCTTCCACTTCAAAATCACCAAAGAGATGAGTAACCTCTCAGATTTCCCAAAAAAATTTGTTGTCGAATATCGCGAAAACAAGAGCTAACATAGAAAATCAGCTAATGCCACTGGATGCAGCATGGCCGAAATAGGTCTATCCATAAGGGCTTCTTTCTGTTACATTTTTGGACTAGCACGGTGTTATTATAGATTGTATCGTGATTACGACAGACACACTGACAATTCTTAATCGTCTTAGAATTTTACGACATTTGAGAATATACATATACCCGTATTTCGAGGTGTTACAAACGGAGTGACAAAATGATTGTCCTATGTTGAAGGGTCCAAAATGTTATCTTGTCATACAGTGCATGCCAATTACTAAAAACCAAAATTCTCACATGGAATTCTTAACAAAATCGATAGGACACCTAGTTCCATAGTAAAATGGATACCTATTTTTGCATCTACTCGTATATCTATGGCATTTTCAGTTCATTACTAACAATATTTCCATATGTTCTTATACAGACTCATCATTTATATTTAAGGTTCTACAATGGACCGAAAACATTTCAATTACTTATTCAAAATACTTTTAATTTTTGTGATTTAAACTGTGACCTCAGAACGATGTGGGTTGGCAACGAAATTATACTTCAATTTGTCGCCATCTAGCAGTGACGGATAACACAGCTCAGCATGGACACAAACCGCTGCTACTAACTTTAGTTACTACCCGCCACTAGAGGGCCAACAACATTAATGCTATCGCGGAATTTCATTGCTTGTCTCCAATAATAAGGGTAGTCACTTTTAACATTAATTAATTTGAAAATGTAAATAGAAATTATAGTAATAGAACATATCGATGGCTTTTATCCAAAAGCTGCTTTATTAAAAATCAAAGGGCCGACTTTAAAATACCGTGCCAATGCACAAAAGAGCATGGCGATAATAATATGGAATAATTGGATTCGTTTCAGTTAATTATGTACTTAGCTCCACAGCCACATCAAGGTTTATTCCAAGTATGAGTTGAAGATCATAATAAAAACTAGATCATAAAGATTTAAATTGACATGGATCTGCATGATAAAAATTAAAATGAGTTCTCTTGAATATTTATTTATTAAAAAATCGGAAGGTATAGTTAAGGGGTTTCCAACAAGAGGTATTATTTTGGTATTCAAAGAAAAATGCAATTTTTTGAGATAAATGATCGGATGTTTATTTCATAATAACCAAACCCAATAATAAATAACAAAATCGCAAAGTTGCCGCCCTATGTCCTCGATAGCCTCAGGAATTCTATCGTTGAGGTCTTGAATCGACGCTGGGCTGTTGGCATAGACCTTATCTTTCACGTGGCTCCAAAGGAAGAAGTCGCAAGGTGTTAAATCACAAGACCCCGGTGGCCAATTGTGATCACCTCTTCGAGAGATAACACGGTCCGGAAACTTTTCCCGTAACAGAGCAATGGTTTCGTTGCTTGTGTGGCACGTAGCGCCGTCTTATTGAAAGTAAACGTTGTCCAGATCAATACCATCCAACTCCGACCATAAAAAATCATTAATCATCCTTCGATAGCGCAATCCATTCAACGTAACTGTTGATCCAGCAGCATTTTCGAAAAAGTAAGGTCCAATTACCCCGCCGGACCATAAACCGCACCAAACAGTCACACGTTGAGGATGAAGAGGCTTCTCAGCAATAACTCTTTCAATGCGTTGTTGAATCGTGTATCGTTCCATTTTTTGTAATGGCGCAGTTTCTACTTGTCAAATGTCAAAGAATAAAAGCTTCAAAAGTGACAGCTACCGAAATACCGGGTGATTCAAAATAACACCTCTTGTTGGAAAACCCTTGATATTGAGGACATACACAAATACATACTAGTTGATCGCCGCAGACGATGTCCTGCCAATCCCACTTTGGTTTTTACTTTCATAAAGCAAAAATACATACATTCGGAATCTTAGAAAAAATTTATAAAAATGGCTATAATTCCAAATCTATCTGGTCAAGTTATACATACAAATCAGTCAATCGAGGGTTAAGTAAATCTAAAACACAGATGACACCGGAATGAACCTATAAACTTACAAAGGATTTTATATATAATGATTGATCGAATTGGAATGGTTAGGATAAAATAAATTACAATCATTAAATTTTCAGCCACATCGGTTGAAGTCGGAAAGTACCGTTATATGGGAGTCGTATGCAAACATGGACCGATTTGGCAAATTTTTTCAGGAATGGTTAGTAGATATAAATACCTAAACGAACAAAGTTCAGTCGGACCGCTTGAATAGAGTGACTTCAGGTACAGGTACAGTTATATAGGGAATGTATCAAAAAATGGACCGATTTGATCGGGATAACTAGTGGCTTAATGAAACATAAAATGGAAAATTTCAACCGGTATATCTAGCCATTGCGTGATTTGGCCCATTTTTGCCATGTATATCTAGGGGCATAATGAAACACAAACTGCGAAATTTCAACCGTATGGACTGTACAATGTTGCTTCCACAACGTGAAGAAGTCAAATTGTAAGGTACAGTAATATGTGGCATATATCCAAACATTTACCGATTTCGCCCATTTTTTTCAGGCATAATTAGCATAATAAAATATAAGTACAGGGTGGAGCGCGGTAATTTGCTTATTTGGGAATGAAATAAACAAGTTATGAACCTTAGAAAAATTTATTTTATATTTTAAATATATTGAACAGTAAGGGAGATTTTAAATTACATGATTTTAAATAGTGTAAACTGCTGCATACGTTTTCTGAAGTTTTCATGAACTCTAACAAGCATGTCGACTGGTATTCTGCCAAGTTCAGTCTCAATATTGTTAATTAGGTCTTCCAAGGTGTTGGGACGGTTGATATACATCCAATTTACAATTGATTGCTGACCAGGAACACGTCCGCGTTGGAGAACAGCGAATCGTAAACGAAAAGCACGCTGCACTGCAATGATCGAGTGCGCATTTGAAAAATACGCTTCAACACAAAATGACCTCTTCTCACGTGTCCAATGCATGATGGCAACTGAAAGGCAGACGAATACAAATCTCCCGTCAGCCACTTTAAGCCACGCCCACTCTCTTTGACCAACAGTGCCGCCACAGCATGCAGTGCAAAAAGCAAAGTTCTGCGCTTCACCCTGTATAAGCTACCAAATTTCAGCCGGATTGATTGAAGAGTAGAACGTGAAGATACCAAATCGGAAGGTACAGTTATATGGGAGCTATAAAAAATAGTTTGTTCTATTATATACATAAATATCTGCGTCTTAAACTAAATATTTAGATTTTCAAATAAAACTTATTTTTATAGGGTGATCCAAGTAGAGATACTTTTTTCAATAGCCTTTTTTTGACAGATCATGTGTGAGTCGTGTCATGCTGTCATGTTATTTTTGTTAAGTATTGTTTGACATTTGATCATGGAAAGACTTACGCCTGAACAAAGTTTACGCGTGTCATTCCCCAGTTACCAGTCGAAATGCTCGAACGAGTCATCGAAAATTGGACTCAACGGATGGACCATCTGAGACGTAGCGCGGCCAACATTTGATAGATATAATATTCAAAATATAAATGCCAAAGAATGTTCTTTCAAATGATAATAAACATTCAATTTGAATTTTCTGTTTTTTTCTTTAAAAAAGTAGGGAACCTCGAAATAGATCACCCATATCGAGCCATAACCGCCAAAAAGATGTAAGCGCCACTCACAAAAATTTAGAGGAGAAGGTTTCTTTTGCGATTATTATACCCTACACCACTCTGTGGTACAGGGTATTATAAGTTTTTTTCATGGCAGATGTTTGTAACACCTGAAAATACCATAGCTAGACCCACCTTAAAGTATACCGATCGACTCAGAATCACTAGCTGAGTCGATTCAACCATGTCTGTCCGTCCGTCCGTCTGTCCATGTAAAGTTGTTCGTCGACTACAGGTCGCAATTTCACTCCGATCGTTCTGAAATTTTGCAGTTTAGAGTATTTCGCAGCTGTTAAGATCGCTATTGAATTTGGTTGAAATCGGTTCAGATTTAGATATAGCTCCCATATATATATATTTCGTCCGATTTGGCCCTTTAGTCATATAGAAGCTGTATTTTACATCCAATCGTTTTGAAATTTAGAATGGAAGAGTTTCTTGATCCATGAACCAACATTGCCGAATTTGAAGAAAATCGGTTAAAATTTAGCTATAGCTCCCATATATAATCCTATAAAAGCTGTATTTTACATCCAATCGTTTTGAAATTTAGAATGGTAGAGTTTCTTGATCAATGAACCAACATTGCTGAATTTGAAGAAAATCGGTTAAAATTTATCTATAGCTCCCATATATATGTTTCGTCCGATTTTGCTCCTTAGTCCTGTAGAAGCTGTATTTTACATTCAATCATTTTGAAATTTAGAATGGTAGAGTTTCTTGATCCATGAACCAACACTACCGAATTTGAAGAAAATCGGTAAAGATTTAGCTATAGCTCCCATATATATGTTTTATCCGATTTGGCTCTTTAGATCCAATCGTTTTTATACCCTACACCACACTGTGGTACAGGGTATTATTTAAGTATAAAATGTCCCAAAAGTAAATTTATGTAAACAATTTATACATGAATTTCAAAATTTATATATCAGAGTTATTCAATATTACGAGAGTGGTGTAGGGTACTATATAGTCGGCCCCGCCCGACTTTAGCCTTTCCTTACTGGTTTTTTATTTAAATGCATATGTAATGCATACATCTGTTTATATAACTGTGAAGTTTAGTATAACGGTACATTTTACAGCTATAAATTTCGCAAACATGATGCCATTTGTCAAAGGTGACCGATTTTCCTCACAAAGTTAAAAGTAAATCATGGTGGCGCTTACGTCTTTTTGGCGGTTAGGGCTCGATATAAAGAAGAATGTGTGTTTCTTTGTTTGTTTGTACAGTATAGACGTCTAAACGGCTGGACCGATCTTCTTGAAATTTTCACAGAATGTACATGTGTGGGGCGTGGTGAAAATTGGGTACTCGAATTTTCGACATATCAATTGGGCGTGGCCCCGCCCATATAAGACAAATTTTAAAATTGAGATATCTTGAACAATTTGTTAGCGAGAGTGCTGTAATTTTGTGTATATGAAGTTGAAGGCAGTCTACGTGATTGGTCAAAAATGGACGGGGTCGGAAATCTGCAGTCTGGGGCAACGAAGCGGACCGGGTCCAGCTAGTATATACATATGATTTAACCGATTTTCAGAATTTTTAATACATAGGATTCATCAAAGTACCATGAAACACATGTATTCCAAATTCCCGTATGATCCAGAGGAAAGATGGTATCCGGGGCAAAAATCGGATGGTACATACACGCTGAAAAAAGTCGTTAGGTTGCCTAACATCAAACACACACATACATGCGGCTCGATGAGCTGCAATTCGTATGTGTAAACATTTGTATATAACGAAACCAGAGTTCGGAAAAAAGAATGAATCCTAAGGAACGGTTCCTTAGCGTTTTGTACCGTTCTTTCGTCGCGAACAGAACAGTAACGCAACCCTTACAAGAGAACAGAATACACTAAACATTTTTTTAGTGTTACTGTTCGCGAACGCTACCACTACGATAACGTACTGTTTTTAGAGCACGAAGAACGGTACCACCACGATAACGTACAGTTCATAGAAAAGTATCACTACGTCGAAGTGATAAATTGAATGATTTATAGGTATTATTGTATGTGTTAAAATTCTTTCCTATAACAAAATAACTTTCGAAAATGGTCTATATTAACCCTGACACTTCCACCAAAAAAGTTCTAAAATTGAGTGAAATATCATCTATAGCTTCTAAAGTTGTTAACTGAATCTTGTTCAACGTTTTTAGATTTGGTATTTTAGATTACTTTTGCGATGACTGAAAGTCTGGCAAAGAATTAACAAAACAGTAACACTCGTTGTGTCAACTGCCACACAGAATAACAAACATCAAATTAAATATCTCGGAATGTGAGCAGCTATTTCACTCAGTATGCACAATTTAAATGTTTTACTTGTTTTCCTTGAGAATATTACTGCAATATTTTAGTTTCCCATTGTAATTCGACTCCATGTGAACTTTAAAATTTGGGAATAAAACTTTTCCATGATGGTATATTTAAACATGTTCATTCAGCATTTCGGAATTTTGGTTTAAATCGTTGTTTCATGGTGGCAAGTGAACGACTGCTTAAATTATTCACTTTTACACTAGTCGACAATGATATTATGTGTTTCCGCATTCAATCTTAATGATAACTATGTATGTATGTACGCGTATGTAAATATAAATTATGTCAACACTTGGTAAGGTCTTCGTAGAAAAATTCCACAAACTTAAAGACATTGCACTATACGCGTCAGAATGTTGACCTAATTTGCTATTTTGTCAAATATGCAACAAACACAAAAAGTGATGACTCAAAAAGCAATGAACTCAATTCGGGAACAACTTAGCTATGAACACTCGGGTGGGTCGTTTAGATTTTTAACTATTTCTTCTGATCGAATTGCAATAGGTGGGGAGGTTCATATATTCTAGTGGAAACTGCTGCAAAATATAATTTATTTGGACATTCGTAATGTTTTTAAAATACCGAGAATGTTTTCTCTTTATAATGGTAAGATTTGCAATTTTTATTAAAATTTTTCGCTAATAAAACGTTCCTACAATTTTTTGAAAAGTTATTAACATTTTTAATTTTATGGTACATGTTTTCATGACCTATATTATATATCCAACGATTGGTCTCGCTAGACTAGTTTTTGACTAGATCGATTGCCACTAGAAATGGTCATCGATTTACATTTTGTTTAAGGACTCATACGAAACACCATCCCGGTCCACCGATTAAGCTGACATATTATTGTATGTTTTTGAATTATGACTACATTTTCACGAAAAATCTTAAAATTTGGTCCATCTACTGGCCAAATATGATTATTGTACTATACAATACA
Organism: Eudasyphora cyanicolor; assembly: GCA_963930755.1. Classification (NCBI taxonomy): domain Eukaryota; kingdom Metazoa; phylum Arthropoda; class Insecta; order Diptera; family Muscidae; genus Eudasyphora; species Eudasyphora cyanicolor. The sequence goes on from OZ005737.1 coordinate 166,855,436, forward strand.
AAAACAGTGAGGAAGGTCTAAAGTCGGGCGGAGTTAGTCCAATTGTTTGTCCAATAACAATGATCTCTTAAAACAAGTAAGAAAGTTTCAGTCGGGTAAACCGACTTAGGTATACCCTCACTTTGTGAGTAATGTAATATTGAATATTCCACGAATTATTCTGTTAGATTGTATGGTAGGTACCAGAACGGGTTTAACAAATACACCTATTTTTTGCTGAATAGTAGATACTTTAAATACATTGCACTGCGCCGAATTATAAGCGTTTATTTGCACTGGTTTATTAACGTTATGAGATATTAAATTTTGGTATGATTTGGTCATTTTGTGTGGGAGTTCAAAAAGGGGCGTGGTGATAACGGCCATTTTTTACAGGGCTATAGACACTTCAAAAGCGTTACACTGTGCAAAATGTTGTAGCATTTTCGTGCATTGGTACTCATGTTGTGAGCTCTTAACTTTTTGTGCAAAATTGTACCTTTGTGTGGGAGGTACAAAAAGGGGCGTGGCAATGGCGTCCATTTATCACAGGGCTATAGACACTATAAAAGCATTGCACTGTACAAAATTTCAAGTATTTTTATACACTGGTATTAATGTTATAAGCTGTTAACTTTTACTGCAAAATGGTGCATTTGTGTGGGAGGTACCAAAAGGGGCGGTAGCAACATGGCCCATTTTTCTCGAGTTGATAGCGACTAATAAACTAATGCTATGTGTGGAATTTCAAAAGATTCGAATAAGTAGTATAGCAGTTATTAAAGATTCAATATTTTACAACATTTTAACACTTTGTGGGGGAGGTACTAAAAGGAGTGGACCAATATGGCCCATCTTCGAAGTTAGCCGGAGATAGAAAAAAATATTATCACGTACCAAATTTGAAGTCAATCGGTTACTCCTTTCGATAGTTATCGTGCGCACCAGCCAGCAGACAGACAGATAGACAGACAGACAGACGGACGGACATTGCTCATTCTCACGTACCAAATTTGAAGTCAATCGGTTACTCCTTTCGATAGTTATCGTGCGCACCAGCCAGCAGACAGACAGATAGACAGACAGACAGACGGACGGACATTGCTCATTCGTCTTAAAATGACCAAAAACGAATTTCCGCCGAACATACATAGGGTCTTAGATCACTCCTTCGATGTGTTACACTTTTTTTCGTAGCAAATGATATATACCCTCGTCACACTAAAGTGAGGGTATAAAAATATCTTAAAGCGGTTAGATTCAAAATAGGCAGATTAGTATATACGGAGGCCATATCCAAATCTGAACTGATATTCTTCATATTTTGCAAGGATTGTTCTTGGTTCAATAAATTGTTATCTGCCAGATTCTTTGTTGCCAAATCGGAATAAATATATTTATGGAGGCTATATCTTAATCTGAACAGAGTCAAGAGACTCTCTCATATAGTTAGTTGTCCATAATGATCGGATGTAAAATGTAGCTTCTATGGCGCTTAGATGGAAAATCGGACAGAAAATATATATGGAGGCTATAACTAAACCTGGAACGATTTCCTTCAAATTTGGTACTGTATATTTGTGAGTCAAGGGACTCTCACATGTAAGTTTTCCAAATGATTGGATGTAAAATGTACCTTCTATGGCGCACAGATGACAAATCGGACAAAAAAATTATATGGAGGCTACTCGTATATTTAGATCTGAGCCGATTTACTACAAATTTTACAGAAAACGCTTCTGCAACAACGGACATATTTTTGCTAAATGTCATACAGTTTGGTTAATAAATTGTACACTACCTATATGCCAAATCGGAGGTACATATGTACATATATATGAGGGGTATATGTAAACCTGAACTGATTTTCACCAATTTCAATAGGGGCCAAAAAAGTTTACTTTGCTAAATGTTCATCACAATGTGATGATAGGAGGAACTATTTTCAAGACCTGCAATTTGATTACAACGATACATCTGCAGAAGTGTTGACGGTCAGACGGACGAATAGATGGCCATGGGTAAATCAAATCAGGAAGTGATTCCAAGTCGATCGGTATAATAAACGATGGGTCTATCTCTTCTTCTTTTGAGTGTTACAAACAAATGCACTAACTCATTATATCCTGAACCACAGTGTGGTATAGGCATTTATAACAACTTTTTGTGTGGATTGTGGGATGTAATTCCATAAAATCAACAAAAATCGGCAGGGCTTACTATATAATACTCTCCACCATTGTTTGCCAAAAAATGCACGGAGAACCACTATTACTACTCGTATGAACAGTTAAAAGTTAAATATTGTACATTACTAAATTCGAGGCACATAGGTAAAACATAGGTTACAAAACGTGAGGGGCTTATACTTATCAAAACATGAACCGATATGATGCATTGTTACTATGGATGATTAGGTCCATTATAAAGTATAAATGATTAAATTTCAGTCAGATCAATTGAAAATGCTTTCCCTAGAGCCCATGCACTTAATTTTCCCCATTTTTGCTAGGAATGATAAGGTCCAAGAAGAATTATGAATGAAGTTATCTAGAGCGTCAAGAAATAACATCGGTATGGGTAATAACCAAAACATGGACCGATATATCCAATTTTTGCTAGGGACGATAAATTCTTGAATTTCAGCCAGATCAATTGAAAAATGTGTTCTGTAGAGTGTCAAAAAATTACATCGGCGGGGACCTTTATATGGGGGCTGTACCAAAACATGGACCGATGTATTCCATTTTTGCTAGGGACGAATAGGTCCAACATAAAGTATAAACTTTTAAATGTCAGCCAGATAAATTTAAAAATGTGTTCTCTAGAGTGTCAAGAGTGACATCGGTGGGGACCATATGGGGGCTATACCAAAGGTACCGTGAAATAACTCCCAAATAAGGTCCCAAAAAAATTTAAATATAATTGGCACTTATTTCATTATGAAATAACTCCCAATGTGTGTGGACTTATTTAATATTTTTTGTTATGAAATAACTCCTAAATGAAATAAGTCCCAATGAGATTTTTTTGGGAGTTATTTCGTTCCGGCTACGCGAACCAAAGGTGCTTTACGTTATCGGCCTTCGGCCGTGATTAAGAGTTTTCTTCTCTTTGGTATTTCCGAAGACGGCTACGCGGACCACAGTTTTTTTAGTTGGCCGTCCTTCGGCCGGGATTAAAGGTTTTCTCCTCTGGGGTATGTCCAAAGATGACGGCTATGCGGACCACTGGTTTTAAGCGTTTCTATACCAGGCAAAGAAACTTTGGTCCGCGTATCCGTCTTCGGACATACCCCAGAGAATAACATTTTTAATGCCGGTCGAAGGCGGGAATGGTAAAGACAGTTTATTTCCGCATAACCGTCTTCGGACATACCCCAGAGGAAAAAATCTTTTGTCCCGGCCGAAGGCCGGCTACCCCATGCATCTTAAATCCGCGTAAACTTCTTTGGACATACCCCGGAGAAGAAAATCTTTAATCTCGGCCGAAAAACCCATGCAGGAGGATTGGTGGTTAATCTATCGTTGTTGGGACTTATTTCTCTTTTATCAATTCAGAATGAAATAACTTCCAAATATTGACACTTATTTCATGTTGGCACTATGGGAGTTATTTCACTTTTTAAAATTCGGAATTATTTCATTTTTGCCGAGACTTAGTTCATTGGGACTTATTCATTTGGGAGTTATTTCACGGTGCCTATACCAAAACATGGACTGATGTACCCCATTTTGCTTTTTGTTTTTAGGCGTAAGAAAACCGATTGACTTACAATTTGGTACATATTAATATTTTTTCTATATCAGGCTAAGATCGAGGATGGACCATGTTGGTCGTCAGTTATAACGGGTGATATAAGTAGAGATACTTTTTTCAATAGCCTTTTTTTGACAGATCACGTGTGAGTCGTGTCATGCTGTCATGTATTTTTTGTTAAGAAGTGTTTGGAATTTCATCATGGAAAGACTTACACCGGAACAACGTTTACAAATTATTCAGTTTTATTATCAAAATAATCGTTCGCCAATTGCGCTAAGTCCATTTTTTTTTTAAATCCAAAAAAAAAAAACACTTTCCAGTCGACCCAAGACCTTGACACCCATGAGCAATATTTTAGCTCACGTTAAGAGCTAACTTTTTGCCATTGACCGATTCCCGATCCGACGTACTGGAATCATCGGTCCATATTTCTTAAAAAATGATGCCTGTGAAAACGTAACCGTCAATGGCGACCGTTATCGTGCCATGATAACCGACTATTTGTTGCCTGAAATTAAAGCTCGTGATCTCGGCGACATTTGGTTTCAACAAGAAGGCGCCACTTCCCACACATCGCATCAATCAATGGATTTATTGAGAGCACACTTCGGTGAGCAGATACGTTTTGGGCCGGTCGATTGGCCAAGTTAGACTTTATCCTGTTTTCCCCAATTCCCCACTCAATTTGAATTTTCTGTGTTTTATTCTTTAAAAAAGTAGGGGACCTCGAAATGGATCACGCTATACTTTCTTAGTAGCTACCATTAGGGAAAAATGGTCGAAGTTGATACATCCCTTTTGGTACGAGTATCTCCCACACAAATGGACCATTTTGGACGAAAAGATAAAGGCGTATCACTTTGATTGCAGTTCATACAAATACATAAAATGTCGTGGAGAGTATTGAACTTAAAGTACCAGTAGTCCCGTGAAAAAAAATTAACGTTATTATCACGCCCCTTTTGATACTTCCCATACAAAATGGCCAAAAAAATAGAAAAATGTTTTGTTAAATTTCCCTTACTTTTACAGTATGGGTCATAATTTATACATTTATCCCTAGATTGTTTTCTAATAGGTATTATTTTTTTCGTTAGGATGTTAGATTTTCAAAAATGCAAGATTTTTCAATTTTATGGTCTTTTTGTTCCAGCAAAAAGGTTTTTTTAACGGCAGTTACAAAACTTCTGTTTCTATGTATGTTTAAGTGAAGTTTTCGTCATATGTAACCCTCGCAATTTTCTTTAGTTTACCTGATATCCCGACATGTTTGCGTTTAAATTCCATTTCCATAAATTTGTTTAACTGTGACGTAAATAAGAATAACTTCATTCATAACAAGAAAGGCATATTGTCATTAACTGTTTGAGCGTGAAGTTGTTAACACTCCAAGCGCTGATAACTCATTCATTAATTTCTTAGAACAGACGAACATTTTAAAAAATAATATATTTAAAAACAATAAACTGCGACCCACCCCGTTAAACGCCGTATTTACCAGACCAGCCAACCAGTCATCATACCTCGAACTTCGGTCTCTATAAAATTGCTTAACAAACAATTGTTGGAAAGCCAACAACGAAAAATACAAAGTTGGTTTTGTGACAACAGCAAAAGCGGTCATTGTCTGTCCTACGCAAACAATTCTTGCAAATAATAGTGATTGGGAGTATAAAAACTTCCGATTGGTGGATTATCTTCATCAGTCCAACAATTGATATAGTAGAATTCTGTATTGCGTACACATACCAACCAACCTATCGGATTTACAACTGACACCACAAGTACCAAATAAGCAAATTCAAATCATCATGAAATCTACTGTTGCATTCTTGGCGGTGGCCGCCATCTTGACTGTCGTCTCGGCTAGTGGTTATGGAGGTGGTGGTGGCGGTGGCGGTGGCGCCGGTCTTAGCATTCCCGCTCCACCCTGTCCTAAAAACTATTTGTTCAGCTGCCAACCGAATTTGGCTCCAGCTCCTTGCGCTCCTCCATCTGCCGGTTATGGATCTGCTGGTTCTTACTCAGAGAATTATCCCACAATTGTCAAGGCCCCCTACCCAGGCTATCCAAGTGGTGGAGCTGGATACATTCCATTCAACAGCGTACCACAATACCAACAATTCTACGGACATGGAGGACCATCTAATTGAGGTTCGCGGTGATATCTGCTGATTGACGACTATATATGATTTTATTGTATTTCCATATGTTATTGAATAAATTAAATTAAATTATTTAAATTTCAAGGGAGTTTTAATTGAAAACGGGGGTTGCGGGTTTTGTTAGGATATAAGAGGGTGTCATAAGTATCTTCTTGGGGGGAAACCTCTTAATCGAAGTAGATATTTGAATGTACAATGAGAAATCTGTTATCACACAGGTAACACTATTTTGAATGAATTACACTGAAAAAAATTTGTATAAAATTAAAGAAATGCTCCAAAGACGTCCTTAGTCTTTAAAATAAGTAAATTTTGTACTTAAAATTAAGAAAATTTACTTAAAATTAAGTAAATTACTTAATATTATTGAAATTATATATATTTTAAGTACAAAATGTACTTATTTTAAAAACTAATGACGTCTTTGGAGCATTTTTTTAATTTTATGACATTTTTTTTCAGTGTACGTACGAGAATAGTTTGATATTTCTCTGACTTTTCAGATACATAATACTGTTTGTTTTCGGCAAAATAGTACTTTATATCGCATTATAGTAGGCAGATACATATCGCCACCAGAAACGAAAGTTTTACAGGAGAAGCAAAAAACTAAATATACTGAAAATTGCTGTCGTCAGAAAAACGGGTTTTACAGGATAATATCTAAACATATTGACACAAACAAATCGCACAAACATGATTTATAATTTGTTTGTGTAAATTGCGTGAAATAGGACTTTTTAACTATGAAAAAAGAAGTAAGTTGTTGTTAGGCCCTTTTGAATTTCGTCAATAAATTCGCCATTTTTAATATTACGCAGCTAAAAATTTGTCAGGATGTGTATTTTGATGCAGTGTACCGAAATCCATCAAAAACTGAATTTCCATTTTTCTTGTTGTTATGCCCTTTTTCGTTTCTGATGACGATATATTCCATTATTATTTTAGCTTTTTTCATTCCCTCCGAATAGTAACATTTCTCAAGGGCCTCAAAATAGGCGTTTGATTAAATGATGACCTCTTCGTTTGACCCAAATATCTTACCACCTAGCCATTTCTTCAAATTTTTAAACAGAATATATCCGCAAGGGAGTATGAATGATGGGTTTGCAAATCGCAGTCAAATTCATGGATTTTTCAAATTTTAGATTTTTGGTCTCTGGGGTGCTGTCATGGATCCTTGTTACAAAACCGCGCAGAAACTCGTTCGGATTGCGCTTGAACATCCCTAAACACTGATTTGAAGTGGTCACACGGTTGCGCTTATGGTCGAGTGTAAGCAATCGCGGCAATCCGATACATCATATCGGTTGTCATTCTATTAATTTTATTGACTATTCCTGTCGTGATAACCTCTATTGGACGACCTGCATGTGTGCCATCATTTGTGCTGGTAAGACCATAACGGAAACGCTTTCCAGCTTATCCAGTTAAGATTTAATATAGCGGAAAGTATGTAATTTTTTTAAAATAGGTAAATTTAAAAATAAAATTCACCCAAAAAAACAGTTATAACGTCCAAAGTGCAACAACTAATTTATAATCAAAGTGTTTCGGCCGCGAAGGAACACTTTGGTCTGCATAGCCATGTTTGGACATACCCCAGAGGTGAATATCTGTAAACCCGCCGAAGGCCGTCTCCTCTCCTTAGAGGAGAAAATCTTTAATCCCGGCCGAAGGCAGTCCAAGCAAACACACTTTGTTTGTGCTTTTTAAAATTTTATATTTACTGAAATGTCATATTGCCCAAAAAAGCCTTTGAGCTTTATGATATTGCATTTGGGTCCTATGATATTTTAGACAATCGATTTTGGGTGATATGTCGCTTTTTGACATTCATTGTTTTGGGCGATATGACGCTACGCCGAAAAATTTTATTTTTTTATTCCAAAATAAATGTAAACAACAATTTCGAATGTGATACGAGTATAAATGTTTAAAGAAACATGAACCCAGAGGAGCCAACTTTTCTTTCGGAGGATTGGATTGGATTGGAAAAGAAATGTTTTACTGACTCCTCCACATCTTCGTTTCCAAAGATTTTGCAGAGATCGTTGGAAGCATCTTTAAATCTCTCCGCCAAGCCTTCCGATCAGATAGGTGACGTTAATTAAACATCCAACTTTAATAACGACATCAGATCCTAGGACCGCTTAGAAATAATGCTCTGGTCCACAGGTTTCTGAAATGTGTACAATTCTTAACTTTAGCTCATATATACATATTTATTTGCCTTTTGCGCTTTTTCTGGCAGAATAAATTTACAAGTCTCACATGCCGTCATATACAATTGTAGAGTAGTACCTAGTCTTATCTGCGCTAAGCTTAGTCGTCTCGTTAAGTGTCATACATCAGACAAAAACCCCGTAGGCCATTATAGGGGACTACAACCGTGGTATATAACCGGTATAAAATAGGTCCATGATGTTGATCTGGAAATTAAGCTGCCTGTCTAAGAAACCACAAATGTATCCTTCAGTAGGAGGAACTTCGGTGCCCCTAAATGTATTTGTTCGATGTTTAGTTCCTGCTGAAGAGAAGAAAATCGGTTTGTGCTGAATTTACAGTAAGTTCGTTTAACTCCGCCTACATCAAAGGCCTCATAGAGCAAGCTTACAACAAGGGTAAATTGCCGAAACCAACCTGCATGATCTAGTCAACTTTATTAAAAAATCGTCCTCAGTGAAACCATATATATGAAGCGCTAGACTCTAAAAATCCTGGGGGTTGTTTCATAAGGTTCATTCATAACCTTTTGATTAACATACGCTATTGAGTAAGCTTAGGGTTAACGGTATATTCGTCAGAATGTGAAAGCCCCAAGGGGCATTTTGTCTCTTTCGGTTTGGAATCTTAGCATGAACAGTATTCTGCTGTCTCTGGAGAAGATGCATTTTTAGGATATTAGCTATGCAGATAACGTGGAATAGCTATTAGATCTGCCAAAGTTTAGAAGGCTATTTCTGAGTAATCTTAGAGACATCCAACTACAGCTGGGCTTCTGATAATGGTCTTGGTGTGAACCTGACCAACACAGAACTATTTATATTCAGTGGGACTTATAAGAAATCGACGTTCTGCATAATGCTAAACAAAGTTGACTGAATGACTGCTATGTGTATCACTGGTGCGTTGAGAACGACACCAACTGATGATGTATCTACAGTTCAATAAGACAGTGACCCGTCATGACAGATGCCATAAGTGAGACAGTGGCCGTCATGACAGACACTATAAGAGAGACTTCTACTCTTAATAAAGACTGCAGCGCGTTTTTGTGTTTTCAGATTAGGACCTATGCACATTCCATATCAGCTTGCAATGTTAATAGGACACATTCTCTCTCTCTCTAAAAAAATTGTTTGTTGCTGGAGGCATGGTTACATCTGACAGTTCCCGTGGGACATGTAAGGTAGTTCGTAGCCTTAAAAGCTGCATTGTTTCTTACAGTACTGCGCTGTAGTCGCTTTTGTGTCTGAAAGAGATATTCCGTACTGTTCTGTTTTAATGTTCTATTTTATACGTATACATATTACGTATACGTATTTTCCAATACATATTACGTATACGTATTTTCCAATACATTACTGACAGATATTTTATGACTTTGTGGGCATTTTTGCGATTTTTAAGGCACTGGATGCACTATTTTCAGGTAGGTTTGTTCTGCATTTTTTCTCCTATTCAATATCTACAACTCTGCTTCACACAAAAGAGTGCTAAAAATCCATCTTAAAAACAGTACACGCTGAAAAAAATCGCCTCTGTAGTATATTGTCCCAAACATATTCAGCTTGAAACATATATATTTTTAGGGTGCACTCCAAATATATAACATTTGACACATACAAATATTATATGTTTGGCAGGATGTTGTTCTAGACAAAACTATGTTTACATCCTAATATTTTTTATTTGCATATGTTATTTCCCAAACAAAGATCTATTTGCGTGAATATATATCTATTCTTTAATTGTTTTAAGTTTTCAGCAATTGAAAGGTAATTTTTCGAAATTTTTAATGTTAGTAAAATTTCTTTATAATTGAAAATAATGACTGGGAATAGTTAGAAAATATAAATAAGTGGTTTCAAATAGAATTTAATGCTAATTATTCATTTTTAATAGGAAAGCATAATTCGAAAACATGGAAAAAATTAAAACTAAAGTTCGAAAAATTCAGCAAAGTTTTGAAACCCTTTTTTTAAATAAAATATATTTGGAAATATTCATAAACAATAATTTCATTTGTATTTAAACACATATTTTATTTGAGAAAATTAGTTCGCAAATATATTTTATTCTAATATATTAACATATGCGTTCTAAATACATTTTATTGATTTTCAAATAAAATTTATTTGCTCGAAAATATATAATAATTAAAAATTTGTGTTCCAAGAATATTTACTTTCGATTCAAACAAATCAAAAAATGCGATTTTGCCCCGTGTATGGTTATGCAGAAGTTCTTATTTTTGGGGCTACTTTAAGTAAGTCCCAAATCAATGAGCTGAAACATGTTGTACTGTGTTATGTACCCTTCAACATGTATTGCATTCAATCTATATCCGAAAAACTCTATGAAATGGAAAAGAAACAAATCATGGTCCAATAGAATTAATTTATTAAAAACCTAGACCGATATGTTAACTTTTAATATAAACAAAATACTAACAGTTTAAAATTTCGTTGTGGCGAATTTATACATATATACAACAAAAACTGCATAATTCCAGCCTGATCGTCTGAAAAAGGTGCTGTTTATGGCTTAAATAGGAATGATTGAGAGCGACCTATATATGGGGACAATAACAAACTATGAACTATGTTTTGGTAATTTGTGTTTTGATAAATTCTTGTCACAAAAATAATACAAACTGCAAATTTTCAGCTAAATTGTTTAGAAAATCCGGTTTCTATGACATGAAGAAACCTATTTTGGAGAGCCCTCTATTAGGGGGCTATATCAAAACAATAATCGCTTCAGCTCATTTTGAACTCCCTAACTATAAGAAATATTTCTGGCGCATTTGATCAACCTAACTCTATTATTACGGACAGATTTTCTCAGCACAATATTTCAACGGGGTGGCAAATCAAATAACGAATTAGAATGCTCACAACCTATGTAGCAGTACAGTACATTTATAATGGAATTATTAACTCATTCAGTTTCAAGATACCTTTGCAGTTAATACTCGAATAAATTTTTGCCAATTATTCACTCCAACATTTGTTTCCATTCACAATTTCCAGCAAAGGAATTTCAGCTCCCTCAACTCTCCTTGGGCCACCACAAAACAAAAAATTCCACTGAATGTGTCATTCTGCACATGGTCCCCACACAAAATGGATCTGTGGAATAAAACAGACATGTTTTGTTGTTATTTCGTTTTTGTTGTAGCTTTCAAATGCGATTTTCTTGAATAGAAAATTCCCCTCATAAACAAATCCCGTCCAGGGGTTCAACGTCATCGGCAGACATATCAACAAATGAAACATCAGCAACAGAATCAGTGCCAGTGTTACGTAGAGAGAGTAAATAAAATAAAATGATCACAACTTAGAAACATTAATAAATATAAATTTTTACACACACACACCGATAGGCGAAAAGATACATGAGTGTTTGAAAAATATTACAATTCTTGAATACTTAGGTATTCGAAAACAAATAAACCGACATGTTTCTGGTGCTGTTATTCTGTTGATGATGTTTTTCTTCCGACAATTTCCAGATACCCTACATTACATATTTTAAAAAAATAGTAATTTAGAAGAAAATTTATGTATTTGTTTATTGTTTTGATATCTATTTAGAATTAATAGATATTTTTTACATAAAACCAATCCTGCTGAAAATGGGTCAATGTTGGTTCGAAATTGACAAATAAAAGGTAAAGTTGAACTGAGTCAATCTGTAGTTTTCTTTCGGAGATCAAGAAACTCATCTGTTTCAGATTTCCGAAGATCGCAGACCTACTACAATGAATTTTTTAATATTTGAGGATGAGGATGGACCATCTGAGATGTAGCCGAGGCCAACATTTGATAGACATAATCTTCAAAAAATAAATGCCAAAGAATGTTCTTTCAAATGATTACAAACATTCCCCATTCAATTTGAATTGTCTGTGTTTTTTTCTTTAAATATATATATATATCCCCATATCGGTTTGGAGCTGTATTTCATATTTAGTTCTTCTGAAATTAAGCAGAATGGAGTTTCACCACACAGTGATATTACTAGAGTTTTGCAGGATATTATATAGTCTCCTCCGCCGGACTATAACCTTTCCTTACTGGTTTTTGACTTGGTTTCTCAATCCCATTATCTTAAACCAATAAGGAAAGACACCTCCCTAACAATGCGAAAATGAGCATTGCCATAATAATTTGGAATAACTCGTTTCATTTCAGTTAACAAAGTATTTAGCTGCACCTCCTCATCAAGGCTTACTCCAAGGAGGAGTTGATGATGTTGATCTTAATAAACTAGATCTGAAACGATAATCTTAAATACGCATTATTTTTCATAGATCAAGAATCGGAAGGAACAAATTGAAGGGGCTCTACACAAGGTAAACAGATGTTCATCAAATTGGATTTAAAACCTTATTTCATCCAAATAAAATACAGATCGGCCGTAAAACACAGTGTCAATAGCGCTTAACTACTAAATAGGAAGGGACAAGGGTGGTTTCGACATTATGGGCCAATTTCGACATCATTTATGGCATTGACGTTTTTTTTTTGAATTCAGTAATTCAAATAGGTAGATTTAATCCATTTAAGAATAGCAACACTATTATCGAAGAAACACATCAATTTTTACTTTTTAACCGAGTTATGCGAAATTTTTAAAATATATCATCCAGGGTAATGACGGAGGAGTATTATATCCGAGGATCCTTGATCTTATGGCATATTTTGACAGAACAACTCAAAATAAGAAGAAAAATTAACGGGCAATTTATCGATAACTTGCTTAGTTATCGAGTTATCGGACGATAACATTAGAAAAAATCGACAAAAAAATTGAATTTTATTGATAAAATGAGGTCAATAATAGGGAAAAAAAATCTATATTACAATAACATCAAAAAAAAACGAAAAACTTTTATATAAGTTTTATCGTTCCAATGGGCACAACATCGAAAATTAGAAAAAATCGATAACTTTTTAGTTATCGATATCTTCCTCCGTAATCGATAACTTCGATTCCAAGCCATGACACCCAGTAGCAGTCTTTGGACACACCCCAGAGGAGAATATCTTTAACGACTGTGAAGGCTGGCCACGCTGCAGTACTTTCGTCCGCGAAGCCGTCTTTGGACATAACTCTCGAAGCCGTCTTTGGACGGCTTGTTGGCTTTTTCCATTCAAATGAATTCAAAATTATAAAAAGTAAAAAAAAATGTTTTTCAATTTCGATAACTAATGTAGTTTCGAAAAATTGGACTGATTTTTATTCATCAATATATTATTCATGAAAAAAAAAATTTGAATTGAATAAAAATTTGTTTTTCTATTTTTTCAAATTGTATCGTCCGACAACTCGAAAACTAAGCAAGTTATCGATAAATTGCCCATAATTTTTTCTTCTTCTTTTGAGGTGTTCTATCGAAATATGTCATAAGATCGAGGATCCTGGTGGTCGCCCTTAATAGTTCCCTTGTTAATCGTCATTCCCCTGTCATTTTATTTGACAGGGGAGTCAATCGTCATTCCCCTGTCAAAAAAATGTTTCCATAATTTCTGTTTTAATACTTGCATTTCAAAAATTTGCATGGATGGGAACTTGGTTTTCAGAATGAAGTCAAAAATCACAAAAAAGTTATAAAAAGTATTGAACTTTAAAAATAAAAGCAGCACAGGGGAATGGCACACGTTACATAATTTTATTACTTGTTGTTGGCGAAAATCCAACCACAAGTATATGTAGTAAATTTAATACTCTTTATAATTTGAATTATTGAAAATCCTAAATGGTTTGGAAATTTGAATTTTAAGAAACATAAGATTTGACAGGGGCATGACTCATATCTACAGGGACAAAAAATAATCATCCATAAAAATAGTAATTGATACAAAATTATAAACAATAATAGAAAACCTAAATCATAAAATACAAATTTTTCATTGAACAAATTTTATTAAATAAATATTAACTATTTTTGTCAAAAATTTTGAACAAATTAAGTGAAAGTAGAGTTAGGGACAGACAGGGGAATGGCTTTGGAACACTTTGGTAGATTTTAGTGACCTCGTAGGACCTATACAGCTTTGTAATAAAGTAAATTTCAAAGTGGTATATATTTTATTTTTCCTAATTTAAATACACAAGGACTGCAAATTATCCGCTAATGTCGAAATCACTCATATATGTGGATATATCTTAGTTTGATCCGATTTTCCCCAATTTAAGCAGTGTTAGTTCCTAAATTAATAAACTTATTTTTGCCAAATGTTGCAATATCAAGAGAAACGTACAACTTCTATGGCGTTTAGATACCAAATCGGTGGAACGCATATATATGGGGGCTATATTTAAATCTGAACCGATTATCCCTGATTTTAGCAGTGTTAATTCATGTAATAAGAAAACTCTCTCTGCCGAATTTCGTACAGATCGGATATAAAATACTGTTTCTACAGCGCCTAAATGTTAAATCGGGTGTAACATTTTTGTGGGGACTTTATCTAAATCTGAACCGATTTTCCCCGAATTTGGCAGTGTTCAATAATTTAATAGAATAACTCTCTCTGCCGAAATTCGTACTGATCGGATATAAAATACAGTTTCACAGCGCTTTCATGTCATATCGGGTGTAACATATATATCGGGGCTATATCTAAATCTAAACCGACTTTCCTCAAATTTAGTATTATTTCTAAGCTTTGTGCCAATTTGCATCTAGATCGGTTAAAAAATGTTGCTTATACAGTATATGTCAATTTTGACCAATTTCAATAGGGATCCTCCTTGGGTCAAAAAAGAGACCTATGCTCAATTTTAGACAGACATGGTTAAATCGGCTCAGGACGTGATTCTAAGTCGATCGGTATAATAATCGATGGGTCTATCCTTTATTCGTTTGGGTGTTACAAACAAATGCAGAAACTCATAATACCCTGGACCACAGTGTGGTCAATACTTTAAATGTCTCTTAAGAGCTACGATCCTACTAATTTATATGTATATATTGGTCTCTAAAGGAATCGATTTTACACCAAACGACTTTTGACCGCTGCGGCTCATATAAGAGATAGAAATGGATATAGTTTTTCCATATGTATAGACTCGAGTGGTGTAAGAGTGTTTTGTCGGATTTGATTTAATTTAGAGAAGTGTATGAAATCTTTACTTGAGCCGATAGAACGGTCTATATAATTTAATGTTTAAAGATGATTTAATGCAAATGTTGACCTCTGCTGCTCCTCAAATAGTCCATACGCTGGGTCCAATTTTTGCATACTCTCTCCAAAATATCGGCCGGTATCTCCCTTTAGGCATGGGCCTTAAGATTGCCCCACAAAAAATAATCTAAAGGCGTTAAATCGCACGATCTGTTTAGATTATTTAAAGTCCCATCTATTTGTTCCTTCCTATTATTTGTCTATTAAAGAATACTGTGCATTTTAAGATTATCGTTTCAGATGTAGTTTATTATGATCCAGATCTTCAACACCTCCTTGGAATAAGCCTTGATGTGGAGGCATAACTGAAAATAAACCAATTATTCCTGATTAATATGGCAATGTCCCTGCGCATTGTTAGGGAGGTGTAGGGTATTACATAGTCGGCCCCGCCTTACTGGTTTATCTGTAGGGTACGCATAAGTTGGCCATATCTGCCCACTTTTCCTCAGACACATCTATGTTTCGATTCATCTGTATATTCTTCCTCTATTTGTGGTCGCACTGATGTTTTGGGGCTGTCTGTTGTTGTTGTTGTTTTTCTTTGGGGTTTTAGATGCTCGCGAAAAACAACAACATTTTTGTCTCTGTCGCATCGTTTTGACTGAAGATCAAATCAGTTGAAATTTTTATCTTTCGGATTTCGGACGCGCGGATGTGTTGCCTGCGTTAACAGAAGAAATTCGATGATCGCTGCCATATATATTTTTGTTCAATTTAATTCTTTTATAAATTCAAAATGATTTTGAAAATTTGAGTGTTTGCAAGTGCTGGGACCGCTGAGTGTGTGTGAATAAGATAAATGTCTGATGATTAAGTGAAATTTTAAAAAAGAAAATAAGTATATATGTGAATTTAACATTTTGAAAATCTGAAAATAATATATAAGAAAAGAAATTCAAAAATTAAAAATTGATGGTTTAAAGCCCTGAAATAAAGCCAAAGTGTGAACAAATATTTGAAAGAGAATATGACAAAAGAAAGGGAATAAAATAAATATTGAAAAAAGTATTCATTGCAAAAGTCATTGATTAGAAAATAAATACATATATTATTATTCTTTCGAACCGAGGAATAAAGTGCATTGTGTTCACATCTTATGATGGTCATAAAGAAATTAAAGTCAATCCAATAATGTTAAGTGAAAGTGGTGTATCCGTCTGCCTCTTTTGATTTAGGAGAAAACGGAAATAGAGGCGACGTGGAGGAGTCAACAGCCAAAACGACAAATGAGTTTGTCATCTGTGAATTGCATAATTTGTGCGTGTTATTGTTGCTCGGGAGCAAATAAAACAAAATACGAATAATAATCAAAATAGCAATAATAGTATAATAATAATAAAGCACACAGTGCTAATAAGTAATAGTAATTTGTCATAAAATTCGTTGTTGTTGTTCGTCCTTGTGCGGTGTGGAACCACTGAAGCGCTGCCAACATGAAGAAGCTCCATATCGGCGTTGGCAAACACAAGGCCAAGTCCTACAAGCCTTTCAAAAACAACCGACGAAGGGTAAGCGCAACTGCCATAGCATAGAATTCCTTCAAAATTTGTGTCGCATTGAATCGAAATAAAAAAAAAACACAAACAAATTATTTCTAAATTCTCAAATCTAGTAATTTGTGTTTTATCATTTTTCGATGTGGTTGAGGGGGTTGGTTTTGTGTGCTTTTTGTTTTTATTCAAACTACTCATGTATTTAACGTAAGCAAGTGAACAAATCATTTGTCTTGTCTAGGAATGCACAGTGGGAGATTTCGATGTTATGACATATACAATTTTAGTTGTTTTTTTGGCTCGAAATCAATGCCAATGTTTTTAATATAAGTAAACAATGTTGTCTTGCTATAATGACACTAGTTTAAAAAACTTTTGTTGAAGGGCTAACATTTTCTGGTGTAATATGGTGACCTAAACAAGAAAAAAGTTATGGTAGATTATTATAAACAAAACTATGGCAATTTTTTTTTATTTTTTTTTAAAATTCTGATTTTCTTAGAAGTTGTCTTTAGTATTCGGACCATATTAACGGAATTCAAATTAAAGGAAATTATGTTGAGAACATCGATGTCACGTAGAAACGGAAGTTTATTAACTGTCGTTAACACCATTAGGCAAAATTTACATTTTTAAAAATCGTAAAAACTGTTTGTTCCAATTTTTGGACGTTTTGTTTTGAATTTGACTGTTTTTGGTGTTTGTGATAAGTTTTGGGCTTTGGTGTATTCTGACATATTAAGTAAAATTTTATGGCCAACATTTTTGTGGAACATTTAATCTCCGCCCTCCCCATTTTAGGGGTATTTTTTTACGATTTGTTAAAATATGCCAACAATTGCGATTAGAGGGTTGACATATCCCACAAAATTATTGGCCTTAATATTTTCTACAAAGTTGCTGAACATACCCACACCAAAAAATTATATTTGTTTTAGAGTTACGAAATAGTGAAATACTAAAATTTTTGAGGTACAATGTGGTCTTTGTGAGCTACTTAGGGTGCCTAGACACGTTCAGACTGTATTGATATGTCCACAAAAGTTGTTCAGATTTTCCGTGTCTACAGTTTTATTAAAATTAGGAGTCGTTGTAAGTTATCCTGAAAACAGTAAAAAAAATATTTTTGTTCCTACACATTTTCAAAAAAAGTGCCAGAACTTTTTTTTGCTTTAAAATGTTAAAAAACTTGTTCAACATATTCTTAGCTACATTATTGACAAACATAGTTAAGCGGTATCACCAAGTCTGAATAAGCTGTTGGATAAGAACTGATGACACCTTATTCGAGGGGCCCATTGATTTTCAGAATCTTTTGACGCCCATAAAAAATTGGTCAACAATTTCGCAAAACCGAGTTTAACCCTATATTATTCTACTCCGTGGTAGTAGAATCGAACCTATACTGTCAAATCCGAGTATATTTTTCACTGTTGCACTGTGTTATCAGAAGCTTTCACAATTCCATACATAATATTAGTTTCTTGGTCGCTATCAATACAAATGGACCATTTTGCACAAAAAATTAACAGCTTATAACATTAATTCAAGTACATACAAATACTTAAAATTGTATGCAGTGCAGTGAAATACGGTTTTGGGAGGCTCCTTTTGGTACCTCCCATACAATTGGGCCATTTTGCACAAAAAGTTAACGGCTTATAACTTTGATTCCAGTCCATTCCAAATACTTAAAAATTTGTGGAGTGTAATGTTTTACAGTACCTATAGTCTCGTAAAAAATACCTCCTACTTTTGGTACCTACCTGACAAAGCTAACGGCTTATAAACGATAAACATATATGCAGAGAAACTTGTAATGGCTGTTATATGGTTGCTGCAATTATAATACTTTATCTCGTCTCGTCCCTTCGAGATCATATTATGGTCATAGTACGACAAATTAGGTCATAATTAGCTAAATATAGCCCTTTCGTACAAATATTTGTATATTGTCAATATTGACAAAAATAGGTCTCCACGGACATAACATGGTTGTGTCGTAATCGTGTTATGCTCATTTTTCAATATAATATGGTACTTTTCGAAATCACCACCCAAAAAATCCATTGATTTCTAAGTCTTTAGATACATTTTGCAGTGTGATTTCCACGGGGCAAGGTAATGAGCAGGTTGTCGGTTGTTTTGGGAGAAATACTTCTTGAAGTGTCTGTTTATTCCCTCCACCATAGGATGGGGGGTATATTCATTTCGTCACTCCGTTTGTAACTCCTCTAAATACTGATATGAGACCCCATAAAGTATATATATTCTTAATCGTCGTCAGTCCGTCCGTCCGTCCGTCCGTCTGTGGTAATCACGCTACAGTCCGCAATAATAGAGCTATTTTGATCAAATTTGGTACAAATTCTTCTTATAGTTGCAGGTTGTTTGGGATTGCAAATGGGCCATATCGGTCAATGTTTTGATCTTGTTGTTATTCCTACTGTTCTCATCTACTATATGTTTTCTACTGCTCTCATCTACTATATTTTTTGGTGTTTTTTGGTGTTATTTTCTTTAGGTTTGAGTTATTTTGTGAGGCCACATGCTGTCCATGATGGAGGGTATATAAGATTCGGCATGGCTTTTACTTGTACTAAACTACTAAATTTTGAGCCTGAAATTTTCTAACATTGTCTTTACATAGCAAACTTTGTGGCTGAATACTTCGGAAACGCAATGTCACAGAAAAACGATTAATGTGATTCAATTTAACGGGTCAAAATGCTACGGGGATTCATTTTTGTGCATACAAATGTAAGCAGAAAACGAACTCGCCAATTATATGTTAATTTATGGTTTAGTTTCTGTCAGGATATACATTTTATTTATACCTTAGACATGTTTACACCTGACACTAATACTACTTCTAAAGCTTTTCAAACTACTAAAAGCTTTTCAAACCTTAGATTTATCTCACATAGTTGCCGAGATATTTGCATTTGAAAATAAACAAATAAAAGCGTTAAGTTCGGCCATGCCGAATCTTATATACCCACCACCATGGATAGCATGTGACCACACAAAATAACTCAAACCTAAAGAAAATAACACCGGAAAACACAAAAAAATATAGTAGATGAGAACAGTAGAAACAAAAATTTAGATGCTATATATGGGAGCTATATCTAAATATGGACCGATATCGCCCATTTTCAATCCCAAGTTACCTGCAGCTATAAGAAGTATCTATAACAAATTTCCGCCACCTAGCTCTATTATTACGGATTGTAGCGTGATTACAACATACGGACGAACGGACGGACAGACGGACATGGCTAAATCGTCTTAGAATTTTACGACGATTAAGAATATATATACTTTATGGGGTCTCAGATCAATATTTAGAGGTGTTACAAACGGAGTGACATGAACATACCCCCCACCCTATGGTAAAAACTTTTCAAATTTTAAACAGAATATATCCAGTATATAGCAGTTCGCAGTCAAATTAATGGATTTTTGAATTTTTAGATTTTATGGTCTCTGGGTTGATGTCATGGATCCATGTTACGTCTGCAAATTACAGAACGGCACAGAAACTCGTTCGGATTGCACCTGAACATCCCTAAACACTCATTTGTAGTGATCACACAGTTTTATTGACTATTCCTGTCGTGATAATCTCTATTGGGCGACCTGTATGTTTGGCGTCATTTGTGCTGGGAAGACCATAACGGAAACGCTTTTTAACCATTCATAATATTTCCCAAAACTTGTAAAATATGGAAGTAATATTCTCCTTTCAGAATATTCCTTTTACAGCTGATCAAGTTAGAATTTAATATGGCAAAAAAGTAAAATTTTTTACAATAGACGAGAACTATGTTAATTGTACCTAAAAATTGCCGGTGGTCTCCGATTTTGATTAAACTTAGTGGAAATGTTAAAAATGGTGCTCTGATATAGGATATACAATTTTGTTGAAAAATCTTCAAAAGTATGGGAGATATGTATATACATTTAAACGTTCGAAATTGGGCAAAATATATCGAAAAGGGCTTGTCCTCCGAGAGATATTTAAATATTTTGGATTGACCTAGATTCCTAAAGACTTCAGCTTTAGTAATATAGAGAGGGATGTTGTTTGGAAGCTGTATGACATATTTTTATTTTTAAAACACTAATTAAAATGTAGATTTTTTCAAAAAGTAATATTTTTAATTTGAAAAAATGTGGACCAAGTGATAACCCATATTGTGCCCTATATGTCCAGAAAAATCATTTTGGGAACACCGGTAGTTTGGAAGATATCAATAAAAGAATAAGATGACTTCACAATTTTCTCCTATTTATAAGGAACAAAATTTTCAAATCAACTGAAATCAAAAACAATATATATATTAAAATAAAAAACAGTTTTTCAAAGTGGAATATTTATTATTTTTCCAAATTTAAATACACAAATACAACAAATTATCCGATAATGTCGAAATCACCCATATAGGGGACTATAGCAATTCAAATTATGCAATGTTGATCCATGGATAAAGAAACTCTAAACTACATCTGTTGAGGTGTCAACAGCTGATTTTCAACTAGCGCCCCCAAGTTTTTATATTGATTCCTTGTTGACGGCATCGCTCCCTATCGACAATGATTGGAAGTAAAATCTCAGTGATGGCAACGCCGTGCTGTGACATTTAATTAGTTCACGACTCACCCGCATTTGGCACACGACTCACCCGCATTTGGCACACTGCCAAACCGCAGGCCAAAATAAAATAATTTAAATACAATTCTTTTTTTGTGTTTTTTTTTTAACTCCCGCCACTCTGACGCGGAGTTAAACAACATATTTTAAAGGGACAACATAAGATACACAGACAGACTAACAGACATGGGGTTTAATTTCCTAAAGCACTTTTTGTAACCAAAATAGGTCCCAAATTCGAAGCGCGATTTTATTTTCAATTTGGGGTGCATTTTCCTGCTCCATTTGGGGTGCATAACTCCACGCCCAATCTATCCGCCCGTGATAGATGATTTAATTCCTCGCCCAATCTATCAGCCCGTGATAGATGATATAATTCCTGACCCAATCAAGCTTAGAATAAAGGATGTTGAAAAATCTGTCAAAGAACTAAAATTAAAGAAATCGCCCGGAGGAGATGGTATAACAGCGAAAATGATTAAAGAACTTCCCTTTTCAGCCTTGAAAATTGTGTTATTTTTATTCAATGCAATTCTCCGTGTAGGTTACATCCCCCTATCTTGGAACAGGTCTGAAATTGTGATGATACAGAAACCAGGCAAAGACCAACTCAAGTCAAATCCTATCGCCCTATATGCTTACTATCGATACTTTCAAAAATGTTTGAGTCCATTCTCATGAAGAAAATCACACCTCATATAATTTCTCACAATATTATACCTGACCATCAATTTGGTTTTAGAAAAAGTCATAATACTATAGAACAGGTACACCGTATCGTAACCTGCATCAAAAGAGCTATTGAGAATAAAGAATACTGTTCGGCGTTATTAATAGATATTTCCCAAGCATTTGACAAAGTCTGGCACGAAGGACTCAACACGCATAAACTGTTCAGGAGTTATTTGACTAACCGGTCTTTTCAAGTTAAATCAAATGACATTTTTTCTAGCCCTAAGAAGATAAATGCCGGTGTCCCACAGGGGAGCATTCTTGGCCCTATACTGTACGTTATTTTTACGGCAGATATGCCCATAACCAACTTTACGCACACGTCTACTTTTGCGGACTATGTATACTGCTTTCGTCAGTACTCACAAAAACCCTTCAGTTGCGTCCGATCAACTGCAGTCTCATGTCCGAATCCTAGAAGAATGGTTGGTTACAAAAATGGAGAATAATGGTGAATGCCTCAAAGTGTACTCATGTTACTTTTACCCTGCGAAGGGATGCAAGTCCTCCAATTTCTATTTCCAATTTACAGATTCCCCAAAAGGATCATGTAAAATACCTTGGAATCCATTTAGATCGGCGTTTGACGTGGTCGCGCCACATAGTCTCTAAAGTAAATCAAATAAAACTCAAAACTAATCAACTTCAGTGGCTTATCAGCCAAAGATCTTCCCTAGATCCAGAGAATAAAGTTCTTTTATGCAAAACGGTATTGAAGCCAATTTGGACATATGGTATCCAGCTCTGGGGTACAGCGTGCGCTTCAAATGTATGCAAATTACAAAGAAGACAATCGAATATTGTTCGTTTAATTACAGGTGCACCATGGTATATAAGAAACGCTAACATCCATAAGGATCTCAACATGCCAACAGTAAAAGAGGAAATTGAAAAATATTGCCGGTGTTACGTGGGTAAACTATTCAATCATCCAAATATCCTGGCTCGAAAATCCTACTAAATTTTGAAGGTCATAACCGCCTTAGAAGGAGAGATACGCTGGACATGATTTAAATTAAAACCAAGATGATTTAAATTAAAACTAATCAAAATCAAAAACAAAAAAATGAAATGAAATTATGAATTCTTAAATTTGAAATGTTAACCTTTTTGTTTAAGTAAAAAATCGTGTAAAGTCTCAATGGTTTATTCGCAATGGAAATAACCCAGAGAATAGTATTTTAGGTTAAAATTTGTCCACTTATTGTTATTTTCATTGTATAATAATGAAAGATTCAATAAAAAATGTAATGAATTGGAAAAAAAATCCTGGGGCCCAACTTTTATGTAACTGATTCGTTACGTACCTCGTGATCAACATGAAGTTGACAACCCTGGGACGCGATACTATTTATACCTCTACACCACACTGTGGTACAGGGTATTATAACTTTGTGCGTTTGTTTGTAACGCCCAAAAGGATAAGAAATAGACGTATCGTTTATTATACCGATAGATTTAGAATCACTTTCAGAGTTAATTTAGCTATGTCCGTCCGTGTGTGGATGTATTCTTGTAATCAGATTACAGGTCGCAATTATGGTCCAATCTCAACGACACTTTGCACATATCTTTCCTTTAGTCCAAGGACGATCCCTATGGAATTTTGTTATAATGGGATATAAACCCCATATATATGTTCCTCCCCCTCCTCTTACTTCCGATCATTACAAAATTTGGCTGGAAGAAGTTTCTTAAATAGGAACGAATATTGCTTAATGTGCGGATAATCGGATCAGATACAGATATAGCCACATACGAGTATATATGTTCCTGCATATTTAGTACTTTATATAATTTCTTTAATTTGGCAGAAATGACGTTTTTATCCAACCTGATGAAAATGTGTTTATATTATGTATAGTCCTATATATATGTTCCTGTTTCTTGAGCTATGAATAAATACTGCGAGTTTTAAGGTTATCGTTGCAGATCTCTTTAAAATAAGCCTATATAGGGATGTGGAGCTATGTACTTTGTTAACTAAAGCGAAACCAATTATTTCAAATTATTATCGCAATGCCCCTTTTCGCATTGTTAGGGAGTTGTAGGGTATAATATATCGGCCCGCCTGAATTCCTGATTGATTCATGGTTCCTGCCTGCAAAAAAACATTTTTAAAACCTCCACCATAGGATGGGGGTATATTCGTTTTGTCACACCGTTTGTAACACCAGTAAATATTGATCTGGGGTATCATAAAGAATATTATTAATATAATTAATATTATTAATCGTCGTAAAATTCTAAAACGATTTAGTCATGTCCATCTGTCCGTCTCTTATAATCACGCTACAATCTATAATACTTGAGCTAGGTGGCTGAAATTTGGAACGTATACTTCTTATAACTGTAGGTATATTGGGAATGAAAATGGACATCGGTCCAATTTTGGATATAGCCCCCATATATGGCATCTTCCCGATTTGACTTCTTTATGTTATATAAGATTCGGCGTGGCCGAACTTAAGGCCTTTACTTGTTTTATATTAATCGTTTAAACGACAGTTACTAAACTTCCGTTTCTAAGTCAAAGGAATCTTTCCCCCATCCACCTTAGGATGGGCGATATATTCATTTTGTCACTTCGTTTGTAACACCTCTAAATATTGATCTGAGACCCCATAATGTATATTCTTCTTAATTGTCTTAAAATTCTAAGACGATTTAATATGTATTGTATATTCTTAATCGTCGTAAAATTCTAATACGATTTTGCCATGTCCGTCCGTCTGTTGAAATCACGCTACTGTCCGTTATAATAGAGCTAGATTGATCAAATTTGGTAGAAATATTTCTTATAGTTGCATGTTGTTTGGGATTGGGATTAAAGCAATTTAACAGAAACTTTGCAGTTTGCATTTTATTTTGACAAGAATTCATCACAGCAAAAATTTTACAAATCGCCTGATATTTTGTTTTAGTCGCCCAAAAGAGGCCACTCCCAAATATACCTATGTAAGCCATAAATACCATATTTTAAAGCATTTTAACAGAATCATTGCAGTTTGTATTTAATTAAGACAAGACTGCATCGCAGTAAACATTTTTTTAATCAGGTCAAATTTTGTTATAGTCCACCTATAGATGTCGCTCCCAAAAAGGCTTATTTAAGCCATAAACACCACATTTTCTAAGAAATTTTGCTGATACTTTGCAGTTTTAAAGTATATTCTATTTTGGCAAGTCTCAATAAAATCTGTAGAAATAAAATTGTATTTTGTTGTAGTCCCCGTGTAGATGTAGCTCTCAAAAAAGCTATTTAAAGCCATAAATAAAATTTTTTTCAGGTGAAGAGTTTGGCTATTTGCGTCCAAAAATTTGGATAAAAATTGCAGCGTTCGTTTTTTTAATAATTTACTTAAACAAAAAGGATCTTTTCGTGATTTGCTCCATATCCAAAGATTTTTCCAGTATTAAAATTTTATGCAATCCATGGTGGAGGATGCATGGCCGAACTTAACGCTTTTCCTTGTTTGTTTTTTAAATATTTTTTTTCGTGTTTAGGGCTTATGCACCAGAATATGTTATGCACAGCCCCTCGATAACAATTTTGTAGACTTGTTTTATCTTATATGTTCATTCATTTAATTAATAGTCATTCATTAAATTAGTTTGTTCTTTATATAATTATGCATATCTACCATTTGAATGTAGAACTTAAAATTGTAGTGAATAAATCAATGCTGCATTTAAGTAGAAATATTTATGAATGTGTTTTATTTCCGCTCTTTTCAAAGAAGTATTATTACAAAAGAACCCTCATCAATAAAATATACTATTTCACCAAATTACCCCACTGTCTTACGCTGCGCACGTTTATTGCCTCTGTCCTACATTCGATCGTGTCGTTCAGTACTGTATGTATCGTCCCGTCCCGTTCGATAGCAGCTTTGTCAGGTCTAAATGAAAAGATATTTTTAAATTGCTATATAGATGTGTGACTCTGCTTTTCATTTGTCTTCGGCTGATTGGGATGATGCTGCTGCTGACGCTGAGGATGATGATTCTGCTTCTTGTACCCAACTGCCACTGGTGGTTGTTGATGGTGCCGTCGTCTTCAGCACCACTACTATTCACTTTGGCTTTATTTGTTTTTCTCAATGGCCATTTTTTATGGCACACACTCTACAGAACTACACTCGGTCATCATTCCCATACCCCCATAGCCATTCCCACCATCGTCTCGTCGTGGTCATCATCTGCGGCTGTCTCAAGTTTATATTTTTCCTCTTGTCGACGTTGTTTTGCGATTGTAAATAATTTTGTGGGATTTGTGTGCGAATATTTCTGAAAGATTTGATAAACAAAGTATGTGTGAATATGTTGATCCATACAATCCATCCATCCACCGAACGGATTGGATGGATGGATTGGAGGTACCTCCATCCATTCGGCGTATGGCGGCTATATCCGCAGATAGTTAATAAAACAATCAACATTTTGAGAAATAGGTTGGAAATATATCTACAATTGCACGAAGACTTATAAGCTACGAAAATAAGAAAAACAAAATAATTAATTGAATTAAATAATTGCTGTTCTTTAAATAAAATACTGGAAAGGCTTACTTGTGCACTCAATGACTTTCGAAAGAAGTGTTTTTTTTTTCAAAGCTTTGCAAGTAGAACCAACCATTCCTATTTTACCATTCTGTGTGCAACACTTCGACATATTAATCGTAGCATCACTTCAGTAGCAATTACATCAATGTTGTCAACTCCGGTATTTTGATTTATTTCACAATGACTATAGTCTTACTAAGAATGAACAAAAGTTGTACGTTGGTCCCCATATTACAATTAGTCGGGTTTCACTTCTTTGAGAACAATTTTACAGCTGATTCGGTTGAAATTTTGTCTGTATATTGTAGAAACCATAAAAAATGAGTTTAGAGGAAAAAAAGTTTACTCTGAAAATAACACCAATTTTGATCCCCGAAAAATTTTTCTTTACCACTGTGAGAGTAATGAAAACAATATATATATCGCAATCATACCACCGCTGCAAATTTCCTATGTATATCTATTAAAGAGTCCCATCTAACAGACCCCGCCACCGCTGTATCTACAATTACTCAGATAGCAATAAAAGTTATTGTTATTATTTTTCTTGGAATAAATTAAGTTGCTTAAAAAGGCAATTGACTGATTCTACAATGTATATTAATTATAAACATTAAAACAATGCGAATTCCTTTGGAATTTCTGCTGAATTTTCAAAAACAAACATTTGTCTTTCGAATAAAAAAACCGGAACATTAAAAAGCCAATAATAATAACAGACCAATCGAAACCACGTTGTACATAAACACAAAACCAAAATAAAAAAAAACAAGTGCAGCAAAAGAATTTGAAAGAGAAATTCGAGACATGAGTATCATTTAATACATTTATATTAAGGTGGAGCGATCACATTAATTTCAATCGTACCTCTGTGGACTGAGCTCTGAAGTAGGAACTGAAAAAAGGAGAAATAAATCTTCTGTTTCTTAACAGAATATACAGATTATATCCGACGCTATTTTGCATAATTAAACTATGCAACAAAAGTTTTGTCGAAGGACTTTGCATAACTTTTTCTGGTGTAAAATGGTGTCCAAAAAAACACGAAAAATAAATTGTTTATGGTAAATTTTTTAATTTTTTTTTAAATTCCCGTTATCTTGGAAGGTGCCTTTAGAATTTGGATATTTTAAGTATATGCTCGATAAAGCCGGGATACACGTTAGATTAAAGGAAATTATGAGGACTACAAATGCTGATAATGACAGATTCACGTGGAAACATAAGCTTAGTAACTGTCCTTAAATTTTTCCTGGCACGAAAAATCCATAAAAAATAGAAACAACAAGTAAGAATGTTCAGTCGGGTAAACTGAGTTATGAATCCTCTCACCTTGAGTCCCAAAAAAATATTAGTAAATTTATTTATTTTTTTGTTTTAATTAAATTATTGTCAATTGCCGTAAACAACTTTAAAGTATGTACTGGTATTAAAGTTAAAAAACTGTTTACTTTTGGTACAAAAGTGACCGTCCCAATAACGGTCACTTTTCTCTTGACTCTAGGTACTATAAAAGCATTACACTGTACGAAATTTCAAGTATTTGTATACATTGGTATTACAGTTAAAAGCTGTTAACTTTTGGTACAAAAAGGTCCATTTGTGTGGGAGGTACCATAAGGAGCGTGGCTTAGGTACTATTAAACCATTACACTGTACAAAATTGCAAGTATTTGTATGCACTGGTATTAAAATATAGGCTGGCAACTTTTGGTTCAAAATTGTCCATTTGTGTTGGAGGCACCAAAAGGGGCGTGGCAACTTCGCCCATTTCTCGAGGTAATATTGACTAATAAACTAATACTATGCGTAGAATTTCAGAGGATTCAAATAATATAGAAGTATCATATTATTTGATTTCAATATTTTACTAAATGTTAACCCTTTGTGGGGGAGGTACTAAAATGAGTAAACCGATATGACCCATCTTCGAACGTAGCCGGAGATAGAAAAAAATATTAGCACGTACCAAATTTGAAGTCAATCGGTTACTCCTTTCGAGATTTATCGTGCGCACCAGCCAGCAGACAGACAGACGGACGGACATTGCTCATTTGACTTAAAATGACCCAAAACGAATATCCGCCGAACATACTTAGGGTCTAAGGTCACTCCTTCGATGTGTTACACTTTTGGATCGTAGCAAATGATATATACCCTCCTCTCTAAGGTGAGAGGATATTAAACTCAAAACAAAATCACCCAAAGCCTATTTGAACAAAATCTATAGCAAAAGTGGAAGTTATATCACTTTTGGTAGAAATAAGAAAATTTCATCATAATCCGATGTTTATACCCCCACTATTGTGAACATGGGTACATATTAGATGCTGCGGGCCAAAAGTGAGAAACCCCAAGAATATTTGGTGAAAATCCTTTTTGTGCAATTTTAAGTCATTTTAGCAATGTACATCAGCCTTTCTGTCTCGTTGGTGCGCACGGTAATTTTCGACAGGATTAACCGATTGACTTCAAATTTGGTACATATTAATACGTGCAAAATTGCCACGCACCTTTTGGTATCTCCCAAAAAGTTAGACAAGCCGCTAACATTTTGCACAAAAAGTTAGCGGCTTGTTGCCTTTGATTCCAGTCCATATAAAAACTTGACATTTTGTGAAGTGTAATGCTTTTATAGTACCTACAGTCCCGTAAAAAAATGGGCGTTACTGCCACGCCCCTTTTGGTACCTTCCACAGTCCCGTGCAAAATGGGCGTTATATCCACACCCCTTTTGGGTGTGGATATAACGCTCTCTCTGCCGAATTCGTACTGATCGGATATAAAAGACGGGTTCTACAGCGCTTACATGTCAAATCAGGTGAAACATATATATGGCGGCTATCTGAAAATCTAAATCTGAACTGAATTTCCCCGAATTTGGCAGAGTTAATTCATATAACTATAAGAGAACTCTCTCTGCCAAATTTATAAACGATGGGTCTATATCTTCTTCTTCAGGGTGTTACAAACAAATGCACAAACTCATAATACCCTGGACCACATGGTGTATGGTCTATAGGTTGACTATAACGAAATATGAACTGATTTAAAAAATGTTTACTGCGATGAATTCTTATCTTCATTCAATACATACTGCAAAGATTCAGTCAAAATGCTTAAAAATGTGGCTTAAATACGTATATTTTGGAGCGACCTCTATAGGGTGAATAAAACAAAATATGAACCGGTTTGTCAAATTTTTGCTTTGATGAATTCTTGTCAAAATAGAAAACAAACTGCAAAGATTCTGCTAAATTGCTTTAAAAATGTTGTATATATGGTTTAAAACCCGTATTTTGGAGCGACATCTATAGGGGAGCTATATCAAAACATTGACCGATATGTCTCATTTCCAATCCCAAACAACCTAGCTCTATTATTATGGACTGTAGCGTGATTACAACAGATGGACGGACATGGCTAAATCGTCTTAGAATTTTACGACGATTGAGAATATATATACTTTATGGGTTCTCAGATCAATATTTAGTGGTTATCAAATATGGTATATGTAGAGTAGATGAGAACAGTAGGAATCACAATAAGTAAGATGCTATAAATGGGGGCTGTATCGAAATATGGACCGATATTGCCCATTTTCAATCCAAAGTTACCTGCAGCTATAAGAAGTATCTGTACCATTTCAGCAACCTAGCTCAAGTATTATAGATTGTAGCGTGATTACAACAGACGGACGGACAGACGGACATGGCTAAATCGTCTTAGAATTTGAAGACGATTAAGAATATATATACTTTATGGGGTCTCAGATCAATATTTAGAGGTGTTACAAACGGAGGGTATACAAATTATAAAAAACCAACTACGTTATTCAAATTGTGGCTACTCCACAGATTCATCCCCACTAAAAATGCTCATCAATGGTTTACATTTTGTTATACACGAAGAAAAATTATCATTTTTGATACGTTTAAATTGATAAAAAATATATTTGGAACCAAAATTTTAAAATATTATTATATTATTGTACAAATAAATTTTATTTGAAAATCAAAAAATTTAGTTTGAAACACATTACAACAAGATATATTTGCGAACTGACTTTCACCATAACATATGTGCTTATTTTTAAAAACTATTTTTCAAACATAAGTTAAAAATGTCATAAGTTACATTAGCTTTAGTTTTACATCAGTAATTACTCGTATATATAGGGTGATCCATTTCGAGGTTCCCTACTTTTTTAAAGAAAAAAAACACAGAAAATTCAAATTGAAATGGGAATGTTTATTATCGTTTGAAAGAACATTCTTTGGCATTTATTTTTTGAAGATTATGTCTATCAAATGTTGGCCGCGGCTACGTCTCAGATGGTCCATCCGTTGAGTCCAATTTTCGATGACTCGTTCGAGCATTTCGACTGGTAACTGGCGAATGACACGCGTGATGTTTTGCTCCAAGGCCTGAATCGAAGCGGGTTTGTCCGCATAAACTTTAGACCTTAGATATCCCCACATGAAAAAGTCTAACGGTGTGATATCACACGATCTTGGTGGCCAATCGACCGGCCCGAAACGTGAAATTATCTTCTCAGCGAAGTGTTCTCTCAATAAATCCATTGATTGGTGCGATGTGTGGGAAGTGGAGCCGTCTTGTTGGGGCAAAATCGCCTATTTTGAAAGTTTGAATTGAAAGAAAATATATTTGGAACACTAATTTTTATATATTATATATTTCTAAGCAAATATTTTTTTTTTGGTTTTTGCACTTAGTTAGGCTCAAGATCGTTTTTATTGTTTTCAGTATATGAAAACAACTTTTTTTGAAAATTAAAAAAAAGTACAGTGACAATTATTGGGGTGGTTGTAATGGTTGAATATACAGATCTGTTTCGGGAGCTACCAAACTCCCATTGTCAATATCCTTATCAATAGGTAGTAAACGAAAGGAGGAGAAAGACCCACTACCAAATAATGAGGAAGTGAAACTTTTACTGGAAAGACAATGACTGAGGTCATCCAGAAAAACCTCCACCGGAGCGAAACGGCATCCAATATTCTGATGGACATAGTCAATAAAGGCAGGGTTCATGTTGCTTTGGTCCAGGAACCGTGGACTACTAGTAACAAGGTTACTGGATTAAACCATATGAACTACAATCTTTTCTACGCTAACAGGTACACGTCCAAGGACTTGTATTCTGTGCCATAAAAACTTATTCTATCTTTTCTCTCCTGAGTTGTCAACATCGGACGCAACGGTGCTGAGGCAAGGTAATGGCAATATGTACATGACGTCAATATATCTGCCATTCGATGCGCCAACATTGCCACCTACGTCGGAATTACAACGTCTGGTGAGGGAATCCAAACACACAACTAATGAGTTATTATCTGGATGTGACGCCAACTCCCATCATATCGCTTGGGGGTAGTACTGACACCAACTAAAGGGGACAAGCCCTTATAGAATTTTTGAATACTAACGATCTCCTAACTCTCAACATAGGGAACAAAGCGACCTTTGTTAACAAAATTAGGGAAAAGGTATTAGATATAACGATATGTTCAGAAAACCTCATTGATGAGATCCATGAGTGGAGGGTTTCGGATGAACACTCCTATTCGGACCACCGTTATATAAGGTTTAAAATTTCTCGGCCACCGCCTGAGCCAAGAAGTTTCCGTAATAAGGCTAACCCCGACTGGACTAAATTCGGCAATATACTTAGAAATCGATTGGGCCAGCCTAAACACGATTATCCAAGTACAGAAGACATTGATATCAATGTGAGGAGGATAACGGAGTCTCTTGTAAAATCATTCGAAGTTAGTTGCCCCCTTCGAGAAAGGAATTCTGCCTATGAGAAACCCTGGATGACAGGGCAAATTTGCTCGATTCGCAAGGATGTCCGCAGACTTTACAACAGAGCTCGACGTAAAAAGCTATCAGTATATTGAGACGACTGCCACAGAAGACTCAAAGAATACAATAAAATCATTAGACTGGCGAAACGTGAGTTATGGAGGCTTTTCTGTGAGCAGGTAGACAGCGTTAGCAGCATGTCTAAAATAAAAAAGTTCTTCTCAAAAACTCATATCCAAACCGAAACACTGGTGGATCAAACGCTTACAGAACGAAAATGTGATGCACCATGTACCTATTAAGGATATAACAGATGGTATGGTTAAAGAAGCAATAAAAAGCTTATCTCCTTTCAAGGCTGCGGGACCGGACGGAATATTTCCAGCGCTTCTTCCGAATGAGGTGGATCTGGTATTAACTCATCTGGTTGGAGTTTTCACTGCATGCCTAGCTCATGCATATACCCAAAATGGCAGGAATCAAGGGTGGTCTTCATAACCAAGCCTGGCAAGGCGAGTTATACGATACCAAAGGCTTATCGACCTATAAGCCTAACTTCTTTCCTTTTAAAAACAATGGAGCGAATAATTGACGACATGGTCAAAAGTAAGATAGCCGATGACAAGCTAAAATTCAAGCAACATGCATATGTTAAAGGAAGATCATTAGTAACAGCTCTACATGAGGTAGTACACCACATAGAACAGTCCTTCAGTGAAGAAATGTACACACTTGCCGTTTGCATAGACATTGAAGGCGCTTTTAACAACGTTCAGACCGATACACTTATCCAGTCCTTAGACGAGTTTCAAGTTGACCGGGCTCTGATAAACTGGATCAACAATAAGCTAAGGAATAGGTGGGTCATATGACGTAAAAATCAGAGACAAGGTAAATCGTGGTATACCTCAGGGGGGCATTTTATCGCCCCTCCTATGGGTTACGACGATACACAGTCTCCTTAAAGCCCTCACCAATGAAGGACTTAAACCAGTCTGTTATGCATACGACGTTGTAATACTTCTAAGGGGCTTTCATCCAAATCTATTATGCAGAAGAGCTGAAGAGGCACTTAACATAGCATATAACTGGGCACAACCAAGGGGATTAAATGTTAACCCAGACAAAGCAGAAATATGACTATTTACAAGGGAAACGAAGATCCATCCTTTTACCGTGACTCGATTCCTGGATAAGAATATTGCCATATCTAAAAATGTAAAATACTTGGGAGTAATCTTGGATCAGAAATTGATTTGGAAATATCATATTGAAGAAAGAGTTACCAAGGCCCACAGATATTGGTCGTTGTGCAGAAGAGCTGTAGGTTCAAAATGGGGACTGGCACTGGCTTTACATGAGCGTGATTAGACCAATAACCTCGCCTCTGTAGTGTGGTAAACATCAATGGGCATGAAGTACTAGTACAACGTAATACCATTGCAACGTATTTGCTGTCTGGGCATAAGCGGGGCAATTAGAACCGCACCAACAAGAGTGTTGGAGACTATACTGCACATCCAACCAATAGATATCCGTATAAAGTATGAGGCAGCCCTCACAGCAAGACGTCTACAAGTGATAGGTGTATGGATAAATCGAGACCACAAGTCGTACCATCAGAAGATATTACAATCACTGGTCGGTCATTCATATTTAAACCATGGAAATCTCCGACAGCATTCCTGAAGTGCGGCTTATAGCTACCTGTGATTCGTTCGTGCCAGACAGACGCTGCTGCGAAAACGGAACACTAGCTCATGTGCCGGTGGGAACCAGCTGCTACACTGATGGGTCCAGACTAGGAGGAAGGACGGGGGTGGGACTTTTTATTGATGAACCAGAAGTCGAACTTTACTTCCGCCTCCCAGACCATAACACAGTATTTCAAGCAGAAGTTCGAGCAATCATGGAGTATGTTAACTGGCTCAGTAATACCACAAAGCCTAAATATGCCAACATCTTCACAGATAGCCAAATGGCGATTAAAGCAATAACATCGGAAAAGGTTAAATCCAGAACAGTGTTAGACTGTAAAAGAACGATAAATAATTACATACTCAGCCCATTGGGTATTTGCTGGGTACCGGGACACAACGGAGTGATTGGAAATGAACGAGCAAACATCTTGGCTTCAAAGGGCAGAGGACTTCGGGTAATAAACTTAGAAAATTTGAAACCTTCCGAATCCAGGATGAGTTGAAGCACTGGGATGGCACACAAAACTGTGTGGAAAAGAGCAACAGCAAAGATACTGTGGGGTGCCCCAAATGAGAAAAAAACAAGTAGTTTTCTGAAACTTAACAAGATCGATATTAGTAAGATGATGAGTGTTCTAACGGGACACTCAAGCTTACAGGCACATCTTCATCGCATAGGACTAGCAGAAAACAATTTACCTACCTTAACATATGTATATTTCGAGCAGAATATTTTTGGAACAATATACTACAGAGCCTCAAAGTTGGCCGCCTTGGTTGTCGGTTTTTTTCTGATTCTAAAAATATTTGTTGTGTTTATTCTACTATTCGAGTCCTACAGAGATAGTTTGAACAGAGTTAGCTCATATATCTACCGAGATATTTGCAATTGAAAATTGAATTTTTAATTTTTTCCCCAACCCTGACCTAGTAGTTTCTGAAATTCGGATCAGAATATGCACCGATTTCTTTACTTCAACTTTTATAATTTGCTACGGGCTAAAAGTGTAACACATCGAAGGAGTGACCCCAAGTTATTTTATGCCATTAGAGCAATGTAAGTCCGTTTGTCTGCCTGTCCGTCTGTTTGTCTGGAGGCTTCAAATTGTAATATATGACAATATTTTTTTGTATCTCAGGCTAGGGCTTGTTTCACTCCTTCCAGTACCTCCGTCACAAAGGGTTAAAATTTATTGAAATATTAATTCTCTCATAACTTCTATACTACTTGTCCGAATCATTTGTAATTCATCATATAGTAATAGTTCAATAGCCGCTATAGCCACCCCTTTTAGTACCTCCCACAAAAAAGGTACCATTTTGTACACAAATTTTATAATTCATCACATAGTAATAGTTCAATAGTCGCAATTGCCACCCCTTTTAGTACCTCCCACAAAAAATATACAATTTTCTACACAAATGTTACTGCTTATATTTTTAACACCAGTGCGTATAAATACTTGAAATTTTGTACAGTATAATGCTTTTATAGTACCTAGGGTCCAGTAAAAAGTGACTGTTATTAGCACGCCCATTTTAGTACCTCCAACACAAAAATACCTTTTTGCTCCAAATTTTAACTGCTTATAACTTTAATACCAGTGCATACAAATATAGGTTGATCCATTTCGAGGTTCCCTACTTTTTTAAAGAAAAAAAACACAGAAAATTCAAATTGAATGGGGAATGTTTATTATAATTTGAAATGACATTCTTTGGCATTTATTTTTTGAAGATTATCTCTATCAAATGTTGGCCGCGGCTACGTCTTAGATGGTCCATCCGTTGAGTCCAATTTTCGATGACCTGATTATGTTGACCATAAGTTGAGCGAAGTGCACGAAACACATTCCTCACAGAACGTGAATTTTCGTAATAAAGTTGAACGATTTGTAAACGTTGTTCTGGCGTAAGTCTTTCCATGATGA
The DNA here is from genome assembly GCA_963930755.1 of Eudasyphora cyanicolor. NCBI lineage: Eukaryota > Metazoa > Arthropoda > Insecta > Diptera > Muscidae > Eudasyphora > Eudasyphora cyanicolor. The sequence goes on from OZ005737.1 coordinate 166,891,674, forward strand.
AATGCCAAACAATACTTAACAAAAATAACATGACAGCATGACACGACACACACGTGATCTGTCAAAAAAAGGCTATTGAAAAAAGTATCTGTACTTGGATCACACGTTACTTGAACTTTTGTACAGTGTAATGGGCCTAGAGTCCAGGGACGCCCCTATTGGTAACTTCCGCACAGATGGACTATTTTGCACCGACAGTTAACAGCTTAAAACTTTAGTACCATTGCATACCAAGTTATTAAATGCATTTTAAATTGAAAAATTAATTAAAACAAAAAAGATAGAAATTTTGAGAATCTTTTTTAAGACCGAACTTTCTTATTGTTCTTTGATCTTTCGCATAACTCGACTTATGCTGTTTTAATCTACGGTCACACAAGTGCTCATATAGATTGGTGTGTGTTTATATATAAATGTCGATATAGTCTCTTTTGGCTCACACAGTACTTCATTGGCAGTGTATTGAACTCTAGGGCGTGGGCAACGAATGGGGTCGCCACAAATTACACAACTCCCCCAGCTACAACAAATCAACAGAAATGTTGACATAAAATAATTGCAATTTAAAACTATTTGTTGGCAAACTATTAAATACAAATCCCTTTGTACAGAGGTTGCTGCAAAATTATTGAAAATGTATCCAAATAAAAAGGAAAATAATAAAACTGTGTGTGCAAATTGCACTTTAAAATGTATCCCCGATGTAAGCTACTTACCCTGCATAATTTCGGCACGCTAAATCGAATGGCATTGACAGTTTTATCCAGGGATGCCAACTTTTTCTGAAGCAAAAGCGTAATGAAAAATTTAAAAAGCGTAAAAAAGCACTAAATGTTTTTTTAATTAGAAAACTTTTTTTTTTATGATAAAAATTGCTTTCTTCAAGTCACTTTGGTATAACAGTAAACAAAAATTGATAGTCCAAACAATATGTATATATATATATACCTATCAAGTCAAGTTGGCACAATTAATAATTAAATGGCTATACGAATTTTTTGGCTCAAGGTGGATTTTTTGCACATTTTCTATATTTTTTCGCGGTATACCGTACGGAATATCTCTTTTGTGTCTGAAGCAAATTAGATATTGAATACGAGAAAAAAATGCCGAACATTTCTATCCGAAAAAAGAGCATCCAGTGCCTTAAAATTCTTTTGTTGGGCGCAGCCATTTGGTGAAATTAGGACCTTTCTCCCTATATTTTTCTGTAAAAAAACAAAATTTTGTCGAAATAATTCAGTGAAATTGTAAAAATTTCACTGAATTATTTGGTTTAGTTTTACTCTTCTTTTTGTATGATATTGAAAATACCGATTGTTTTTATTGGTTGTACACAATTCTTAAACCAACGACATTTAAAACGCAGAGTGAAATGAGGGAGACAAATGTAAGTGCATAGAAATAAGATGTTGTCATGCAGTAGCAAATTGGTACAACTTCTTTATGTTGCCAGTTTCGATCTGACAAATGTACTAAAAGCGTCAAAAGCACTAACAAAAAATATGAAAAGCGTCCAGTTAGTGCTTTTTTTCGTTTGGCGCTAACTGAATACTTTTCGCGTATTGGGGGGTCTGAAAAGCACTAAATCTAGTGCGAAAAGCACTAAGTCGGCATCCCTGGTTTTTTCCTATGACATGGCGTTTTCGAGATATTGAGCCGCAGTTTGCTGGGTAAACAAGCTTGTTAATTCAAACATTAATTTAGTATAGAAGGCTTCAAAACAGATGATCCATGTCGAAGAATAAAATGAAGGAGACACTTCAAGAAGTATTTCTCTCAAAATGACTTATTAGCCCTCTTATCCCCTTGCCACTGAAAAACTCTCTCCAAAAATAATTCCGTATTAAAAGTCGTAGAACTCGATAGATTTTTTGGGTGATGTACTCGATGAAGAGATTCCTTATGAAAATATACTCCCAATGCATACATTTTATTTTTTGTTTACATATTTTGTATAAATATATCTATATAGTTGAATTAGATAATTTTGCAAAATTCATCTCGGAGTCGACTCCAACTGCGACTCCGGCTACGACACCGTGATCAATTTTGTAAAATGTACTAAATCAATTATATTCCGGACCAAATATATTCATTCAAAGACATGTCCACTCATATATGTATACAAAATATTTTAAAAATATGCAATGTATGTGGGTAATTCCAAAGGAAACCGACCCAGTCCGAATATTTATGGATTTAGATTTCAATGAAATTTTACACGCATATACTAGAAGACCATGTAGACTTACTACCTTTTACCGATTGTCAAATTTCATAACCGTTATGATTTTTTAGGGTGCCTAAGTTGGTCACCTACAAAATTTTATTACAAATTTAGCCTTTTTGAAGTCTACATAAACTTTGAAAGGAATATCAGATTTGAATGATAGAAGTACCATGTGAAAGAATTTAACATCCTCTCTAAGAATTATAAATTAAGTTATTAATTTTTGTCTATTAACGACATAAAAAGGACTAAAATGTTCTTAATCCTTAATTATCCTGAAAATCATATGCTTAATTTTTTCGTTTTATTTTTAAAAATTACCCACATATTTTACGGCAAAATGTTAAAAAGTCACCATGGGTCCTCCATGGGTTAAATAAACATGAATTAATTAGCGTCCGTCCGTCTGTCAGTTCGACTGAATGGTGCTAACGATAACACTGAAAAGGAGTGACCGAATGACTTAAAATTTCGTACGTTATAATATTTTATTCAAACCCAGTTTATGTTTGATAGACAACCATATCGGCCACTCCTCGTAGTACCTCCCACACAAATGGTTAAAATTTGTGATACATTAAAGCTCTTATAACTTTTATACTACTGATGGGAATCCTGTAAAATTGTTTACATCCTAATCATTTTACCGCCTCCACAAGCTGAAGAAAAATGGCCGAAAATGCAGCGCCCCAGAAAATGAGATTTTTATATGTTATCTATGCATGGAAACAACATTTAGAACATTTTCAATTATTGTCAATGTCCATCCTCGTTGAAGTTCACGCTTGTGGTTCTGATGATCTTGTTTGCTTCGTAGGTTGCTCATATTCATGTTTTGAGTCTGCATCATCAAACGAGTTAGACATAATTTTCAAGGGCATGTTTTGTTTAGTGTGTCCATCAATTTCAGTGTCATCTTCATCTTCGGTGCTTTAGTCTTCAAAATGCATAATTTTAGAACTCCACCAACAAACCTCCGCAAGCAATGCATCTAATTTTTTGCCTTCGAAGCGCTTTTCCATTGGCATGGTCACCTGGTGGTACCTCTTTTTTTTCTTGTTCGTCCGATTCCTGAGGTTATTGTGCCAAAAAGTTATTAAGGTGGATGCATTGATTTTTTTTTTAAAATAATACAGCAACTTGTCCACTTGTGTCTGTATGTCATCTCGCTGTACACTATTCTTTCCTAAAACGCCTTCGATGGCTTGTTTCAATGCGTCCCATGAACATAGGTGGGTAAATTTGTTAGAAAGTAAATTTGTGAAAGATAAAAACCACATAAAACCAAGAAACTTTTTTCTGCCAAATTTTGCAATGATAGGAAGTAATGTACAACTTCCATAGCGCGTCGATACCAAGTCTTAATCTGAACCAATTTTTCCAAAATTTGGCAAATCTGGGGTAACATACGAGGTATGTTCAAAAAATATCGCGAGTTTTGTATATTTTCAAAAAATATTTATTTATTCGTGAATATCTATTTTGTCCCCTTCAAAGTAATTCCCCTCGGATATAATACACTTCTGCCAACGTTTTTTTTCAATCCTCGAAGCACTTCAAATAATAATTTTTTGTGATATTGTTCAGCTCCTCCTTCGATGCCGTCTTTATCTCATGGGCCTTTTCAGTTTTGGGAACAAAAAATAGTCACAGGGGGCTAGGTCAGGGGAATACGGTGGCTGCGGCACGATTGCTGTGTTGTTTTTGGCCAAATATTCGCGTACAAGCAACGATGTGTGTGCAGGGACGTTATCATGGTGCAAAAGCCAGTTTTTGCTCTTCCACAAATACGGGCGTTTTTGGCGGATTGCTTCGCGTAATTTGCGCATAACTGTGGCACCACGCCCCTGCAATCAAAGAAAACTGTGAGCAAAACCTTTACGTTCGACCGAACTCGGGCTTCCGGCACGCAGTTCGTCCTTCGCATCTTCTCGAACCCTCTAAGAACATTTTGTACCACCGATGAACGTTGCTTTGGTCCAAGGTAGCTTCACCATATGCCACAGTCAACATTCGGAATGCGTCAGCGCACTTTATTTTGTTTTTCACACAAAATTTGATGCAGATTCTTTGATCCATTTTCTGAAATAGATAAAAATCGAAGACAAGTTAAAACACATCCAAGCACAACAGCTGTCACAAAATTAACTAAACATTCAAAATACCCGACCTTGTCAGCATAAGTAAGGGATGCTTTTCTCTGTCAATTTATATACAGATCGGTTAAAAAATGTTACCTATAATGTGCATTAGGCCGGGTCGATTTGTGGGGAGGCAAAAAAAGTCGCCATTGCTCAGTGAAAATCTTATTCTAGGGATCAAAATAAGAAACTTTGCCGAAGGAACCATACCTCTAAAACGAATTCTGATGTCCCGGAATTTGGGTCGAACTTTTGGGTAGGGGCAAATTTTGAAAAATCCCACTTTGACTCATTTAGAGTGCTCCAATCGAGTCCAAATGTATGACCGACCCCCACTAACGTTGGAGGCCCGACCCACCCATGCAAGTGGCACACCCCCTGGAACCCCCTGGGGGTTCCATACATTTGGACTCGATTGGAGCACTCTAAATGGGTCAAAGTGGGATTTTTTCCGGGACATCAGAATTCGTTTTAGAGGTATGGTTTCTTCGGCAAAGTTTCTTATTTTGATCCCTAGAATACGATTTTTACTGAGCACTTCACTGAGTGGGGGTCGGTCATACATTTGGACTCGATTGGAGCACTCTAAATGGGTCAAAGTGGGATTTTTTCCGGGACATCAGAATTCGTTTTAGAGGTATGGTTCCTTCGGCAAAGTTTCTTATTTTGATCCCTAGAATACGATTTTCACTGAGCAATGGGCGATTTTTAAATCGACCCGCCCTACTGTGCATATATGCCAAATCGGAGGTACATATATATGGGAGGTATATGTAAATCTGAACCGATTTTAATCAAATTCAATAGGGATCGTCCTTGGGCCAATAAAAATATATGTGCAAAGTTTCGTTGAGATCGGAGCTTAATTGTGGCCTGTACTTTGATTACAGGAATGTATGTAAAGACGGACAGACAGACGGGCAAACAAACATAACAAAACCAACTCGGAAAGTGATTCTAAGGCGATCAGTATAACAAACCATGGGTATATTTCTTTTCCTTTTGGGTGTTATATACCCTGTATCACAGTGTGGTGTAGGTTTAATCAATTTGAGGCGGACACCCCTACGATTAAATATTATTCATGCTGTTAGGGCAAAAGTTTTATGGTTTTAAGGAATTTGCGTGGTCGTAATGAGAAATATAATGAGAAGTATAATACCCTGTATCACAGTGTGGTGTAGGTTTAATCAATTTGAGGCGGACACCCCTACGATTAAATATTATTCATGCTGTTAGGGCAAAAGTTTTATGGTTTTAAGGAATTTGCGTGGTCGTAATGAGAAATAGACATCATACGGATGTAGGAAACGAAATATAGGAAGTCAGCGGTCAAAATTGACTTCGGAGTCAAAAGTGTTCAAAGGGAAAAATGGAGCCATTGACAAACCATGAACAATGGTGTATGGTTCATTTCTATAGGATGCCAAATAAAAGCGCTGCTAAACAGCGCACGGATCCAAAAAAAATAGTTTTTGTTTTTGTGTTGTCAGCCTCAATTTCTTTCGACCCATAGATACTAATGCACATCCAGTATTAACTGTACTGTGAGAGAAAAAAAGTAGTTTGGCTCTCCTGAACATATTGATATTTTGAGATAGGTGGTTATTACCGAAAACCACAGATATATCATCCTTTCGATTTTAAATTTAAATACTATACATATAAGTTGAATTGTAGATCTGATACGATTACGAAATTTGGCAGAAGGAAGTTTTTTGATCCAAGAACAAATACCGCAAAATTAATTTAGAATTAAATACAGCCTTACGATATGGCATATAACCTCTATAAAAGATGTATTTTCGATGTACATATATATATATATATATATATATATATATATCAACGAAAGAAAATAACCAAATGTGGTTAAATCACACGATCGATGAGGTACGAAAAACTTGTAATCATGTGTCTAAACCGTACACCGTTGACAGTAACATTCGGCCATTATAGTTTTTGTTGACGTATGAACCAAACAGTAATTTTCTGTTGATGTAATGGTGTTTGGCCAAAAGCTTGTGCGTTATCTTCACTCCAAATGTGACAATTTTGCTTATTTATGTACGCATTCAAGTTGTAGAGCCAGCTTAAGTATGTACCCATTGAACCAAATATGTATATCATCGCTGATGTTTAAAGTTTAACGAACAAAACTATTATTTTGATAGATAATTTTAATAATTTGCAAACGTTGCTCTCATGTAAGTCTATCCATGATGAAATGGAAGCCCAAATAAAAAACTACTATCAGCTGCTTAACTGGTTGTTAAATAAAGCAGTGTTACCAACTCAAAGTTCTGAACATGTAAAAAAACACTTTAGGCGTGTTTTCCTTACACCATAAGTGCTTAATTTGTATGGGGAGCTAAGCACTTTTAAGCACTATTAGTTCCCGATGGAGTTTGGTGCTTGTGTTCCTGTCTTAATCGAGTATGATGTTGCCAGATTGGGCACCCATATTTCGCAGTATGGCATCTCATTTTTGGAGAGATTGTTGTCAATTATTGTGAATTAACGGGAAGAAGAAGAACAAAAATGGCAAATTATTTTAATATTTGCAAAAAGAGTGTAAACAATTGAAAATAGAATAGTAAATTTATGTTTTATAAATACATTTCACGAATTTTTTTAATCTGTTTCCCACTGTTCTTTCTTCGCAACTCATGACACCATTGCTACCAGATAGTGAAAATCCGCCACTTATTGCTTTGTCTAGAAGCGTATTGCGAATAATTTTGCAACAGTCTCCATATATTAGGTGAATGCTTCCTAAAAACACAGACGCATGCAATTAGGTACGCAAACAAAGTGTTTGTTTACGGTGGAGCATATTTCAATAATTACGCACCACTACCACTACTGCTGCCGCCGCCATGACCGTCGCCTCCGCCGACCATATCGCTGAAAATGTAATTAAGCAACAGAACGGAAATCAAAACCATTCGTAAACAGACGAATGAACGGCAATCAAATCAGTGCCGCCGTGGCGAACAACACAAATACTCAAATACTTTATAAATCATTACGAATCTATTTCACATTCGTATTGCGCGCATTTTGGATATTTCCCCTTCAGTTTGCCACATGCCACGTAACCCTCTCACCCTCCTGCATGCTCCACCTACTTGCCGGATTTGTACCAACAAACTAACAAACACGCCGCCTTGTGACAGCTGCAAACTGAAGTTTCCAGAGGCATCGGTGGCGGCTATGGCCGCTGCCATTGTTGGCCGTTGTGTTTAGTTCGTCCGGATACACATGGCCAAAATAATTAAGAAATGATTTATTCTGAATGGTCATAGAAACACACACACAAAGAGAAAGAAAACAAAAAGCCGAAGGAGAAACCAAAAAAAATAAGTGTGCGAAAAGCATTCAAGTTCAATTTTCAAATTCTTTTGTTTTCTTCTTTGAAAACAATTTCGTAAAATGAGTGGAAAGCAAAAATCTACAGCTTTGGGGTTATTGTGCTTTCTGGCATGCGAGTACCAATGGAAAGCATCTCTGTTTTAAGGAGTTTTATGCGTTGAGGTAACTTATTGGCAGAGTTCTTCGCAGTTGTTGTTTTTAACGGCGTTAAAATGATTGCTCGTCGTAGGTTCGACTTCGTATTTGAAACCATTTAAAAAATTATGTCTTAATTTATTAAAGCTACAGGCAGTGGCTGATACTATTGCTCCCTGGCTCAGAGAGATATACACATGTTGTATCAATCAACAAAATGGAGAGAAACCTATTAGTCTATCGTCATTTCTCCTTACAACTCTGGAGAGATTAATAGAAAGTTACCTGATGACTAAAATTGATCACTGGCTATTGAAAGCTTTGATAGCTTTCTTAGATAATGAGGGGGCCTCCAATAACATAAATCCAGCCGCTATAATTACAGCGTTAGAAACCCTGGGGTGGACAGCAGTATACGTAGGTTCATTCATAACGTTCTAATTAAGAGACGCGTTTCAGCTAGTTTAGGGTCAACTTTCACCAAGAGAAATAAGGTGCCACAAGTTACACCTGCCTCCTTGGGGGTATTGAAATTATCTTCTCTGAAAGTGCAAAATACTTAGGTATTTGCAGAAATTCACCTTCTGTGCGATACTTAAAAAGTTCAGCGAATGGCTGCTATATGTATCACTGGTGAGCTGAGAACGACACCAATTGCGGCACTAAATTTAATGCAGCTACATATTACAGCAGTGCAATATTCCGCATATACTGCGATGAGACTCAGCGAACTGTCACTATGGGCAGGAAATGGCTACGGACTTAGTGTCATTCCGGGCACTGTTTATAACACTATGACTGAACCACTCTTTGACAAGAAGTATCTCACTCTTATACCTGATAGATCAGAATGAAATGGTCGTATCCCAGGACAGAGACGATTTATTTAGTGTTTACAGAAATCTTAGCTATTAAAGTGTCACTGCCCAGCTTTCACACATGCAAGATCCCGATATTTCGGTTCCGACATATTGCCAGACTTGACTCATCTCAGAGGATATGACTGGAAGATACTGAGAAAATACGTGTCTAGTACCGATTTTCTGTAATCCGTGTGGTATAAAAATCATAAAAAAGGAGCGCACAACAGGCCGAACGGCTTAAGTGTATGTCCATTGACATGAGACGTTTAAACGTCTCCTCTATTCAACCTAACTCCTAACTACCCAGCTATTAAAGAGGTAGCGGAATGGCTGAAAATTAATGTGCTGACCAAAGTCGGTATAAATATTTTCTCTGATAATCATGCTGCTATCAAGTCCCTGGAAACAGATCTCTTAACGAGATGGCTGCGCAGTTCAATATTCATCTGATATGGGTGGCTTACGGCAACAAATGACAGGTGGTCACTAGACAGGAACTGCATACATTTCAGGCTGATGTGGTACAGTTTCGACTAAAAACGCACCAAAGCACTTCTGTAGATGTCATGACAGATCACTGTCTTATTGGACGGCACCCGGAGAGATTAAAGTTATTGCATAATGACTTTTGCAGAAGCTGCGGAGACGAAGAGGAGGAGGAATCAATAGAACACCTTCTTTGTCTGTGCCCCGCTCTCCAGAAGGCGGCATGCAACCTTGGGCTCTTATTACTTTGAGGAGTTAGCTAACTTTGTTTTCCCTTACGACCCTGTGGTAACATAGTGGACTGGATAGTCTAAGTGAGTCTGTTTTACAGACTGCCACTCTTAACCTAACCTCACTATGTAAGTAGACAAGACAACATAAAAGAGTAGCCATGGAAGGTCGCATTTTCCTAACAACAAAACCAGTAAGGAAGAGTCGTATTCTTTTTCTTAGACCGAATAACTTCTCCTTGCATTTTTCATAATGATCGCATTTTAATACTTGCTTTATTTAAGTATATCAGGAACATGGTTTAAGGGCAACATGTACTAGACTTTATTTCAATATATGTAATTTATTTTTAAAAAATGCTTCATGTCCTTAATTAAAAAGCTCATTTGCAAGTTTTCTCAGGCACCAAAGCTAAAATCATAACTTTAGGATAATTTCAATAATTTTCAGATGTATTTAATTCCAAATAAAATTTTGTTAAAAGTACTGAAATACTCGTAATTACATAATTTAATAAAAATGTTCCTGAAATCAATGTTATTATCAATAATTCAAAGACATATCTTCAAAGTCAACAAGTACACTATATTATGTACAATGAAGCATTAAAGTAAAAATAATTTCTTTGAATCAGTGTTATTATTTAACTGAAAATATTTTTTGAAATAAAAAAAAGTGTCCTTAATATTATGTACATATTGACTTAAGTGAAACTCTCTAAAATGTCGTAAATTCGATGAAAAATTCATTGTTCGAATGGCTTTTGTCAGCAATTTCAGGATCAATGTCAATAGTTTAAATGATTTTGGACATAAAATTATACACATTTACAGGTCATATATTTAAAGACAACATTTCTTTAATTGTAGGTATTTAATTGTTAGTTATCTGTGCTGGCTTTGAACTAAAGTGCAGTTGTCTTTGGAATAAAGCTATTTTTGTGCATATAATTATACATACTTATAGATGTGGATTTAGTTTATAGGATTATATAGTTTTTATTTGCGAGGTGACAATTGAGAATATCGTTAATCGTAACAAGGAGAGTACTAGAGAAGTGTGAGTATTTTAAATCAGTTCTTGAGAATGGGGAGTAGAGGACGGTTGTGTACGGCCGCACAATTAATAAAGTGTTGCCTAATAAGGACGGTTTAAAGTATGTTTGTGGTGTGTGTGTGGATTAAAAACTTATATTATTGAAATAAAAGCAGATGAATAAAAGATCGATGAATATGTTGTTTCGGTGTTTATTACTTTTGGAAATACACTAGATTAAATACAAAGTCTTCATGTGTTTTCAGCTATGCATCTTATGTTAAGGGTGGTCCAAGAAAAACGCACGATGTTAATCTTCTATATATCTACATGTATATATATATAAATGAATCGTGGTTTGTTCGACTGCTTAAAACATGAAAACTGCTGGACCAAATTTGATACTTCCTTCTGCGGAGTTGTTCGTAATTGTCACACAAAGGTTTATGAAAAATAAAATTCGCAAAATTCTCAACAGGTGGTGCTGAACAATTGACCGCAGAGGCTCCTGTAAGAGCTAGAAAAAGTTGAAATTTTGCACAACCATAGACCAGAGTGCTGTATAAACAACGGATTTTTCACGTAGTCATGTTTTGCCCTGTGGTCAGTTCTAGCATTAAAAACTTGAGTATTGTGTTTGTCCTTTCAGATGAATCTTATAAGATCAAAAGCTAACATTTTGTAAATATGAAGTACTATAGACGTCAAAAAAAAACGGGAAAAATTATAATTTAAATTCTCTGACTGTGGTCAGTGTAGCAGTAACCACATTTTTGTCATTATTTCAATAATTTTAAAAAGTTAGTTAAGAGCTAAGAATCTAAAAATGTTAATGTACATACATATCTCAAAAGGGATTCGAAAACAACTATTCAATGTACAGCCTGAGCTCAAACTGCAGTGACAAAAGAAATTGTCATTATATCTGAGTGTAAAAAGTCTTTTAAGAACTACATCCGAGGTCTGATTTATACAGATCTCGGACGATCAACGGATGTGCTTTTACGCCAATCGATTTTTGACCACTGAGTCTCTTGAAAGAGATACAAAGCTGATATTTTGTATATGGATAGATAGTTTGTAATAAAAAAAGAGAATACAAAGCTCATATTTTGTATATGGATAGATAGTTTGTAATAAAAAAAAAACAGTAAGGAATGACGGAATGACAGAAAGTCTGGCGAACCTACACCTCCCCAAAGCCTAAGCGGGCATTGCGATAACAATTGGAATATTTGGCTTCGTTTCAATTAACAAATAACTTAACTCCACCTCCTCATCAAGTCTTATTCAAAGGAAGAGTTATATATGTTAATCATAATAAACTAGATCTGAAACGAAAATCTTAAAAATCGCAGCATTCTTTCATAGATCAAGAAACAAATATTTGGGACCATACATAATATAAACCGATTTTCATCAACTTGGATCAAAAACCAAATTTCTGCCAAATAAAATAAAGATCGGACGTAAACACTTTCAAGAGCGTGTAAATACTAAATAGGCAGGAACATAGTACATATGTATATGGCTATATCTAAATCTGAACTGAATATACCCAAACGTTCCTAACATAAGAAACTTATTTCTGCCAAATATTGTAATGAACGGATCTAAAGTACAACTTCTGCAGCGCTTTCATACCAAATCAGGAGGAACATATATATGGGGATATATCTAAATCTGAACCGATTTTCTCCGAATTTGGCAGTGTTCGTTTATGTAATAACAAACCTCTTTCTGCTGTATGTATTTCGTACTGATGGGATGTAAAATACAGCTTCTACAGCGGTTACATGTCAAATCGGCGGTAACATATATATGGGTGATATATCTAAATCTGAACAGATTTTCTCTCCGGTTAAAAAATGTTGCACATACAGGTTAAATATATAAAATCGGAGTAAATATATTTGGGAGCATGTAAATCTGAATCGATTTTTAACAAATTCAAAAGAAAGACATCTGCAAAGTTTCGTTATGATCGGCCCATAATTACGACCTTTACTTTGACTATAAGAATACATGTACAGACGGATAGACGGACGGACATAGCTAAATTATCTCATAAAGTGATTCTAAGTCGGTCGGTATAATAAACGATGGGTCTATTTCTTCTCCTTTTTAGTGTTACAAACAAAGGAAAAAATATAAATTATGAATTTCTATGAAATAATATAAATTTACATGAACATGTTAAATTTAAATTTAAATAAAAACTGTTTATCGAAATGGATGTGATCACTTAATCCAGTATCGATACACTTGATGATAAATATAACATGCACTTGACTTAATTACAACATGCAATTAATTTAAGGATGTTTCATGTCGTGATTTAAAGTCATTATATGTCTTTGGGCTGTTGCCAAATCGGCTCAAATATATGTAGATATATCCCCCATATATACCTACGACCCGATTTTACCACTATGCTCTTTTAAATCCATATATCTTAATATCTTATTCTGCTTTGACAGGGTGATGTAAGTTATTATATTGTCGGTTTCACCCGCCTTGGACATTTGATACTATTGATTTTTATCTAAAGGATAATAGATCACATTTTCCAATTTCATCATTAAACATTCAGCGTCAAATATATAGAGAATGGCATATACTGAAACTATGCTCTGCATAAAATAAGCTGTGATCAACCGTATGAAAATTTCTCTCTCTTAGTTTGAGTATAATCATATTGGGATATTTTCCTATCTCTGAAAATCTGGAAACCCGAATGTAGCAATAAATATTAGTAACAATTACCAATTAAGTTTCTGTGGCATTATGTATTACTTTTTAAAAGCCTTCAAATATCACAAACTACTCCTATTCTCATCTGTCATTCCGCAGAATTTTTTGCATAAATATACATATGTATGTATGTTCCATCCCATCAGTGTATCACTGCACTGTGTGCAATACAGCTTTGTAGAGTTGTGTTATTTAATGACACCTACGCACGTGTCGCCGACATTCATACATCGGCTATGAAGTCTATGACACCAAACAAATACAAATGTACGCACCGTGAGTAGAAGGCCAGAATGTTAAACGAAAACTATTCTCTGTTTGTGCGAAAGCAAATTACGAGAATAAGAAGAAGAAGACGAATGAGCAAAAGAAACAAGTGTGTTTGACAACCACAAAGTTCAGCACAAAACAAAATAACAATATATAAAATGCAGGCGGAAAAAATTAGATTTCACATTTTGTTGTTGTTCTATTTTCGGCGTCTGCGCTCTGTGCAATGTCACTTGTCATAGAGCAGAACAGTTCAACTATGAATGGGAAGTTCATAGCATAGACAAGAGGAAAATAGAATAATCAAATGAACATTATTGTGTAGTGACACTCACACATAGTCGTACCAATTTGAATGTGTATGTATGTCGCCAGGAACATTTGTGGGTATGTTGCCATATGTATGATATTTTCTTGCAATTTCATTAGAATTGGATTATTCTTCCGATTTTCTTTTGTGGATTTTTCTCGCATACCGTCATCGAGCAGATTACTCATGATCATTGTCCGTCCATCCATGCATTCATTGAACTTATTTGGGATTTTTCGCTTTCATGTTATTCTGTTAATTTTCTTTGGGGTTGGGCGGGGATGATGCGGTGTTGCCGTCAACAAATTCATGTTATTTCACTTTTTGTTTACATTTTCTGATGGCGCGAGTGGAGATTGGAATAAAAACAACATTTTCCTCAGTCAATACTAGTACACACGAGCAGCCAGTCACACATACGGAAAATGCTCTCTCTCGCTCTCACTTTCTATTAATGGATTTTTGGTTGACGAGAGTAATGAGGTGCCCAGCTTGATGTTTATACACTACACCACAATGTGGTACATGGTATTATTATACCCTCACTTTAGTGTGACGAGGGTATATATCATTTGCTACGGAAAAAAGTGTAACACATCGAAGGAGTGATCTAAGACCCTAAGTCTGTTCGGAGGAAATCCGTTTTGGGTCATTTTAAGTCGAATGAGCAATGTCCGTCCGTCTGTCTGTCTGTCTGTCTGTCTGTCTGTCTGTCTGTGTGTCTGCTGGCTGGTGCGCACGATAACTCTCGAAAGGAGTAACCGATTGACTTCAAATTTGGTAAGTGGTAATATTTTGATCTATCTCCGGATGAGTTCGAAGATGGGCCATATTGGTCTACTCCTTCTGGTACGTCACACACAAAGGGTTACAATTTAGTGAAATATTGATTCTTTAATAACTTCTATACTACTTACTCGAATCTTTTGAAATTCTGCACATAATATTAGTATATTAGTCGCTATTAACTCGAGAAAAATGGGTGAAGTTGGCATGCCCCTTTTGGTACCTCCCACACAAATGCACCATTTTGCACCAAAAGTTAACAGCTTATAACATTAATAACAGTGTATAAAAATACTTGAAATTTTGTACAGTATTATGCTTTTATATTGCCTACAGTCCAGGGAAAAATGGGTGTTGTTGTCACGCCCCTTTTGGTACCTCCCACACAAAGGTACCTTTTTGCACCAAAATTTAACTGCTTATAACTTTAACACAAGTGCATAAAAATGCTTGAAATTTTCTACAGTATAATGTTTTTGTAGCGCCTATAGTCCGGTAAAAAATGGACATCATTGTACAGCCCCTTTTGGTACCTCCCACACAAATGGACCATTTCGTACCAAAAGTAAACGGCTTGTAACTTTAATACCAGTGCATACAAATACTTGAAATTTTGTACAGTGTAATGCTGTTATAGTGCCTATAGTCCTGTAAAAAGTGGGCGTTTTCACCCCGCCCCTTTTTGTACCTCCCACACAAAATGACCAAATCATACCAAAATTACATAGCTCGTAACTTTAATATACCAGTGCACATAAACGCTTATAGTTCAGCACAATGCAATGTATTTACCGAAAAATACGTGTTTTTGGAAAACCCCTTCTGGTACCTCCCACACAAATTGACAGATTTATTGGTGTAATGTTATATATTACATTACTCACAAAGTGAGGGTATACCTTAGTCGGTTTACCCGACTGAAACTTTCTTACTTGTTTAAGTATAAAATGTCCCAAAAGTAAATTTATGTAAACAATTTATACATGAATTACAAAATTTATATTTCAGTCATCAGCCCTTATTTACACAAGTTTACAAAATTGTTGTTGAAGGGCTGTGCATAAAAAATATTTTACATTTTCTTTAAAATTAATTACGATTTTCTTGGAAGGTGCCTTTAGTATTATTTTGATGTAAAGCCGGGATATCCTTTAAATTAAAGGAAATTATGAGTGCTACAAATGTTGAACATATCGATTTCACGTAGAGACAGAAGTTTAGTAACTGCCGTTAAAGCAATTGGAACACAAATTTGTCAAATTTTAATCAACATCGGGAGTTTTTTTACGGGAGTTCCCGCCTCTCACAGCATCCGAAGATGTCTCTCACTACTCAGAATCACACTCTTCGGAGCTCTCCGACTCTACCTATGGAACAAGCCCCTCTTCCTCTACGGGTGGGCGTAGATTTAGAGGATCATAAAGACGACCGGCTATCCTGGCAAATTCAACAAAAGGGTCGAGCTTTTGGGCTGGGCTCTACACTTTTTGGTAAACATGAATTAAGCAAGATAGCCGGACATGTTTACTTTCCTCCGACCACACTTGGTTATCGCTCTCTTGGCGTGATCCCAGGAGCGCTCCAGTCTCAGGCTATTTGAAATGCTTGGAGTGAATCAGCGTAAAGTGCTCATAACCATGCTGTGGAAGACATGTATATGCCGCCCAACAATCACTGATAATAATGGATCCTGGAAGGATCCATTTTTGTTTCAGTTGAAGCAGGGTGACAGTGTCACGATGTTCAATTGTGATCATGAAGTACTTACCGGTAGACCTCTCAAAGCCTCCGAAAACTCATTGGTGTTTGACATGCTTGCCCGGTTATACTTCCTATTGCCAAACTTACTTTCGTCAATCTCGACGATGCGTTGCGGGCAACCAACAGGAGTTCCTTGAATGACGAGGTCATCCAAAACAAACACAACCGCGTACACCGCTATGCGGGCAATAGGAGTTCCTTGAATGACGAGGTCATCCAAAACAACCACAACCGCGTACACCGCTATGCGGGCAATATCAGCACCATCGAGCCAGAAGTATACAAACTTGCACAATTGCAAAATAGCCAGAGCGGTGTCTTTTTCCCCTTAAAAGTTTTTTAAATTTTTTCTTATTTAAAAAAATTAGTTTTTGGCTTTTTCAGTTCTACGAGTACATGTCATTCCGGGGAGCGGGTCAATTTTTTTGGGGTTTGAAGGACCCGACCCTTTATAGTGAATTTTTGCGATTTTATTTTTTACTTTTCGGTTTTCCTATCCATTTCCTATCGTTTGAGTATAATATTGGCAATGTGGGGGACCGGGTAAATTTTTTGGGGTTTTTAAGGGCCCCCAGGACCCTTCAGAGCAAACTTTTCCAAATTTTGTTTCCACTTTTCAGTTGAGTGTAATATTGACTATATAGGGGACCAGGTCCATTTTTGGGTTGCGATTTTTCTATAAAATTTCTACAAAATTTTCGTGATTTTGGGGTCATTTAGGGGGTGTCCAAAATTTCAAAATAATCGAAGTTGTGGGACGTAAAAAGCACTTTAGCCACATTTTCTGCTGTAATATGGTGTCCAAAGCCCGAAAATATATTTCAAATTTTTTTTAGTATTTGTATATTTAAGCTGGTCAATTTTTTTGGGGTTTCAAGGACCCGACCCTTTATAGTGAACTTTTGCGATTTTATTTTTAACTTTTCGGTTTTCCTATCCATTTCCTATCGTTTGAGTATAATATGTATTGGCAATGTGGGGGACCGGGTAAATTTGTTTGGGGTTTTTAAGGGCCCCCAGGACCCTTCAGAGCAAACTTTTCCAAATTTTGTTTCCACTTTTCAGTTGAGTGTACGTAAAAAGCACTTTAGCCACATTTTCTGCTGTAATATGGTATCCAAAGCACGAATATATATTTCAAATTTTTTTTAAAAAATCTAATTTTCTTGTTAGTTGCGTTTAGTATTTGTATATTTAATATATTTTTAAGTATAAATTTATGAGGACTACAAATGTTAAAAATATGACTTTGTCGTAGAAAGAACAGTTTAGTAACTTTTGTTAAAGAATTTAAAAAATTGATTTAAAAAAAAAAACGTTTTTACTGGCACAACAAAAAACCATAAAAAAATAGAATAAATTGCCAAAAAATAGGAACATGGTGGCTATTTGAAAAATCTATGGATAAATGTAGAAATGATAGGCATTTTGGTATAAGTAGGATAATTTAATACAATCTTACTTTTATACCTCCAATATTGTGAACGAGGTATATATCAGTCGCTGCGGCCAAAATGTGTAACACATCGAAGGAGTGACATAAGAGAACATACAAATATTTGGTGGACATCCGTTTCGGGTAATTTTATGTCATTTTGGCAATGTCACGAGTAAACGATTGACTTTAAATTTGGTATATGTTAATATGTTTTTTTATAACAGCCTAAGATCAATATTGGATCATGTTGGTCCACTCCTGCGCATACAAACACTCAAAATTCTGTACAGTGTAATGCTTTAATAGTATCCGTAGTCTATTGAAAAATCGTCGTTACGCTTCTTTTGGTACCTACCAAACAAAAGGGCAGCGATAGAAAATATGAAAAATTATTTTTTTGAATTTACCTACTTTTACAGTATTGCCTATTTTAAAAACCAAAAACTTTCTGTTATTAAGATAACGGTAAATGAAAGTGAGATATTGTCGTAAGTAGAAAAGCAATGTGGGAATCTATACATCTTAGTTTGTGATCAGTGAAGCGTGAGAACATTTTTCTTAACCCGATTGAAAAAATGCTGGAAAATTAAAAATCAGTGTGACTAGGGTATATATCATTTGCTACGGACAAAAAGTGTAACACGTCGAAGGAGTGACCTAAGACCCCAAGTATGTTCGGTGGACATCCGTTTTGAGCCATTTTAAGTCATGTGAGCAATGTACGCCCGTCTGTCTGTATGTCTGTCCATCTCACTGTCTGACTGGAGCGCACGATTACTCTCGAAAATGTAACGGATTGACTTCAAATTTGGTATGGGATAATATTTTTGTCTATCTTAGGCTAAGTTCGAAGATGGAACATATTGCTCCACTCCTTCTAAAGGGTCCGCCAAATAACTTTTTTTTTTGAAAACATCGCGCAAAACATCTAGTTTAGCTTCGGTTGTGTGGCACGTAGCGCCGTCCTGTTGAAACCAAATGTTGCCAATTTTTGTTTCAATTTTTGTGAACAAAAATGGCCCGATAACGATAACGATCGCGATTCATTTCTTCGAAAATGAGCAAGGAGTGGCCCAATGGCCCAATTATGCCTCTGGACCAAAATCCGCACCAGACAGTGACTCGTTTTGGGTGTATCGGCTTTTCAATGTATGCGCGCGGGTTTTCTGTGCCCCAAATGCGACAATTTTGCTTGTTTACATACCCGCCAAGATCAAAATGAGTTTCATACAGAGAATGAAGCCGAGGCAAAATTGGCGGCGGCGGCTGCCATGGAAAATTACAGATCGGCGGCGGCGGCTTGATGGCTTAGCCGACATAAAATTGACATACGGCGGCTCTGTGATAGTCATTTTTACATTTAAAATAATAGTTGAAAAGTTAAGCTCTGCTATATATTCATAAATAATGGATGTTTTTAAGTTAATTGTAAGATATTGTGAAGTGAAATAAGTAACAGCGTTAAGTTCGGCCATGCCGAATCTTATATACCCTCCAGCATGAATTGTATTAAATTCTATTACTGAAAGATTTTTGGATATGGAGCAAGTCATGGAAAGATCTTTTTGTTTTATTGAAAAAACGAACGCTACAGTTTTTAGCCAAATTTTAGGCCTCTTTAGCCAAACTTTTGATTTGTATAAATTTCATTGACATGAATTGTTGTCAAAATATAAGTAGTATGGGGTGTTTATGGCTTAAGCAAGCCTTTTTGGGAGCGACATCTATAGGTGGACTATAACCAAATATGAACCCATTTAAAAAAAATGTACTGTGAAGAAATCTTGCCAAAGTAAAGTAAAAATTCAAGGATTCAGTTAAAATGCTTAGAAAATGTGGTATTTATGGCTTAAATACGTATATTTTGGAGCGGCCTCTATAGGGTGACTATAACAAAATATGAATGTAAAATTTTTGTTGTGATGAATTTTTGTCAAAATAGAATATAAACTGCAAAGTTTCAGCTAAATTGCTTTAAAAATGTGGTGGCTTAAAAATCATAATTTGGAGCGACCTCTATAGGGGGCTATATAAAGACTTTATACCAAATTTGATTAACCTAGCTCTATTATTGTAGCGTAATTTCAACAGATAGACAGACAGACGGACATGGCTAAATCGTTTTAGAATTTCACGACGATCAATAATATACATATATACTTTGTAGGGTCGCAGATCATATTTCAAGGTGTTGCAAACAGAATGAAAAAGTTAGTATACTCCCTCCTATGGTGGCGGGTATAAAAATCATCGATTTCCATGCAATGATAAGTCATAAAATTGACGCTAGGCGGCTCTATGATATACTCGATTTTCAAAGTATGCTAAGTCGAAACTGGTTGTTTTCAGGAGAGGCGAATCGTCGTTTAAGTGAAATTTTAAATTTGTGTAGAATTACCTTGTAATTTGTTTTGAGCTTAACTTCATTGAATTGATGGATTTGACTGAAGACAATGCAATCTCCGTATAACGTACCAAATCGACTTAGCATTCTTTACAATGGATGTATTAATTTAAATGCAGTATTACAATTCTGTAATACTCCATTGCCTTTTTTCCGAAAATATTTGTTTCTCTATGTGTAGGTAATCTAATAATAAATAAAAAAACTTATTAATTCCTTTAAGAAATATTTTTTTAATTATTTTTCTATTACTACCAATATTCTCATTTTTAATACATGTTAAGCTCCCTCTTGTGACAATAAACGAACCAAAACGAAAATCACTTTCCATATCGTCCCCCAATAAATGAATAGGGTATAATTTATTTGTCGGGTCGAGAAATTCATATTTGAAGTTTTTGTGATATTGAAACTCGATATCGGCACGTAGGCTTTTATTAATGAACAAACAATTTCAAAACCCAATTTGTGGAAGTAGAATGTCCCCAAATTTTTACTAGATATACAACCAATTGCGTAGATTATTAAAATGTGTTTATGTTTATACACTATTCTTCTATTGAGGGACGATATATCTGTTATATGGTTATTTGCTTATCAACAATTTAAATTGTGTCTATCCATATTTAAAAGTTTTTCTATGGACCGGCGGCCGTGGTTCAGCCGATTTTAGCCGCAAAGATCGGCGGCGGCTTCGGCTGGTGAAAAAAGGTCGGCGGCGGCTAAAATCGGCGGCTCGGCTCGGCGGCTTCATACTCTGGTTTCATATGAAAAGATGATTTTTTTGGCAAAATCGGCATCTTCTGTAAGTCGATCGCAGGCCCACTTGTTCAAGCGTATACACAACCATATTCGTTCAGCGGAAGGATAAAACTAATTATCTGTCAAATCAGACATGAGCTACGAGGGCGGTTCGGAAACTTCTTAGCCTATCAATGAAAGAGAATAGTTAGTTTTTCAGAAATATTTTTATTTTTCAATATAATCTCCTGAAACTTCAATACACTTAGTCCAACGCTTATCTAGCAATTCTATCCCTTGATTAAAATAGTTTTCCTCAAGGTCTTCAAAATAGTGGTTTACAACTGTAATTGCATCTTCATTTGAGGTAAAACGCTTGCCAGCAAGGAATTTTTTTACATTTGGGAACAGGTAAAAGTCACTGGGAGCTAAATCAGGAGAATAAGGTGGGTGGTCAAGCAAATCGTACTTTAATTCGTTTATTTTAGCCATTGTTAAAACACTCTTGTGCGCTGGTGCGTTGTCTTGATGAAAAATTATTTTTTTGTGTTGTAAGCCAGGACGTTTTTCTCGAATTGGTACATTTAATTGATCCAAAAGGTTGCAATAGTACTCTGAATTTATTGTTTTACCCTTTTGCAGATAGTCAATCAATAAAATACCTTTGAAGTCCCAAAAAAACCGTTGCCATAACCTTACCAGCCGATTGAATTGTTTTTGCCTTCTTTGGGGCACTTCCTCCAGCTTCAGTCCATTGTTTGGATTGTTCTTTTGTCTCTGGAGTATAGTGGTGGATCCATATCTCATCAACAGTTATGAAACGACGCTTAAAATCCATTTTATTTCGCTTAAAACGATCCAAACAAGCTTGAGAAATGTTCATTCTTATGCGTTTTTGGTCGACTGTTAACAAGTGCGGCACCCATCTTGCAGAAAGCTTTTTCATCTGTAGTTCTTCATGCATAATTAAATGGACTCGATCATTAGAGATGCCCATGATATTAGCTATTTCACGCACTTTTATTCGTCGATCATTTAATACCATATCATGCACTTTGGCTACAATTTCTGTTGTTGTTGCTGTTTTTGGACGTCCACTGCGTGGTTCATCTTCAATGCTTGTACGACCACGTTTAAATTCAGCAACCCAATTTTTTACTGTTGCATATGAAGCAGCACTTTCACCTAACACATTCACCATATCATTATGAATTTCTTGTCCCGATAAACCTTTTTTATGTAAATATTTAATGACACCACGCATTTCTAATTTTTCCATTGTAAAAAACCTATACATCGTTAATATATACCTTAGACGTGGTAAATTATTCTGCAACAACTTAATTCTTAGCAAGTCAATCAAAGTTAAAGAATACGCTACAACAACTAGAAAAATGTTCTTTGAAAAATATCCATGACGTAGTGTTTTCACTTAAAATTTTTTTAATGTTTTTAGTTTTTTTTTAAATAAGACTAAGATTAATATTAATTTAATATATTTTTGTCCACCTTGATTGCTCAAATTACACACTGTACGCCGTTTCCACGCGAAAGTGATATTCCAAACATTTGTAGCCCTCACCTCTAAGTTAGCACGGTTCTGTCGGGTTTATACTCCAAAAAATACTTTCTACGAACAATTTTATTAAAAAAATATTAATGATAAGAAACTTTATGAGTTGAGCATTCTGGCACTCTATTCTCTAGAAGGTTGAGTATGCACTCTAAGAGACCTGATTCATCTCATTTGAAATACATACACCACCCGGTAAAGGACCTTGTGAGATTCGTCAATAATAATTGTGACATTACGATGTGTTTCGTATAAGAAACTCGACAACCGGTTATTGTTTTAAATATATTAGAAGGCTTCTAAATTATTCATCTCAATCGGGCATATTGTTGTTCACTTCCAAATATGTACACGGAGAAAAAAATATGTTAAAAATATGTTTGGATGCAATCATATATATGTTTGGGACGGGTACAATCATATATATGTTTGTGGGTAAACATATTATGTTTGCACACAATCATAATATGTTCGGGGCAAAATTATAGCATATTAAAAAACGATATGATTGTGTCCTAATATATTTTTGGCAAAATAATATATTAGAACATATTTTTTAGAGTTTTAGAGAGTATTACTCTCTGAGAGCCCAATTATATGACTCATAATTTTGTGCAAAGAAGGGTAATATGTATATGGTACCCGTGTGTATGAGGAGGAATGGCACCGACACCAAAGGGTATTATTATTATTTGATGATGCTTACTCGCCCGGTCGAGTTTAAGGTCGGGTTTTTTATGGAATATGTGTGGTTAATGTCGAATTCCAAGAAATTAGTTGTACAACTAATTCAAAATAAAAGAAAGAATATGATATCAAAGATGTATTGAGGTTATTCATTAAAAAACACAATTATTTTGGTGCAAAATTAATTTTTTTAAAAAGGAATTTATGTTACTTCAAAACATTTTATTTACAAAACGTTCTATAATACTGACGCCGTTTTATTGCCCCACATAAATTATTTTGCCAACATACATATGTATGTACGTATGTATGTGTGCTTTTCATGTTCTTTGACCAAACACACTCCCGCACTAACAAAATGTTTTCATCTGAAATGACCCCGGGTACAGTAGTGAAGAGTGCACTGTACTATTGAAGTTTTGCTTTGCTCTGCACATTGCACAAATTCTTTTAAAGAGACACAACTCAAAATTTAGTCATTTTCAGAAAACTCAAAAACTATTCTGCAGCTCATGAACTACTTTTCAGAAGCAAAGTGTGTATTACTGTTTGTTGTTATTGTATTTCTGTATTCGACGTAGTGAGTACATTAGGTTACTTGTTGCTGTGAACCGTTATAGTTTCATGAAGGAGCGAAAAGAGTAGAAGAGATACAATCATATATATGATTACATACAATCGTATATATGATTACATACAATCATATACATGATTACATACAATCATATATATGATTACATACAATCATATAAATGTTTGCATACAATCATATATATGATTACATACAATCATATATATGTTTGCATACAATCATATAAATGTTTGGTAACATTACCGCTACCCCAAACATAATATGTTTGGGAGCTGCTCTAAACATATATATGTTGCCTGCAAAATATGTTTGGGACAATATGTTACAGAGGCCGTTTTTCTCCTCCGTGTATGCTTCCAAATATGCTCCTTTATGCTATAAAATCCTAATTTTCTGATCAATTTTACTGAAACGTTGTAGTTTGTATTCTATTTTGACAAGAATTCATCTCAACAAAAATTACACAAATCAGTTAATACTTTGCTATATTCCCCATATAGAGGTCGCTCTTAAATATTTGTACTTAGGCCATAAATACTACATTTCCAGCCGATTTGTCTGAAATTTTACAGTTTCGGTTTAATTTATACCTAAGTAATGCTCAAAGAAAAATTACCATATCGGTCTAAGTTTTGATAGGGGTCCACATGTGGAGATCCTTTTGTAATATCTTTTGTTGAGCGATAGTTGACGCAATTTCAAACCAATATGACTGAAACATTGCAGTTTTTGTTTAATTTCTAAAAGCAAACGAAGTTTGTAATTTCGTGAAGATTTTCAGTTATTATAATGTAACTCTTGAACCAAAGTCGTCTCCACTCCAATATAATGTATATAAAATCAGTATTTTTTTATGAAAAGTGCACGGAAAATCATTTAGGAAGCAATGTTTTATATTTTAAATTACTTATGCTTTGTACATTAGCATTAAAACTAACTTCAAAAAACCATACAGACGAAAAAAATCAATTTTTCTGAACTTTGACCTCGCCCCCTGCCCCCAATTTTCATTTCTTTTTTAATATTGTGGGTCGTTATAGCGCAACATTTTCTGAGAATTTGAGAAAGATCTAATTTTTGAGCTGTGACACTTGATAAGGAACTACCCATATATACATATGTGTTTCGTCCGATTTGTCCCTTTAGCCATATAAAAGCTGTATTATACACCCATTTGTTTTGAAATGTAGCATGGTAGAGTATATTGATCTATGGACCAACTTTGCCAAATTTAAAGAAAATCGGTTCAGATTTAGATATAGCTCCCATATAAAGGGGTTACCAGTAGGGATGATTCAGCCTTTTTATACCCTACACCACACTGTGGTACAGGGTATTATGACTTTGTGCATTTGTTTGTAACACCCAAAAGGAGAAGAGATAAACCCATTGTTTATTATACCGATCGACTTGTAATCACTTTCTGAACCGATTTAGCTATGTCCGTCTGTCTGTCCGTCTGTCAGTCTGTAGATGTATTCTTCTAATCAAAGTACAGGTCGCAATTATGTTCCGATCTCAACGAAACTTTGCATATATCTTTATTTAGGCCCAGGGACGATCCATATTGTATTTGGTTAAAATCGGTTCAGATTTACATATAGCTCCCATATATATGTACCTCCGATTTGGCATATATGCACTGTATAAACAACATTTTTGAACCGATTTGTACAAAAATTGACAGAGAGTAGTCTCGTGATACACTTAGAGACAGACAATTTGGGGGAAATCGGTTCAGATTTAGATATAGCCCCCATATATATGTTACACCCGATTTGACATGTAAGCGCTGTAGAAACTGTATTTTATATCCGATCAGTACGAAATTCGGCAGAAAGAGGGTTCTTATTACATGAAGGAATACTGCCAAATTCGGAGAATATCGGTTCAGATTTAGATATAGCCCCCATATATATGTTACCCCCGAAATTCAAGCGCTGTAGAAACTGTATTTTATATCCGACCACATCGAAATTCGGCAGAAAGAGGTTTCTTATTACATGAAGGAATACTGCCAAATTCGGAGAAAATGGGTTCAGATTTAGATATAGCTCCCATATATATCTTAGCCCCGATTTGACGCCTAAGCGCTGTAGAGACTGTATTTTACATTCGATCAGTACGAAATTCGAAAGAAAGAGGTTTCTATTTTACATGAATGAGTATTCAGGGAAAATCAATTCAGATTATTATATAACCTCCATATATATGTTCCTCCTGATTTGGTTACAAAGCGCTATAGAAGTTGTACTTTACTTCCGATCATTACAAAATTCTCCAGAAAGATAAGATGTTTCTCAATTTAGGAACGAATATTGCTTAATTTATCGGTTCAGAATTAGATAAATCCACATATATACTCGTATATTCTTACTCAATTACCAATTATTCCAAATTATTATCGCACCATGACCCTTATCGCATTGTTAGGGAGGTGTAGGGTATTGTATAGTCGGCCCCGCCCGACTTTTTGCCTTTCCTTACTGGTTTAATATGTCATGATCTGTCATTTCTTTTTCATTGTATTGAGTAGTGTTTACAATTTCATCATGGAGAGATATACGCAAGAACAACGTTTTCAAATATTATTATCAAAATAATCGTTCTCCAATTGCAACTTTTCGCGCGCTAAGTCAATTTTTTTTAAATCCAAAAAAACACGTTCCAGTCGACCCACAACCTTGACACCCATGAGCAATATTTTAGCTCTCGTTAAGAGCTATCTTTTGTCCATTGACCGATTCCCGATGCGACGTACCGGAATCATCGGTCCATATTTCTTCAAAAAATATGCCGGTGAGAACGTAACCGTCAATGGCTACCGTTATCGTGCCATGATAACCGACTATTTGATACCTGAAATTGAAGCTCGTGATCCCGGCGACATTTGGTTTCAGAAAGACGGCGCCACTTCCCACACATCGCATCAATCAATGGATTTATTGAGAGAACACTTCGGTGAGCACATCATTTCACGTTTTGGGCCGGTCGATTGGCCACCAAGATCATGTGATATCACACCGTTAGACTTTTTCCTTTAACGATATGTAAAGTCTAAAGTTTATGCGGACAAACCCGCTTCGATTCAGGCCTTAAAGCAGAACATCACGCGTGTCATTCGCCAGTTACCAGTCGAAATGCTCGAACGAGTCATCGAAAATTGGACTCAACGGATGAACCATCTGAGACGTAGCCGCGGCCAACATTTGATAATAAATAGAGATAATCTTCAAGAAATAAATGCCAAAGAATGTTCTTTCAAATGATAATAAACATTCCCATTCAATTTGAATTTTCTGTGTTTTTTTCTTTAAAAAAGTGGGGAACCTCGAACCTATATTCTACCCTATATTCTTTCTTTCTTATAAAATAGCATTCTTTCTAAGACAATGTAGATTTAAATTCAATGTTCTGAAAATATCACACCGAAAATTAAAGCATTTGGACTTTAAGAGTATTACATGGAAATGTATGTAATTATAAATAAACTTTCGTTAAAATTATTGAAAAAATGTAATAGAAACAAATACAAAAATTGGAGAGTGTTTTAATTATTTGGTAGATTGACTGCCGTTTCGATAGACATCAGTTTATCATCTTCGGAATTCAGTAGCAATATGTCTTTAACTTAAATCAGCTGAAATACTTATGGAAGTAGTAAATTAATTTTAACAAGAACTACTAACCAATTCTACTAATTTTGGTATTTGTTTCTATTGCATTTTTGCAATAGAGAGAAAGTAACTGAATAAATTCTGGCTGAATAATTACACTGTCCAACAGCATTTTTGGAACAGAATAGCGACCCTAATATTGTGAAAGGCCATGTAGAGTAGGTCAATTTTGTAGAATAAACTTATGGCCCAGCTGGTCTGAGTTTTTTTTACAGTGGGTCAAAGTTCTAATTTTTTGGTCGAAGGGAGCATTATACTAAATGAAAAAAGTGATATAAGTCATGTCTTACAGATTTCACATTGTCAGAGTTACATAGTGGAATTTTGTGAGGATCATTTTTGTGGAAGATCTTAACCCTCTAGCTCCCCTCTTAATGGGCCAATTTGGCCCATTTTTCGAAAAAAAAAATCTAAAAAGTCCTTTCAAACATTTAAGGATTAAAATATTCTACGAACATTTTTGCCGGAAAATTTCACTGGGGGTCACAAAAGACACCAATGTTGTAAATATTGCTCTTAACGCATAATTAAATTGCACGCCAACCTACACTCAGAAAAATGGCAATCGTTTATGTGAGTAAAATCTATATCTCAGTTTAGTTTAAGATTTTTACTCATGTTTAGTTAAATTTTCCTCAAAACTGGGAAATTTTACTTTCAATGAGTAAATTAAACTAAATTCAAAGATATAGCAAATTGGTTACATACTGGGAAATGGGATATGATTTTACTTACCTAAAATTCCTTCGACAAAGTAAAAATTTCCTACTATTTGGTAAATTTTGACTTTACCGGAAGGATTTCCTAGAGTCGAAGAAACATTTACTACTCCTCGAAAATAAAATATTTTAGGAAATTTTAACTAGAAATATCCGAATTTCCTTAGTTCTAGTTTATGTTTTTCTGAAATTTATAATACGGTTTTCAAATAATCCTTGAATATTCGTTAAGCAAAAAATTCCCGTTCGTTTCAAGAGATTATTTCCTTAACTGCTCAAATATCATTTCAAACAGCAGCTGCGAAGTTAAGTAATTTAACTTCGCAGCAAATATATAGAATTATATATGAAATACTTAAGACATAAAATTGAGACACTGAATAAGAATTCTGTTTGTTTCAGGTTTTTTGAATTTGTTTCAAATACATTGGAGCAAAATATTTATTGGAAACTTTCCGAGAATATTTTGCTGAATTATATTAGTAGTAATGAACTAAAATTTAGTTTACTTCTACAAGTTGCAAGTTCAAAAATTACTCATTTATTGTTAAACGTTTCTTACGTTTTAGTTTAATTTTCGTATCTTCAAGTAAAATTGAACTTGATTTGAGGAATTATTTTACTTCCATTTAGTAAAAATTTAACTTAATCTTAGTAAAAAAATTACTTGATTTTAGTTAAAATTTTCTTAATTTTTAGTAAATATTTCCTGATTTCAAGTAAAAATTTACCTGATTTTAGTGAAAATTTAACTAGATTTTTTCCAAATTTCATGTAAATTTTTACTTAAACTGAGTTAGTTTTTCCTTAATATGAGTTCAATTGAACTAGATATAAAGGAATATTTACTAAATTCAAGTAAGTATTAACTAAAACTAAGTTCAAAACATTTGCTAATATTAAGGACAAATGTGAACTTGATTTGGGAAAAAATTGCTTTAGCGCCATATGAAGTTTAATTTTCCTGAAGTTTAGTTCATTTTAACTTATCTTTGGGTTCATTTTTTTCTGAGTGTATACAAATAAATAATATTATGTAAATTTGAGCTGTTTATTTTGAATGTGGCGTAAACGTCATTCTGCTTTACTCGAATGCGAAAATTTTCAGTGAATATAGAAACATTGAAGCCTTGAGATGAACAGAATGTATATAATATATATCGATTATTCACATAGCCTTTTAACGATACTAATATTAGTTCAAAACAGAATGTCGTTTACGCCACTTTCAATATAAACTGTTCATTTGAAGTCGTGATAAATTAAAATATTTTTAACGAAGTCTGGTTGTGTTTACTAGGAAAAGACGAGATATATTTGGTAACATCTTCATAATTTTTTTAATAGTATGTATGTATTTTTGTTGCTTCAAAGTTTTCTAGAAAAATGGAATTGCTAAAGATAAAAAAGAGGAAATAGCAGTATATTATTACAACTAAGAAATTCCAGTCAGGTAAACCGACTAATAAATCCCCTCACCTTGAGTCTCAAAAAAATATTAATAAATTTACTTATTTGTTTGTTTTATTTAAATTATTATTAATTTAAATTTAATTTAATAACATTAAAGTGTGTACTGGTATTAAAGTACCCTCCCATACAAATGGACCATTTTACACCAAAAATTAACAGCTTATAACTTTAATACCAGTGCATATAAATACCTGAAAATTTGTACAGTGTAATGCTTTTATAGTACTAGAGTCCAGAGAAAAGTGACCATTATTGAGACGCCCCTTTTGGTACCTCACACACAAATGGACCATTTTGTAGCAAAAGTAAACAGCTTTTAACTTTAATACCAGTACATACTTTAAAGTTATTCAATGCAATTTAAATTTATAATAATTTAAATAAAACAAAAAAATAAATAAATGTACTAATATTTTTTGAGACTCAATGTGAGGGGATTCATTAGTCGGTTTACCCGACTAAACTTTCTCCCTTGTTTTTTGTATAAGTTGGCATGTAATTTTGCTAATTAAACGTAAAGAGCAATATTTACAACTTTGGTGTCTTTGGCGACCCTCACTGAAATTTTCCGGCAAAAATAGAATATTTTAATCCTTAAATGTCCTTTTTGAAGGATTTTGTTTGATTTTTTCGAAAAAAAGGGATAAAGTTACTCATTAAGAGGGGAGCTAGAGGGTTAAGATCTTCCACAAAAATGATCCTCTTAAAATTCCACTATGTAACTCTGACAATGTGAAATCTGTAAGACACTAACTTATATCACTTAGTATAATGCTCCCTTCGACCAAAAAATGAAAATTTTGACACACTGTAAAAAACTCAGACCAGCTGGACCATAAGTTTATTCTACAAAAATGATATACTCAACATACCCTTTCAGAATTATAGGGTCGCTACTCTGTTCCAATCAAATAGTCTTAGTTTGTTGGACAGTGTTATTGAAATATTTACTCAAATCAATAACATTTGTACTTAGATCAATGTTATTTTCAATAATTCAAAGAAATATCTTCAAAGTCAACATGTAACCAATATTTTGTACAACGAAACATTAAAGCAATAATAATTTCTTTGACTCAAAAATCATTTCGCTGAAATCAATTAAATATTAAAAATTCCCCAATTCTTGAGCTTCCTAGAGCGATACCAACGATAATTTAAATGTATTCGAAGTTATAATGTAACTTGACCGAAGTTACATTATCTTAAATTATTTTTATTAATTAAATATGTATTTAAGAATATTTAATTATTGTTTTTACTTAAAACATTGTGAGCTGGTCAGCTTAATCTGCCAGTAATGCAACATCTGTTTGTACGCACTGGAATAACAGCACACATTCGGACAAAAACTCTACAAAACGGTTCACATGTCAGAAATGAAAACAAAGGGTGGCATAGATACATAAACAAACCGAGAGAGGGTGGGTGGGGGAGTTTTCTTCCAACCCAAACCCCAAAAACGCACAATGCAGTAGTAGTACTGTGAGATGATAACAGAGTATAATGTACAATAATAACAACAGCGACAACAAAAAAGAAGTTGCTGAGAACGGGAGCTAAACACATTGAGAGAGCGAGAGCGCGCGTACGAGAGGATGAAAACATATTTTAATACAACTTTTCCCAAATACAGAAAAGAATGAAAAAGTTTTTCAGTTCGAGTGCAGAGATAAGTAAGAAAAGTTGAAATCGAATCGAATGAAACGAGACGTCGACGAGATATAAGTGAAACGACTTGCGAGTGAAATAAATTAAATTTTTGTGTGTGTAAAAGGCCAAAAATTAAAAATCAAATGTTTTAATAATATAAATTAAACGGAAAATAGTACAAAATATAAAGTAAACAATTGATTGACACATAATTTTAATGACTTGCCAAGGGTTTGAGTCCTGTGAGGAATATGTTGGAGGAAACTTTAATTTTTGCACAAAAAAAACGAAAAAACATACTTTTTTATGGCAACCTTGTAAGAGCCTATGCAGGGAGTACGCTGCAGACCAGCGAGAGAGAGAGAGAGAGAGAGTGAAAGATTGCAAATGAAAAAGCCAGGCTATGAGGGGTTTGAGAAGAGCAAATCTTGGGAAAAAGTATACCCTGAACTGACGGTATGAACGAACGGACAGACAGACAGACGGACGGACATGTTTCGCCCCCAGAAGCAGCAGACAAAGTAAAATTCACTGACATAAATTGCTATTTTTAAACATTTGTTTGAGAGTAGACAAAATAAAAAACAAAAAATCTCTGGAAAATAGTTAGAACTTATTAATTTGTAAATTCATTAGACAAATGAATTAAAGTTGTAAAGACATTGGGGGGTTTTGCTATTGACAGTTTGTGTGTGTTTTAATATGACTTAGCCTTCTTTTGTGTTTTTCTCTTCCGCGTTATTCCTTAATTTCTGCTGTCTCTTCTTCTTCTTCCTCTTCTGCTTCTTCTTGTTCTTATTTTGTTCCCTTTTTTACTATGAAGGTTTTGAGGTTAAGTTTTTCGCATTAGAACATGTTTCAATATGTCTATGTTTCTTTTTTACGTACTAATGCATGTCTATGTGTATGTGTGTCCGGGTGTATGTGAATTCTCATAGAGCTGCTCTAATGTAACCCTTTGCAAGTCAAGTGTGAAATGAAAGAAAAAACATCCTTTAAACTTAAATGGAAACTTGTAAAGAAAATTGCTTGTTTTTTATAGTTCAAGTGTTCTGCAGTTTTTAATATTCCCAAGAATAAATACGAGAAAAAGTTTTAAAAACTTCGAGCTGAGATACAAATAAAACCTTCGAAGAAATACACCAAAGAATAGTGACGACGTGAAAAAAGGAACCAAAAACGCACAAATAAATTTCCAGCTGAAATAATTTTAAGAGATATTAGACAAAAATAGCACAAATAACAAAAAATAAATAAATTTGTATTTTAATAAAAACCAAAAGAGGTTTTCTGATCTTTTACCAAAGAAATATTTTTGAAGTAAAAAAATCCGATAGTGTTTACAGCTGCCAGTTACATGTGGACCAGTGTAAATTTAAACAACCCAAGAAAAAACAACAAAAATTAAAAAAAGTGTTCTCTAAATTATTAATACAACAAATAATGTTTTGTTAACTAAATTCTCAAAATCTACTGTTTTAAGTAATACACAAAGCTGCAAAAGTTTTTCTTTTTCAAAGTTCCCCGCAACGAACGCATATCCTTGGAGCCGAGTGCGTGTGCAAGTTTATCGAAGTATGTGTGTGTGTATTTGTATGTTTTTGTGAGAATGCTTCCTTCTAACGGCATTGCGGTGGAAGCGAGTGCGTAACTAACTGAATGCGTGAGTGTGTGCGTGCGTGTGAATCCTAATTTTGTTTTCCCAGCGTTGCGTTGAACCTAACAAAAACCTATACGCGTATATACCCTCCATCCACCTTAACCAGCCACTTCCCCACTGCGTTAAAACCGTGCCATACTTACATACCCATATTCCAAGTTCTACTCGTAAACCTAACTAAAGTTTGTTTTTTTGAAAAGTTTATTTTTGAAATAACAACGTTTCGAATAGTGTATAAATAGAAATAAAAAACAAAAAGGAGAAACACCGAGAAAAAAGCAATCAAAAAGGAAGAACAAAGTAAAAGAAAAGGAAATTAAGGCCAAAGAAAGACGCTAACAACTTTAGTAAATGTTTCATACAATTTTTGTTTAGTTTTTGTGTAATCAGAAAAACAACATATTTGGCATATTTGTTATTAATACTCACCGCTCACCGCTAAAGCAAAACAAATTAGCTGTAGATTTTACTCTACTAGCGAACATATCTTCGTCGTTGTCAGCCGCAGTTCGGGGTTGGTTGTCAAAGCCGACTTCGTGGGAACATTTTCTAGTGAAACTGTCTGCGAAAATTCTTTCAAAATATCTTCATTCGAAGAAGATTATCGGGCTGATCGGCCCATGGTGCAACGTGCATCATCCTCAGATGTACCTTCCGTATCGGGCGGCCATCGAGAATCTCGATTTGGCCTTGGTTATTCATCATATCAAAGTGGATACAATAAACTATTTACACAGGTTGGTGAAGAACAAAATAATTGTTAATTTCATACATACACAATGTAAATTTTGTTTCTATAAACAAATAAAAAAATATATATTTTGTTTCGCATAAAAAAACTAAGAAAAATTATTGTTTACTTTTTATTGCTAGCCATCATCCATTAGATGAACATGAAAAACAGGGTATTCTTAGATTTTATTTATTTAAAAGCATTGTTCTCAATCTTTTGCTAATTTATGTTCATTTGATTGGTTTTTTTCTTCAAAAAAATGTTTTCTTTGTTTGAAGTATGCATCGATACACGGGGCAAAATCGCCTTTTTTGATATGTTTGAATCGAAAGAAAATATATTTGGAACACAAATTTTTAAATGTTTTATATTTCTGAGTAAATAAATTTTATTTGAAAATCAATAAAATTTACTTGGAACGCATAGCAGCATTGCATTCTGCTTTAAGGGACTTATTTTAAATTTCTGGGTATTTCATGTCAGCATTTTTTTCAATCCTTCGAGTAAATTAATGTTATCAAAAATTATACGATTTCAATTAAAAATTTCTAAAAAATTTTCATTAAATTACTGAAAAACTTAACACAATTAATGTTCGATATTTTCGGAATACTTAAATTTAAATACATTTTTGTTTAGTAATTAAAATCCCAAATAAAAGGTATTAGGGTGAAAACCAGGATTTATTTAGAACAACATCTTCCCAAATATATAATTTTTGTGTGTACCAAATATTATATATTTTGAGTGTACCATAAACATATATATGATTCAAGCCGAATATGTTTGGGACAATATACTACAGAAGCGATTTTTTTTTCAGCGTGTACACGAGATATAAACAAAAACATGTTTGCTTTTAATTAAAGTCCATCGGTATGTTAGTACAGGGTCAGCTCCTGAACCAATTAAAAATGCTGTAATTATGTGAATTTTATTATTTAAACAGTAAGGAAAGGCTAAAGTCGGGCGGATCCGATGATACCCTTCACAACTCTAGTAAGATTGGATAACAATGAAATATCCAATGTATACTTCAACATACATTTGTGCACACAATTTACATTTGTCACTTCTCTGCCTCTATAGCCAAATCGGACGAAACATCCTATATATTTACAGGATG
The DNA here is from genome assembly GCA_963930755.1 of Eudasyphora cyanicolor. Lineage (NCBI taxonomy): Eukaryota > Metazoa > Arthropoda > Insecta > Diptera > Muscidae > Eudasyphora > Eudasyphora cyanicolor. The sequence continues at coordinate 166,926,530 of OZ005737.1, forward strand.
AAGCAAATAACTGGACCAAAAACAGCGAGCTCAATGCACTGCTCGACACACATTTCCCGGGGAACTTCCTAACAGCTTTGAGCCCTTCAAGTCACCTGGACCAGACGGCATCCCCTGGCTGGAGAAAATTTATTTAGGCTGTATCAGGCTTTCATACATCCCGAATCGATGGAGGGATACCAAAGTGATATTCATACCCAAAGCGGGAAAGATATCGCAAACTAGGTCAAAAGACATCAGACCAATTAGCCCTTCCTCCTTCCTATCGAAAGGTCTGGAAAGACTTTTAGATTATTTCATTAGGGAAAGCCTGGATACAAAACTCTTGTCGGGGAACCAACATGTTTACAATAAGGGAAGTCTACCAAATTAGCCCTGCACGAACTTGTGAGCTCTATCGAATCGTCCCTGCATTTCAAGGAATTCGCCATAGTGGCATTTCTTGGCATAGAAGGGGCTTTTAACAATATTTACTCAGATGCGGTATTTGCGGCACTGTCACGTCTAAAAGTTAACTCTAGTTTGATTAGACTACTTCAAAGCCTGCTAAACAGATGACGCATTACATCCTACGCAGAAATCCTGTTGGATCTAGAACGTTGTGGCTGCAAGGTCGTGGCATATGCGGACGATGTGGCAATCGAAGTGAGTTGTAAATTCGAAAACGTCCTCAGAGACATCCTACAGGTGGCTCTGAATAGCTTCGCTATATGGGCTGGCTCTTGGGCCTTAACCCAAACAAGACCGAATTGGTTCTTTTTACTAGAATGAATAATGTCCCACATGTGGACCCTGCACCTCGGATAAATGGAACAGATCAAGTCTTTTCTGAAAGTGTAAATTTTTTAGGAATAATTCTAGATAGGAAACTAAGTAAGGAAGGCCAACGTCGCCTTAAATGGATGGTTCGAAGCTTGATGAAAAGGTTGGCTTCGGAGTAACCTGTGAAGAATTTAGTTTGGATATTGTTTGGATAGGGTCTATCAAGCCGAAATAATGGCAATATGGGAAGTTGCCAAATGGCTGAGTCGCAACATAGTAAACAACACTGGCGTTGTCATTTACTCGGATAACCAGGCTGCCATCAATTCTCTGGAGGCCACATCCCTAAATTCACAAACAGCCCTCGACTGCCGCAGATCAGTTTTATATACACCTCATATGGTTGCCTGGGCATATGGATATCCCGGGGATCTGCAAAGTTGATGAACTTGCTAGGAAAGAGACGACATTACAAATTCTCGAAAAATTTGCATATATGCAAGCTTCGGGTTAGGTAAGAGGTAATCAGGCAGTTCAACGAAGGATTGACAGGAATCGGAACCTGTAGGGTAGATAGACAAATCTGGCCAAGATATGACCTGAGAAAGTCAAAATACATATCTTCTCGCACTATGGAGGAAAAGAATATTGGGTATTGACCCCAATGACTTCTGCTGAAGCTTTGGATATGAGCAAGAAACAGGGAGCATTGAGCCCTTGCTGTGATACTGTCCTGCTTTGAGTATTACCGACGTCTGGTCATACTGGGGTAGGCCTTTCTAGTTAGTTTAACTGATCTTTACCGTACCGATATTCGTACTATCGATAACTTTGTATATCAGACAGGTTGATATCGATGAGGTGCATTTTAGACCGTGGAAACACTGGGTGCCGAACTGGTCTATGTGAACTTATAAAAAATGGCTGTCACCCTAGCCGAAACCTAAATCCCTTAAAAACGTCAATTAATTACAATTTTAAGAAATCAAGTAACAGACTTTCGTTCGGGTAAACCGACTAAGGTATATCCACACTTTGTGAAAATTTAATGTAGAATACGGTACATTGTGTGGGAGATGCCGGAACGGCGGGACCTACCCAACGTGTCGTCGTTAATACGCCTACACTGAAATTTAATGTATTTTGTGCTCTGATATTGAAGTTATGAGCTGTTTACTTTTTGTACAAAATAGTCCCATTGTATGGGCTGAACTAAAATGGGCATGGCAAATTGCCATATTTACCCAAGGTGGTATCGATAAAACTTAAAGACAATTTAAATCTTAAGGCAATTTCGTTTCTGCACAAAATGTTGACCTGTCGACGTGAAATACTAGAAAATATTTGCCCCGTTTAAGTCGAAATGATACAGTCTCTTTAATTTTACTTAACTACAATTTTGAAATTTCCAAAGGTGTTAAAAAAGTCCAGTTATTGAGAAAAGGACAAAGAAAATGCTGCACGTTTTCCAGAATCGAAATCGCCATTATATACCCTCAACCATGGATCATACACATGTAAATTGTTTCGGATACAAAAAACTCATATTACCAAATTTCAGCCCAATTCGTTGAAATTTGTTGCTTTTTTCCGTTAAGAAGTAAAATCTAGAAGGCCATTTGTATGGGCGCTATATAAAACTATGGGCCAATGGGGACCGTTGTTCGCGTGAAGTGTTCTGGGTATAAACTATATATAAACATAAAATAAGAATTTTCAGTCTGATCTGTTGAAATTTGCGGTCTTTATGATATTAAGATGTTTAATCGGACAGATGCTATATACTAGTTTGGAGGCTATAGCAAAAGATGGACCGATATTGCTCATTTTTAACCCCATGTTACCTGTAGCTGTAAGAAGTATCTATATCAATTTTCAACTAGATTAATTATTGTAGATTGTAGCGTGATTCCAACAGACGGACATGGCGAATCGAATCGAATTTTATTACGTTAGTAATCGTCCCAGTCCCTGATCAATATTTCAAGGTGTTGCCAACGGAGTGACAAACTGACTTTACGTTGTGTAAATCTACAAAATGTTCGAATAAGTAGTACTCGTATAGAAATTTTTAGAGAATAAATGTGTCACTAATTGTAAACCTTTATGGAGGAGAAACCAGAAGGAGTAGACTAATATGGCCTATACTCGATTTTTTCTGAGATTGTAAGAAATTTGAAGTAAATAGGCTACTCCTTTCGAGATTTGTTCAAATGACTTAAAATGCTCTATGCTTGATTTCCGCCAAACATACATAGGATCTTAGGTAACACCTGCGATAACGTACACTGTTGGCCCGTAGAAAATGATATACCATCCATCCCTAAAGTGTGATTATAAAAATTATGCAAACAGCAAAACGGCAAAGAATATTCCGTTCAGCGAATTTTCGTAAAGTCATTAATATCTCTTCTCCAGTTATTGACTGCCAGCGATTCTTTTTTTGTGCAAATTTTAGAGTCTTTAATATTAAAACCAGTAAGGAAAAATTAAAGTCTTGAGGGCCGACTGTATAATACCCTCCACCATTGTTTGCCATAAAATGCACGGAGAACCTTTATTACTATGAACAGTTTCAGGTTAAATCGAGTACATTTCTTAATTCTAGGTACATAGGTTAAAAAGTCGTGACTTTCAAGAGAGGTTTATATACATCAAAACGTGGACAGATATGTATACTCCATTTTACTAGAGACGATTTAATGCAATATGAAGTACAAATGCTTAAATTTTCGAATGATGTGTTTCAAAATGCTTGGGGACGCCAAGAAGTCTAAATCTGAACCGATTTTCCTTAAATTTAGTATTGTCTCTAAGGGTATCAAGATACTTCTCTCTATCATTTTTTATAAAGATCGGTTATAAAATGATGGCTTATACAGTGTATATATGCCAAATCAGAGTTACATATAACGGGTTTTCCAATAGGGATAACATGATTTTGAAGTGACGGTTCGGCCATTTTTAATATGTTATGATCTGTCATTTGTTTTTCATTGTATTCAATAGTGTTTACAATTTCTTCATAGAGAGATATACGCAAGAACAACGTTTACAAAGCCATAATAACCCGTACCACAGTGTGGTGTAGGGTATAAATATGTTCCCTATAGCCTCAAGAAGTGAAATCAGGGGGGACATTTATATGGGAGCTATACCAAAACATGGAAAGATATGTGTCAATTTCAATAGGGATGATCCTTAGTAAAAGAAAGGCTTTTACACCAATGTTTGTAAAGAATGCTTCATATTTGCCACCTGCACAGTGATCAGAAGAATACATGTACAGACGGACATACAGACCGTCATGTCCGTCTGTAGCTGTTGTAATGTTGAGATCCGTATGCACCAGGGCACCTATTATTATAGGACGAATTGTCGATTGTCTTTTTTGTAATTTGCAAACGTTAGAACCACACGCTGTATCCCAGATCTGGGGTTTAATTACCGCTTCCGTTTCGTATCGTAATCTGAATTTTAGACAGCATAAAACGAGTAATTGGGAAACTAACTTTTCACTTATTTTTTATATAAACAAGTTGTAAATCCATTTGAAACGATATGCTGAAATTTCATCAACATATGTACATAAATGTTAAGAGTTATTAGATCTCACGTAATGGAATTACGATACGAAACGGATGCGGTAATTAGGCCCCTGGATACCATATATGCAAAATGGGATTTATAATGATTTTGTATAAAAGAACTGTATACTCTGGATCTAGGGCAGATCTTTGGCTGATGATCCACTGAAGTAGATTCGTTTAAAGTTTTATTTGAGTAAGTTTGGGATCTATGTTTTGCGACCACGGCAAACGACCACCTTGCTTTAAAATATTTAAATGAATTCCCGATATTTAATAACATTTTAGGAAAACATTTATGCTAGAAAAACGTCCTTTTCAACATTTTCCCTTGAATATCCTTCAAAGTTGTTGGTTTAAAAATCTGAATACGTGTTACGGATCTCAAAATGACATAACACATAAAAAATTGGGCCTTCTATCTTTAGCGGTTAAGGAATAACAATTACATATTTGAATTCCACAGCCCATGTATATAAGTAATATATTAAGGACACTGACACAAAAAAACATTTCATTCCCTTCCACCGCCAACTGAAAACAAAGGGCACTAGTAGGAAAATAATGTATTAACTTCCTTATTTCGTGCTCGTTTATCCTTTTTACAGGACTTTTAAAATTACAAGTGTAACAATTTTGATATAATATTTTGTACACAAATAAAAATGTCAATAACATCAATATGCATATTAAAAAATTTTACTAACTAGCGGGAAAGGGAGACCCTTTTTATTTGTTATGCATATTTATCAATTCACATTTTAATAATTGCAAAGAAAAATATTTCCAAAATGAAATTTTAAAAGTCCTGTAAAAAGATTTCGTTTGTAGTTTCGTTCATAGATGAAAAATTGTGTCGTATGGTGATATATATGCTTTATGGGGTCGCAGATCAATATTTCAAGGGGTTGCAAACGGAATGGCAAAGTTAGTATACCCACATCCTGTGGTGGAGTGTATAAAAATAAATCGAAAAAGCTTCCGATTTGATGTTTTAGTTCGTTGATAATTTGAGAAACATGTATGCGAAAAAATCATTAGAATAATGCAGCCAATAAAGAAAAAAGCTAAAAAGGTCATAGACCGTTTTCTTCATTCCAAATTAACTCAAAAAATTGAAATTGATATGAGTTTAGCATCAAACTTACATTTTCGAAAAAAACAATATATGTATAGATGCTTTTGAATACAGGTCCTCGATATACGAGTATTATTAATTGTCGTAAAATTCTAAACGATTCACGGATGTCATCTGTTAAAATAACACAACAGTGCTCAATATGAAAGATAAGTGACTCAAATTTGGCTGAAACCTTTGTTATAAAGTGTGGTTAAATTTTAAGGGTTGATGTTGGTTGTGAATAAAAATCGAATTATTTAGGAAATTATTGTCATTTCTTTTTATTATGATAATATTGTTATGGTTCAATTAGGTATGGAACAAAATATCGGCCAAATAGCCGCCGCGACCTCTGCGGCACACCTCCACCCGATGGTCCAAATTTTCGATGACACTTAGGCATAATTGAGGTTCTATGCCGTTAATGTGCCGAATTATCTCAACCTTTAGCTACACCTTTTCTTTCAAATAACCCCAAAGAAAGAAGTCCAACGGTATCAAATCACATGATCTTGGTGGCCAATTGACATCCCCACGACGTGAGATAACACGTCCATTGAATTTGTTGCGCAATTTCGTTAGCTGTGTGGCAAGTGGCACCGTCCTGTTGAAACCTCATATTGTCCACATCTATATCTTCCAATTCGGGTCATAAAAAGTTCGTTTTCATCTCACGATAGCGAACACCATTCACAGTAACTGCCTGACCGGCCTCATTTCGAAGAAGTTTGGCCCGATGACGTCGCCAACCCATAAGCCGCACCAAACGAACTGGGCGAGCATGCACATGTGTTTTCACATCTCCTACAGACCCGGTTGGCTGAAATTTGCGCACGTTTCTCCCGATTGTGAACACATTTGGTCGATTATGCTGATCAAAAAAAAAAGCATTTTGATTTGAACGCCCATTTTTGTAAAAGACTTAAAAACTTTAACGCGTTGCTCGATTGTTTATCTTTCAGTAGTTTAAATTGAGTTAGTCTGAAATTGAGAAATGTCAAATGAAATGCAGAAAAAACTTGACGTTTAGGTGTGGTTCACATTCAACATTTTCCCTTACAATTTAACCACCCTTTATCTGTGAGTCGAAAATGCAACGGTCCCATCAGGATGGGTTAAAATTTGCCAATTTCCATTTTACGATATTTTACTCGTAACTAGAATATTTTGAAGGGTTAATGAATCTCATACGTCCAACTTTTCATAAAGCCCCATACAATAGTCCAACTCAATTTGAATTCTTGAGGCCATAGAAAACACAAATTCCTGTCGATAAGGCTGACATCTTGATAATTTGAATAAATTCGTGCGAATAAGACCCAACTTACACGATGCAACTTGTCCCTGCGACTTTTTTAATTATATTTTGAAATCCCTATGTAAAATCATCCTCGTTTAGACGGTGAGCCTTTGTTCCAGAAACCGAGGGACAAATTTATGTTTTTCATTCGTTCACTCACATTTATTTTATTGAATTTGTTTTTCGTATTTAGTCACTCTTAAAGGGATATGTCAATTTGTCCCTTGAATTTTTTGTAATCCATAAGTTCGACTAAAATGTTTACAAAAATATTATAGCCAATTTAATAACTTAATATACATTTGCATTCTATGATCCTGATGTATAGATTGGTATCAGTATTTCCGCGATAAACATCCCGCGACGAATACATTTCGAACAAGAAACATTTAAGTTTAGAATTATTCATATTATACTATACTAATATATTGCTATTAACACGCGCAGTGTCGGCCCTAGGAAAAAGTGGTCAAAGGATATTTGGGAGATGAGAGAAAGGGCTGCAACACTTTCTTTAACAAAAATTTTTATAATAATTTTGTAAAGACTCGTAGAAGGGATGATTCTGAATAAACCTCATTAGTCGTTTTTGACGTGAATCTAAGCCTACTTTCTATTCCTTGGGGCATGCTGCACAGTGCTCTTTATGTATCAATGTGACAAAAATAAAAGGAGTAATTGCAGAATTATGAAATTTGGTACCAAGCTGTATTTGGTATTAGGCGTGTTTCGTAACACCATGAAAATTATTCCGGGACCTCAATTATTCGCCAGACTATAACACTGAATTGGGGCATTGTATATTTATGAAATTTAACATCTCGTAATATTTCATATATACCTGTTGCGGTCCAAAATTTCGACAGGATATAGAGAGTCTTTTTGGTTCCTCCCACACAAAGAGTGCAAAGGACTTAAAAATAAAAATAAAGAGAACGCTAAAGAGTGGCGCTGGATTTCGATCAAAGTTTGTAAAGCGTAATAGGCTTGCTGTGTGCAAAATTTGGGCTGAATTGTTTCAAGATCCCTCAACACAGCACCCTAGAAGATCTTGAAAAATAGGTTGTTGATCCATATATCGTGCTACCCATCAAATTAAAGGGGAAAGTGCGTAGATTACAAATATAGTGAGAAAACGTTGAAGACTTAATAGGGAAAATTTCTGTTTGTACGTGGACCAACGTTTTTTTGGGTAGTATTGTACTGTATTGCTTCGTTTTAAAAGTTTATTGCATGTATTTGTCAGAAGAGTTTCCTTCGTTGACTTCTAAAATAATATTATCATCTTCGTTAAAAATTTCTTAGAAAAACTTGATATATTACTCTTAAAAATATCGGATAACTTTGTGACTGGCTTCCTTAGATAAACAACCTTAAATTAAACAAGTAAGAAAGTTTTAGTCGGGTAAACCGACTAAGGTATAATCTCACTTTGTGAGTAATGTAATATTGAATATAACACGAATTATTCTGTCAATTTGTGTGGGTGGTACCAGAAGGGTTTAAACAAATACACTTATTTTTCGCTGAACTGTAAATACTTCACATTCATTGCACTCTGCCGAATTATAACCGTTTATGTGCACTGGTATAAACATTGTGAGATATTAAATTGTGGTATCATTTGGCCATTTTGTGTGGGAGGTACAAAAAGTGGCGTGGCGATAACGCCCATTTTTCACAGGGCTATAGGCACTATAAAAACATTACACTGTACAAAATTTCAAGTATTTTTATACACTGCTATTAATGTTATAAGCTGTTAACTTTTGGTGCAAAGTGGTACCTTTGTGTGGGAGGTACCAAAAGGGGCGGGGAAACAACGTCCATTTTCCCCTGGACTGTAGGCAATATAAAAGCATTACACTGTACAAAATTTCAAGTATTTTTATACACCGGTGTTAATGTTATAAGCTGTTAACTTTTGCTGCAAAATGGTGCATTTGTGTGTGAGGTACCAAAAGGGGCGTAGCAACTTGGCCCATTTTTCTCGAGTTGATAGCGACTAATAAACTAATGCTATGTGTGTAATTACAGAGGATTCGAATAAGTAGTATAGCAGTTATTAAAGATTCAATATTTTACAACATTTTAACACTTTGTGAGGGAGGTACTAGAAGGAGTGGACCAATATGGCCCATCTTCGAACTTAGCCGGAGATAGAAAAAAATATTACCACGTACCATATTTTAAGTCAATCGGTTACTCCTTTCGAGAGTTATCGTGCGCACCAGCCAGCAGACAGACAGACACACAGACAGACAGATAGACAGACGGACGGACATTGCTCATTCGTCTTAAAATGACCCAAAACGAATATCCGCCGAAAATGCTTAGGGTCTTAGATCACTCCTTCGATGTGTTACACTTTTTTTCGTAGCAAATGATATATACCCTCGTCACACTAAAGTGAGGGTATAATAAATGTTTCCAGAAATAAAATTGTCAACATTTATTTACCAACTGGAATATAAAGTAACTAGTAAAATCGTATCCACGAATTAGTACTTTATTTACACTACTGGTATATAATATTATTGGAAGCGCATCAAATTATTATTCTTGTTGCTATTAGGAACACCTTTAATGCATTACTGTCAATTTTTTTTCACAACAACATTTTAGACCTAAAGCAAAAGACGTTTTTCATAATTTTGTGCACGAATAATTGAAACATTTATGTTTTATTTTTAAAGAAGATATGGCTTTACGAGTAATAATTTTTTTCCGAAAAAAAAATTAGGTCTTTACGACTTTTTTCCGATGACATAAAATATATTTTTTTTGATTTTTCGACATAAAAACACCATATTAAAATGAATTTTTCAAAAATATTTTATAAATATGTTTTTTTGTATTTTTAAGAATTATGTCAAATATCAGGCACAAACAAGTTTTGGGTTTGTTCTACAAGTTAAAGAAGACGGTTTTTGGAATATCACCTAAAAAATTTTTTAGACAAGAAGGAAAATACTTTTTCGAAATGTTGTGCGCGAATAATTTGAACTTATATATTTTATGTTAAAAGAGGGCATATCTGGCGCAAAAAAAATTATGGGTTTGGTCTACACGTTAAGCGTTGGCGACTGTTTTTGGATCACCCCCGCAAATTATATTTGAAAATAACGTTTTTAGACATAAACAAGTAAGAAATTTCAGTCAGGTAAACCTACTAAGGTATACTCTCACTTTGTGAGCAATGTAAATATGCACTGGTATATGTACTAATATTATGAGCTATTTAATTTTGGTATGTCTTGGCTTTTTTTGTATGGGAGGTACTAAAATGTGTGTGGTCATTACTCCCATTTTTAACAGTACTGTAGGAATTTTAAAAACTATACCAAAAGGGGAGTGGCAACAACGCCCATTTTTCTCTAGTTGATAGTGACTAACAAACCAATTGTATGTGTAGAACTTCAGAGGATTCAAATAAGTATTATAGAAGTTATTAAATAATAAATAATTCACTAAATATTAACCCTTTGTGGGCGAGGTACTAGAAGGAATGGAAGAATATGGCCCATCTTCGAACTTAGCCGGAGATAGAAACAAATATTACCACATACCAAATTTGAAGTCAATCGGTTACTCCTTTCGAGAGTTATCGTGCGCACCAGCCAGCAGACAGACTGACAGACAGACGGACGGACATTGCTCATTCGACTTAAAATGACCCAAAATGGATATCCGTCGAACATACACACAGACATACGATGTCAAAAAGAGCTAAATAAGAAAAATATTGTTATTATTTATCTTAATTGGTTTGTTAAGATATGATGGGTACCAATTTTACCATTATTTGAGCTAGTACATTATTATCGATTTTTGTCAATGGGACAGAGCACTGTGCGCTGTGCCTAAAACATATAAAAGTTTTTGTCGTAGAATTTCTATAGGAGTTTAAGGTAATTTCGGAACCAGTGAAGATAGCTCAAAATGCTTTGGTGGGTAGTGGTATGACCGCTTGGACTTTTTAATTTGGCAACAACAAAAAATCATAAAATTACACATAGGAGTATGAACGTCGACGATTTGTATATTCCACATTGCATATTGCATTACATTGAAAACTCACTGAGAGATGAACAGGCTGGCTTCCGCCCACATCGCAGTTGCGTTGATCAAGTTAACACGCACAGAATTATAATAGAGCAGTCAGTTGAATGGCGCTCTCCATTATATCTGCTCTTCATCGACTTCAAGAAAGCTTTTGATGCAATAAAAAGAAGTGCAATAAGGCATGTATTAAGACAAAAGGGTGTACCTGATAAAATCATTAATATAATAAAAGCCATGTATGCATTTATGGATGTAAGCATTTATGGATGCCATGTATGAATGTATTAAGACAAAAGGGTGTACCTTATAAAAGGGTGTACCTTATAATAATATAATAAAAGCCATGTATGCAAACGCAGAACTTCAAGTACTTCATAATGGGCAACATAGTATGTACAGGGTGGCTGATATGTATTGCAACCAACTTCAGGTTGCTATCATTTCTAAACCGCTAGTCTGATAGCTGACAGATTTATTTCAGTGAAAGTTCATTTTATTGTTTACAAGCTTACAAAAGCATTTTGATCTACTGCATTCAAAAAAAAGTTATCCGAAAAGTGAAGGCCAGATTTGATCGAAATCCACGCCGCAGTGGTAGAAAAATTGCTCGTGAGCTGAACATATCGCAAGAACGGATACAACACATATTAAAAAATGAGCTTGGACTAAAGCCATTGAAGTTCCAAAAAGTGCAAGAGCTCATCGATGCACAAAAAAAGTTATACTGGAAAGAGCCAAGGAGTTGCTTCGCTTGCACGAAAGTGGCCAGTTACCGAATTTGGTTTTCTCCGATGAGAAGCCGTTCCAAATTGAGCAGTTTGTGAACAAACAAAATGATCGGGTTTACTTGCCAAAGAGGTCAGCTGAAAATGTACACCTTCGAGCTCAAACGCCGCCGATGGTAATGGTGTGGGCCGCCGTAACGGCCGATGGTCGCTCCCCGCTCGTATTCATCGATCAAGGGGTCAAAATAAATGCCGAATATTATCGGGAAAATGTCCTAAAGACAGTATTGAAGCCCTGGGCAGACAAACATTTCGGCCGCAGACCATGGACAAAATGGCCAAAATACCACAGAGCCACTTTCGTGCAGCGTGTGATGGCTTTGTCGGCCATAATTCGTGCCAAAGGTGGCCAATTCGAACAAATCTAAACTGTTTCTAAAATTTTATGTTATTTCCGACATTTTTTGCTTTTGAACAATAAAATTTAAAAAAAAAATAAAAAAATATAGCGCTTTACTTTGTTGCATTACATATCAGCCACCCTGTAGTCCCTTCATAACGAATATGGGAGTAAGGCAAGGATGCCCTCTTTCGTTAATGTTAAAGCTGTGCAAAAAAAAAACAAAGAGGAATCATGGGGGCTTGCACATGCATCTTGAAGATTTGGACTATGCTGATGACATCTGTCTACTATCCCCTAAGGTGGCCAACATCCAAGACAAGGTCGATGATCTCATTCAACTAGCTAGATGCGTTGAAATGGAAGTGAACGCAAAAAAAACTTACGCTATGCGACTAAATAGCAGTAACGAAAGGCACATAAGTATTAAGAATAGGCCAATCCAATACGTCGATACCTTTTGTTATTTGGGAAGTATTATGTCCATAAATGGTGGGATAGAAGCTGACGTCAAAAACCGAATCAAGAAGGCTAGAAGCGCATTTGGCCGACTGCAGAAAACATGGAGAAGCAAGCAAATCACAAGGGCCACAAAAATAAAAATATTCAACACATGTTTCAAATCAATCTTATTATATGGCAGCGAGAAATGGCTGTTTACGGAAACGATCAGACAATCTCTGCAATCATTCATAAACTGATGCCTCCGAAGCATATGTGGCATTTTCTGGTCCAACACGATTACCAACGAAGACTTATAGACCTGGACGCCCTGCGGTGACCTGAAGAAGGACACTCACGAAAGACCTTGCCAAGATAAACAAATCTTGGGAATTAATTAAAATTAATGCATACGATAAATCTTATTATAAATGTATTGTAGAGGCCCTATGTTCCGTCGAGGAATAAATAAAGAAAAAAAACATTGCATAAAGTTATCCAAATAGTTCATCTCAGTTCAGGATTTTAAATAAATTCCCATATAAAATGTTTAAACATGCGATCTGACTGAAATGAATGGCTTTATATTTTACCACTCCTTCGTAAAATTGGTCTATCGTTATATTGAGGGGACGATATATTATTTTATCGTTGCTTATTCGTACGTGTGTTTATTCTGTTCTCACAAGATAATGTATGGTATCATATAGTCAGGTCTGTACGAACATAGCCTCTCGTTATTGATTTTATTCAAATATCTTAAATTTTTGAGACTTCTGTGCTTGGGAACCTCCTTTTCGTCTCTCAACGGAAAGGGTTTATATTACCTTAAACAAACTTTATTTATCCCATTGGCTACAAATTTGTCCAGTATCGAAACTTATTCCCAACAAAGTATTATAGGATGAGAGCTAAACTTTTGGGATTTTCTTTAGATTTTGTTTTTAGAAATTTTACATATTTGTATTGCGTCATATCTGACGAATATATATTTATATATATATACCTTATGGTTATCTATGAAATTATAAGTTATATAAATATCTCTAACATTTGTTCTACTCATTACCAGTTAAGGAAATACTCGTATGAGTACTGAAGCAAAAGCATTTTTAGGGTTATTCACTTACAAATCCGTTTGGGACAATATGACGCATACGTAATTTAGCTTTACATTAAAAATAACGTATACGACATATAGTTTCTTCAGATTACAAGAAGAAAAAATAAATAGAATGACTAAATAATTATTATAGGCAAATTTCAAAATAATGATACTAAATAATGCCTTCTTGGGCTTCTCATTTCATTAGATAACTTTACTTTGTACATGTACAATATGAATTACGATTAAGGCTTAACTAACAAACATATAATTTCCGTTCGCATCGCTTTAAAGCCATCAACCTAATTTAATCTATTTGAGCTCTCTGTAGAAAATAATAACAATGTCCCGTAGTCGTTGGCATTGTAATGCTTATGACCCCATATATCCTTAGCGACAAACCATTAAAATGTCAGTCGAAGAGATATACTCGTTCCGATTTAGGTCAATGCACACACAACATCCAGATATCGAGGATGCAATGGATTTGTTTTGTAGCAGTTCATCTCATACCATTCGGAGCCCCTCGGAACAAGAACAAGAACACGAACTCGAACAAAGCCAGGCCATCAATTGTAAGATAATATGAGAAGATATTTGAATTATCGTCAACAACAAATCATTGAAGCGAATGCAAAAGGAATTGTCTCTTTAAACTATGTTTGCACAGACAAAAACCCCATCACAATTGAAGTGATGGAGAACAATGTGAGAAGCGAACCGTATTAGGGATATACAGACATACATATGCACACAGTATGTCTGTTGATGGGAGCAACATCCCTATTAGGATATTTGTTGGTTATTGTTATGTGTCTGTCTTTGTAGCTCCCCTCACATACTCAACAAAGTCAACAGGTCGTCCTGTGGATTATTTATTCTATAAATTTATTTGTATGTACTAATACATACGTGTATGTACTCGTACATATCTCTAACCAGAGACTAACTGGCAAACAACTGCCACCATTAACTGCCAACAATAATAATATTGTACAAAGGTTACTTGTACCACTCCCCGCTTTCCCCCATCCATAACTGAGGGGAATGTATTTGTTTATCCCAGGAAATGCATTGTTTGGCGACGATGCAAAAAAAGGATAATAAATTGTTTTCTCCCCTACATATTTCAACCCTTCAGACAATGTTCGTTGTTATTGAATTATAATCGACAAAAGTAAACAGTTTTTATGTCGTCCATACTCCGCTATATTGTATGTATATGTGTGTATCTTTTACCCATATATCCTTTCAATTACACATGTGCGGTTGAGTTTATATGTGTGTGTGTGAGTGTGAATATAAGAATGACACGACTGTTAAAGTAAAAAAAATCGATATATTGTAATATTTTTTTTAAATAACTAGTTTGCCATCTAATGGTGTCAATATTTTTTAAAATTTTAATTACACTATGCAACAAAAAAATGTGTGTCAGAGACTTATTTTTTTTGTAAAGTTTAAGGCATACTATTTTATGAAACCAGAACAACTTTTTTATAGTTTTTTTAAATTCCAATTTTCATGGTATTAGAAACATATTTTTTGACGTGTAAGCTTGATAAAGGAGTCATACCATTTAAATTAAAGGAAATTATAAGGCTGGAAAACACACTTCCACATAGAGACGGAAGTTTAGTAACTTACATTAAAACAAACAGAAAAATGTTTTTAAATAATTTTTTTCTGGCACGAAGGAACCATATAAAATAGAAAAATTCGCAAAGAAATGACTTTGTTCCGTTTTTTGAAAGCTAGAATAAATTATGAAAGCTATGGATAAATTTATAAATTATGGCCCAGTTTGTAAAAATAGGGAAATTTTAAATAGATACAAATAGGGAACAACATTTATTTATTTTGGCAATTTTGTTTGGGAGGCACCAAAAAGGGCGTGGAAATAATGCTCATTTTATAATACACTAAAATATTAAACTGTAAAAAATGTTAAGTGTTTTTATGTGCAGAAAACGAAGTTGTAAGCCGTTAACTTTTTGTGCGAAATGGTCCATTTATATGGGAGGTAGCAAAAGGGTCGTGGCACATTCGCCCACTTTTCTCAAGATGATAGCGACCAAAAAATTAATACTAATAATAATGTGTGGAATTGTGAAAGATTCTGAGTATTAGTATAGATGTTATGAGACAATCAATATTTCACAAAATCTTGACCCTTCGTGGGGAAGCTACTCAAAAGGAGTGGGTCAACATGGTACATCTTTGATATTAGCCTGAGATAGAAAAAATATTGACACATACCAAATTTGAAGTCAATCAGTTAAACCTGTCGAAAGTTATCATGCGCACCCACATGACAGACAGACGGGCATGCTGACGGACATTGCTCAAATGACTTAAAATAGCTCAAAACGGATTTCTGCCAAATATTCTTGGGGTCTCTTAGGTCACTCCATCGATGTGTTACACTTTTGGCCCGCAGCATCTGTTAAATGTATACCTTTATAAACAATAGTGTGGGTATAAAAACCGGATTATGCTGAAATAATCTTATTTCTACCAATAGTGCTATAATTTATAAATTTATCCATACGTTTTCTTCACATATGCGTCGTTCTCTTCCTTAGGACGTTAGCTTTCAAATATAGGAACAAACTATTTTTGGGCGATTTTTATACCTTCCATCATAGGATGGGTGTATATTCACTTCGTTTGTAACACCTCTAAATATTGATCTGAGAGCCCATAAAGTAAATATATTTTTAATCGCCTTAAAATTCTAAGACGATTTAGACGTATCCGCTCATCTGTTGTAATCACGCTTCAATTTATAATACTTGAGCTAGGTGGCTCAAATTTGGTATAGATACTTCTTACAGCTGCAGGTAACTTGGATTGAAAATAGGCAATATCGGTCCATATTTTGATATAGCCCACATATATAACATCTGTCCGATTTGACTTCTTAACGACATAGAGACCAGAAATGTCATCTGATCGAACTGAAAATTTTTAACTGGGGTTTATTAATACCCGAAAACCTTCACACGGTAGTCATAGCTCCATGTTTTGATATAGCCCCCATACAAAGGTTCCTAGATTTTAATTCTTAACGCAACAAAAATCACAAATTTCAACGAATCGAGCTGAAATTTGGTAATATGACTTTATTTGTGCCTGAAACCATTCACATGCTATCCATGGTATAGGGTATATAAGATTCCGCATTGCCGAACATAACGCATTTACTTGTTTTTTTAAGAAAAAAATCTTTTTTCTACTATTTTTAATGAAAGTTACTAAACTTCTATGTCCACGTTAAAGTGTTAGCATTTGTAATCCTCATAATTTCCTTTAATTTAGATTTATAGAGCACATAATTCAATTTATAGAGAATATAATTCAAAAAATTTGTTATATATACTAAAGGCATCTTCTAAGAAAGAAAATGGGAATTTTAAAGAAAATTAAAAAAAAATACAATAAAAAATTGTTGTAATATTTTTTCGTGTTTAGGACATCTAATTACACCAAAAATTGCACAGCCCTTGGACAAAAATTGTGTAGCATAGTGTTATTATAGTTGTTTTCCATTTCTAAATATTTTTAAAATTTTTCCATTTTCCTATTGGGTCAGAACTTGTAATGTCAACCTCTGGATCTTATTTTTGCCCAAAAATTTTATAAAAAGTTGCTAAAAAAATTCCAAAAATGTATGGGGATTTAAAATTTTATAATATTGAGAAAATTTCACTTTTTGTTTTTACGAAATTTTTAATGGCTCTTGATCGGCTGAACCAATTTTTGCAAATATGAACATAATGGGCCACTATTTTTTTTTAATTTTGCAATTTTTTAGAACTTTTATTTAAGAAGCATCGGTACCTCTTCAATTTTTTTAATCTACACAGAATATTCTCCATACTCTCAACACATCTAAAACAGTAATTGATTTTTTGGGGACTCAATATTTGTAAAAGTTATGGACGAAGTACTAAGGCATAACTAAATTTTTCTTCTCACAAAGTAGTTCTTCTTGGCTGCTTATTTTCCTGTTTGTTAGTTTAAGGGTTCAAAACAGACAAAATTTAGAATTGCAAGAAGTGGGATCAATATTGTTATGTAAAACAGTTGCATATACGAATTAAGGCCTTTTTCGCCACTTCGCACGTCTATTGGCAAGCGAATGAAATTTTTGGTTTTGTACACTTTCTTTTGAATGTAAACAAAGAAGTCAACATTTTGGTTCTTATAAGACAACAACGAACGAAATTAAATGTCAAATTGGACCATCAGAAAAATTAATTCGTGTCGGTTATGTTTACCGCCCTTTTGAAAGATATAGTGGAAATTGTTCGGTAAATGAATTAAATAATGGATAAATGAACCAAAAAACATAAACTTGTATCTTTTGTAGAAGTATCCACTAAAATTTTCAAAAAGATATGTTTATTAGTTTGTTTAAAATGTTTTTAAATCCAACAACCACATTGTTGCTTTTTGCATTTTTTCATAATACCGACCCAAAACAATCGTTTAATATACCTATCGACCTAGAATCTCTTTCTGAATTGGTTTGATTTTGTCCGTCCGTCTTTTTGTAGATGTATCCTTGTAACCCAAGTGCAGGCCACAATTATGCAGATCACTAGGAAATTTAGCAAGAACTTCCTTTTTAACTCAAGGGCTTACTAAAATGGGTGCAAGGTCTCCGATTTAGATATAGCCCCTATATATACATATATGATCAATCAAGCAAACAATTGTATTTATTTTCGGTTGCTTGATTATTTCTCAATGTCTAGAATCAGCTGTTGCTACTTTTACAGCTGTTGGATAGGGTTGCCCCCGTTCTGATATTTTCGTTCGAAATGTCAATAACAACATGTAGGTAATATTGGTATTTGACAGGATGACGATGAAGAAAAGAGCTTTCTTACCCGAACTATAAGTGACAATGAAACTAATTAAAAACATGATCGCTTGGGTGAGAATAAGAAGAAGAAAATTATTGCTTGGGTAGCTATCGCACGTCTGCGTTTTGTTTCATTTAGCTGAACAGGCTGTAAGTATCTCAAATTTCATTAAGAATCCTTCCCATCTATGCAGATTCATAATTGGTCTCGAATTTGTGTAAACGTATATGATTTAGTGATTTATTTTTTTCTTAAGTTTTATAGTTTTTGAATACCGCATTTCGTATACACTTAAATTACACACTATATAAGAAGCACCCTAATATTTATGTACACATGTAAGTATTTAACGAGATATGAACTTACATATGTGCATTCATATGAAAAACGGGTACTTGTAGTTATGAACATTTACTCGTGCTCCAGCCGCTCCGGCTGCTGTTGCATGTGGGGATTGGCTTCAAGTACTTGGCATTGTTGTTGCCGCTTGGCTGGGAAATTCAGAAAACGTTGGCTTAGGCGAATGCCCAGTGCGGTTTTGTGCCAAATGGATATCTATAGAAGAAAAACGAGGGAAATGGAAAAACAATTAATATGGCTCATTTACTGGAGTTTGGTTGGTATGTGAACTGTGAAAATTTGTAAAAAATAAAAAAAAATGTATATCCAGAAAAATGATTATACTAAATTCTTAATTTGTTTGGTTGACTTACAGATCAGCTTACAGACTTCTGCATTATAGAAGATATTTATATCATACCGACAACACTGCGTTGTGCACAAAAATAGATCCTAGATGAAAACAAACTACTTCGCATAATTTTGACCCGTATATCAGAGACAAGTTATTCGCGAAGACATAGAAATGTCATCCTATCGACGAATTATAGTCGGCGGCATGACAAATAACCCAAGTCAACAAATAGGCAAAAAAAATTATACCTAAAATAAATGAAAATCGTAAAAAAATAATTTAATATGTTATGGATACGTCTATAATTGGGTATGTGTATTGAGGATGATAAAATAAGGTATAAATTGGCCGTTTCTTACCCAGACAACCGCTTGGCATGCTTGTACAGACCTATTAGAGAACTTAAGTTTTAAGTTTGAGCCTCTTATGGTATACACGGGCGGAATAACAGAGCCTCAATGTTTGCCAGTTCCGGCAAATAAAATGTTTAAAAGCGTGTCTGTTTCGTCCTTTTTGTTCTGATTTTAAAAATACTTTTGCATTCCACTAACCAAGGCCTACAAAAAACATTTACGTCTAAGAGTTAGCTCATGCAGTTACTGAGTTGTTTGCAATTGAATTTTTTTCCCCGACCCTGTTATAGCATTTTGTGAATATCGGATCAGAATGTGCACCGGCTTTGTTAACGTCAGCTTTTCTGAATTGGCAAAACAATTCGCTATATGATGGACAAAAGCGATCCGTTATACCCAATAAGACAAGAGTTGCGGTCATTTTAAGTTATATTTTCCAAAAAAATTGATTTTTTGCGAAAACAGTATATTTTTAATTGTAGATTTATATAAGAAGTTATTTAATAATAGTATAACATATTTATATTCATCTTAAAAGAAACTTTCTGGACAATATTTCGAAGAAAGAGCCGGTCAAAAAACTCACTGGTATTGTTGTCAAGCTTCTCCAATCTACGCCATTTTCTACACAAATTTTAAAAATAAGCCACATTTTCTCCAATCGTAAAGCTAGAATATTGAGACATTTACTATTTTTATATGTGGTAAGGTGTTGCATATTGAACTGCAAAGGGAATTTGAATTGTATATATAGGAGAAAATGCAAAAAAAAAAAACAATTTTCGGGAATTTTCTAAATTATTTAGGGAATTGTAGGATTTAATTTTGCAAATATGTATAATGATTCGCGAATTACTTTCGATTTGTGATGTGAAGACCTTCAAATTAAAAAAATACTTAATTTATATATAATTGTTTTTGAATATGTTAGCCGTTGTTAGATGTAGTCACTGAGACATAAGTTAGGGCCATATCAATTTTTATTTTCAAGAAATATGTAATTATTGTATTTTATTGCGAAAAGGTATGTTGTATTTTAGAGATATAGAGGAAAATAAAAAAGAACGTATAACATATTTATACTTTCTTCTTAAAGGAAAGGTTCTGGAGCATGTTTTCGAGAAAAGAAAGGGTCACAATTTTTTTTAATAGTGTTGCCACGCTTCTCCAAATTACACAATTTTTTACGAAATTTTCAAATCTTCGGAAACACTTTTGACAATCGCAAAGCTGGAATAAAAGTACTTTTACTATTTTTATAAGTAGAAATGTGTAACATGATAAGCTAGACCCACCATAAAGTAGTCGATTTAACCATGTCTGTCCATCTTAGTTAGTTTGTTAAGTACTCCGGTCCTGTTGAGGTTTGGCAGCAAGGACTCTTTCGCCATTGCGAAGAACCCTATTGAAAGTAAATAATTAGAAATAGTCCCTATATATATGTTTCCTCCAATTTGGCCACTTAGCACTGTAAAAGCTGAATTTCGCATTCAATCATTTTGAAATTTACCAAGATGGAGGTTCTTGATACAGAGATCCACTTTGCCGAGTTTGAAGAAAATCGGTTCAGTTTTAGATTATATCCTCCATTATATGTTCCTTCAAATTTTGTCTTTTAGCGCTATAGAAGCAGTATTTTACGTGCAATCATTTTGAGATTTAGCAGGGTAGAGATTCTACATCCAAGGACCCACGTGGCCGAATTTGATGAAAATCCGTTCAGATTTAGATAAAGCCTACATATATGCAATAGGCAGGGTTAAATAAAATATATCGCGGTTGTCCGCATCTCAAATGAAAACTTGTTTTGTTTAGTGTATATCCCAAAAATATTTCGGCTATATCTTGAGCCGCCAGTGAGCTAGAGCAATATTACACAACCTTTAAAATTCATGTTTTTCTTGCAAATGTCGGAAGCCTTGGATAAAAGCGGGACATTTTTCGTATTTTCTGCTTAAAATACTACCAATATTGTTATTCTCGCTCTGATACAACAGATGTTATTCATGATTTAAGGGCGTTAATTTGCATGAAAGTAGCTGTGGTCAGATACAAGAAGCTGCATTTCACAAAAGTAAACATTTTATTTCTGAAGAGTAACCTAGATATTTAAGTATTAATTGACATTAGTAGAGTGGTTTAGGGTATTATAATTATTTGAGGGTTTATATATAAGACACCGCCCGACTTTAACAATTCCTTACTGTTTTTTTTAAAAAAGTTTTTATACAAAGCTGTGGTACCGCATCGTATGACATACACCACATAATACATCAATTATTTTACTATTCCTAAGACGATAATACATGCATTATCCTTTCAAGAAAAAAGTTAAGGATTCTACGAGTAGGGTACACAAGTAACTATAATTAATTCATTCAAGTAGACGGGCTTCGGAAAACTGAATCCTTTTAGAATATAAACCAAACCACACGGCAAAACACAACTAAACAAAGAATACCAAAGAGTTGGTGTACGACGGGGGGAAAGCAAGGAGAGGGTAGATGAAAAAAGAAATTGAAATAAAGGATAGCCTGGTTATGCTACAAGGATTAAAGACTCGAAAAGGGGGTCAACTAAATAGTACTATGTACTTGTTTCCAACCATGTGCACAATTGCCAAATAGGATGTACTACAAGTGGTAATGCAAGCAATATTCTTTCTTTTTATTTACACATAGACAGTGAGATTCATAGGAAAGTTAGCCTTGAGTGGAACTTCTCAACAGATTCTGATTTACACATTTTTATATAATCCATCCATACGACGTGAGTATACTAATGCTGTAATTATCTTCCAAACACGTTGCAATGCGTTTAGTTTTGCCAGGTTGGGCGGGAATTTGCTATTTACCTATTTAGTGGCCAGTATACGTCCATGTTTTGATATGACATATATACAACGATTGATTTGACATCCTTAACGCAAAGGACTCTGTACTATAGTCGATCACTGATGTCTTCCTTTATAGTAAAGTAGACCACTAAGGTCATCCTCTATACTAGAGTCGACCACTCTGTACTATAGTCGATCACTGATGTCTTCCTTTATAGTAAAGTAGACCACTAAGGTCATCCTCTATACTAGAGTCGACCACTATACCAGTGACGACAACTGAGGTTTTACTATATACTAGAGTCGACCACTGAGGCATTCCTCTATACTAAAATCGACTACTGAGGTCTTCTTCTAAACTAGAGTCGACAATTGAGGTCTTCCTCTATACTAGAGTCGACAACTGAGGTCTTCCTCTATACTAGAGTCGAACACTGAGGTCTTCCTCTATACTAGAGTCGATCAGTGAGGTCTTCCTCTATACTAAAATCGACCACTGAGGTCTTCCTCTGCACTAGAGTCGATCATTGAGATCTTCCTCTATACTAGAATCGACCTATGAGATCTTTCTCTATACTAGAGTCGACCACTGAGGTCTTCCTCTATACTAGAGTCGACCACCGAGGTCTTATTCTATACTAGAGTCGACCACTGAGGTCTTATTCTATACTAGAGTCGACCACTGAGGTCTTCCGGTCTTCCTCTATACTAGAGTCGACCACTGAGGTCTTCCTCTATACTAGAGTCGACCACCTCTATACTAGAGTCGACCACTGAGGTCCTTCTCTATACTAGAGTCCACCACTGAGGTCATCCTTTATACTAGAGTCGAACACTGAGGTCTTCCTCTATACTAGAGTCGACCACTGAGGTCTTCCTCTATACTAGAGTCGACCACTGAGGTCTTCCTCTATACTGGAGTCGACCACTGAGGTCTTCCTCTATAATAGAGTCGACCACTGAGGTCTTCCTCTATACTAGAGTCGACCACTGAGGCCTTCCTCCATACTAGAGTCGACCACTGAGGTCTTCCTCTATACTAGAGTCGACCACTGAGGTCTTCCTCTATACTAGAGTCGACCACTGTGGTCTTCCTCTATACTGGAGTCGACCACTGAGGTCTTCCTCTATAATAGAGTCGACCACTGAGGTCTTCCTCTATACTAGAGTCGACCACTGAGGTCTTCCTCTATACTAGAGTCGACCACTGTGGTCTTCCTCTATACTGGAGTCGACCACTGAGGTCTTCCTCTATACTAGAGTCCACCACTGAGGTCATCCTTTATACTAGAGTCGAACACTGAGGTCTTCCTCTATACTAGAGTCGACCACTGAGGTCTTCCTCTATACTAGAGTCGACCACTGTGGTCTTCCTCTATACTGGAGTCGACCACTGAGGTCTTCCTCTATAATAGAGTCGACCACTGAGGTCTTCCTCTATACTAGAGTCGACCACTGAGGCCTTCCTCCATACTAGAGTCGACCACTGAGGTCTTCCTCTATAATAGAGTCGACCACTGAGGTCTTCCTCTATACTAGAGTCGACCACTGAGGTCTTCCTCTATACTAGAGTCGACCACTGTGGTCTTCCTCTATACTGGAGTCGACCACTGAGGTCTTCCTCTATACTAGAGTCCACCACTGAGGTCATCCTTTATACTAGAGTCGAACACTGAGGTCTTCCTCTATACTAGAGTCGACCACTGAGGTCTTCCTCTATACTAGAGTCGACCACTGTGGTCTTCCTCTATACTGGAGTCGACCACTGAGGTCTTCCTCTATAATAGAGTCGACCACTGAGGTCTTCCTCTATACTAGAGTCGACCACTGAGGTCTTCTTCTATACTAGAGTTGACCACTGAGGTCTTCCTCTATACTAGAGTCGACCACTGAGGTCTTCCTCTATACTAGAGTCGACCACTGAGGTCTTCCTCTATACTGGAGTCGACCACTGAGGTCTTCCTCTATACTAGAGTCGACCACTGAGGTCTTCCACTACAGTAAAGTCGACCACTAAGGTTATCCTCTATACTAGAGTCGACCACTGAAGTCTTCCTCTAGACTAGTGTCGACCACTGAGGTCTTCTTTTATACTAGAGTCGACCACTGAGGTCCTCTATTATACTTGAGTCAAACACTGAGGTCTTCCTCTATACTAGAGTCGACCACTGAGGTCATCCTCTATAGTAGAGTCGACCACTGAGGTCTTCCTCTAAAGTAGAGTCGACCACTGAGGTCTTCCTCTATACTAGAGTCGACCACCGAGGTCTTCCTCTATAGTAGAGTCGACCACTGAGGTCATCCTCTATACTAGAGTCGATCACCGAAGTCTTCCTCTATACTAGAGTCGACCACTGAGGTCATCCTCGTTAATAGAGTCGACCACTGAGGTCTTCCTCGTTAGTAGAGTCGACCACTGAGGTCTTCCTCTATACTAGAGTCGACCACTGAGGTCTTCCTCTATACTAGAGTCGACCACCGAGGTCTTCCTCTATAGTAGAGTCGACCACTGAGGTCATCCTCTATACTAGAGTCGATCACCGAAGTCTTCCTCTATACTAGAGTCGACCACTGAGGTCATCCTCTATACTAGAGTCGATCACCGAAGTCTTCCTCTATACTAGAGTCGACCACTGAGGTCATCCTCGTTAGTAGAGTCGACCACCGAGGTCTTCCTCTATAGTAGAGTCGACCACTGAGGTCATCCTCTATACTAGAGTCGATCACCGACGTCTTCCTCTATACTAGAGTCGATCACCGAAGTCTTCCTCTATACTAGAGTC
Source organism: Eudasyphora cyanicolor (assembly GCA_963930755.1). Lineage (NCBI taxonomy): Eukaryota > Metazoa > Arthropoda > Insecta > Diptera > Muscidae > Eudasyphora > Eudasyphora cyanicolor. Next base: position 166,951,575 of record OZ005737.1, read on the forward strand.
GACCACTGAGGTCTTCCTCTGTATACTAGAGTCGACCACTGAGGTATTTCTCTTTACTAGTGTCGACCACCGAGGACTTCCACTATAGTAAAGTCGACCACTGAGGTTATCCTCTATACTAGAGTTGACCACTGAGATCTTTCTCTATACTAAAGTCAACCACAAAGGTCATCCTCAATTCTAGAGTCGACCACTGAAATCTTCCTCTATACTAGAGTCGACCACTGAGTCTTCCTTTATACTAGAGTCGACCACTGATGACCTTCCTCTTTACTAGAGTCGACCACTGAGGTCTTCCTGTGCAATAAAGTCGACCACTGACGTCTTCTACAATAGAGTCGACCACCGAGGTCTTCCTCTACAATAGAGTCGACCACTTAGGTCTTCCTCTTCAATAGAGTCGACCACTTAGGTCTTCCCCTATACTAGAGTCGACCACTGATGCTTTCGTTTATACTAGAGCCGATCACTGAGGTCTTCCTCTATACTAGACTCGACCACCAAGGTCTTCCTCCATACTAGAGTCAACCACTGAGGTCTTCCTCTATACTATAACCGATCACTGAGGTCTCCCTCTATATTAGAGTCAACCACTGAGGTCTTCCTTAGGGTGTCCAAAAAAACCGTTTATTTCGAAAAAGCGGTTTCCGGTTTAACCGAAATATTACTTTTTTTAAAACCCGGTTTTCGGTTATTATTTTTTGTCGAAACCGGTTAACCGGTTTTTAGGCCGGTTTTTAAATAATATACGAAAGTGATAAAAATTTCATTAAATGTTTATTGTAAAACAAAAAACAACTAACAATCATTTGCAGTAAAAACCAGTAAGGAAAGGCTAAAGTCGGGCGGTGCCGGCTATATAATACCCTACACCACTCTCGTAATATTGAATAACTCTGATATATAAATTTTGTAATTCATGTATAAATTGTTTACATAAATTTACTTTTGGGACATTTTATACTTAAATAATACCATGTACCACAGTGTGGTGTAGGGTATAAAAACGATTGGATCTAAAGAGCCAAATCGGATGAAACATATATATGGGAGCTATAGTTAAATCTTTACCGATTTTCTGCAAATTCGGCAATGTTGGTTCATGAATCAAGAAACTCTACCATTCTAAATTTCAAAACGATTGGATGTAAAATATAGCTTCTATAGAACTAAAGAGCCAAATCGGACGAAACATATATATGGGAGCTATACCTAAATCTTAACCGATTTTCTTCAAATTCGGTAGTGTTGGTTCATGGATCAAGAAACTTTACCATTCTAAATTTCAAAACGATTGGATGTAAAATACAGCTTTTATAGGACTAAAGGGCCAAATCGGACGAAACATAATTATGGGAACTATAGCTAAATCTTAACCGATTTTCTTCAAATTCTGCAGTGTTGGTTCATGGATCAAGAAACTCTACCATTCTAAATTTCAAAATGATTGGATGTAAAATACAGCTTCTACAGGACTAAAGGGCCAAATCGGACGAAACATGTATATGGGAGCTATAGCTAAATCTTAACCGATTTTCTTCAAATTCGGTAGTGTTGGTTCATGGATCAATAAACTCTACCATTCTAAATTTCAAAACGATTGGATGTAAAATACAGTTTCTATAGAACTAAAGGGCCAAATCGGACGAAACATATATATGGGAGATATAGCTAAGTCTTAACCGATTTTCTTCAAATTCGGTAGTGTTGGTTCATGGATCAAGAAACTCTACCATTCTAAATTTCAAAATGATTGGATGTAAAATACAGCTTCTTCAGGACTAAAGAGCAAAATCGGACGAAACATATATATGGGAGCTATAGCTAAATCTTAACCGATTTTCTTCAAATTCGGCAATGTTGGTTCATGGATCAAGAAACTCTACCATTCTAAATTTCAAAACGATTGGATGTAAAATACAGCTTTTATAGGACTAAATGGCCAAATTGGACGAAACATATATATGGGAGCTATAGCTAAATCTTAACCGATTTTCTTCAGATTCGGTAGTGTTGGTTCATGGATCAAGAAACTCTACTATTCTAAATTTCAAAATGATTGGATGTAAAATACAACCTCTACAGGACTAAAGAGCAAAATCGGACGAAACATATATATGGGAGTTATAGCTAAATCTTAACCGATTTTCTTCAAATTCGGCAATGTTGGTTAATGGATAAAGAAACTCTACCATTCTAAATTTCAAAACGATTGGATGTAAAATACAGCTTCTATAGGACTAAAGAGCCAAATCGGACGAAAGATATATATGGGAGCTATATCTAAATCTGAACCGATTTCAACCAAATTCAATAGCGATCTTAACAGCCGCGAAATACCCTAAACTGCAAAATTTCAGAATGATCGGAGTGAAATTGCGACCTGTAGTCGACGAACAACTTTACAGGGACAGACGGACGGACATGGTTAAATCGACTCAGCTAGTGATTCTGAGTCGATCGGTATACTTTAAGGTGGGTCTAGCTGTGTTATTTTCAGGTGTTACAAACATCTGCCGTGAAACAAACATATAATACCCTGTACCACAGTGTGGTGTAGGGTATAATTAGTAAACAAAAATAGATTATTATTTCGTTTATAACAGGTTTAATTTTTTGGTTTACTTTAAATAGAAAGTATTATATTTCTAAAATTATCTTAAAAAAATAATATATCATTTTGAATGTTTTTATAATAATATCTTAACAAGTAAGAAAGTTTCAGTCGGGTAAACCGACTAAGGTATACCCTCACTTTGTGAGTAATGTAATATTGAATATTACTCGAATTATTCTGTCAATTTGTGTGGGAGGTACCAGAAGAGGTTTATTAAATACACCTTTTTTTGCTGAACATTAGATACTTTAAATTCATTGCACTGTGCCGACTTATAAGCATTTATGTGCACTGGTATAAACGTTATGAGACATTAAATTGTGGTATGATTTGGGCATTTTGTGTGGGAGGTACAAAGGGGGCGTGGCAATAACGCCCATTTTTCACAGGGCTATAGACACTATAAAAACATTACACTGTACAAAATTTCAAGTATTTTTATACACTGGTTTTAATGTTATAAGCTGTTAACTTTTGGTGCAAACAGGTACCTTTGTGTGGGAGGTACCAAAAGGGGCGTGACAACAACGCCCATTTTTCCCTGCACTGTAGGCAATATAAAAGCATAATACTGTACAAAATTTCAAGTATTTTTATACACTGTTATTAATGTTATAAGCTGCTAACTTTTGGTGCAAAATGGTGCATTTGTGTGGGAGGTACCAAAAGGGACGTGGCGACTTTGCCCATTTTTCTCGAGTTGATAACGACTAATAAGATAATACTATGTGTGGAATTTCAAAAGATTCGAATAAGTAGTATAGCAGTTATTAAAGAATCAATATTACACAACATTTTAACCCTTTGTGGGGGAGGTACTAGAAGGAGTGGACCAATATGGCCCATCTTCGAACTTAGCCGGAGATAGAAAAAAATATTACCACATACCAAATTTGAGGTCAATCGGTTACTCCTTTCGAGAGTTATCGTGCGCACCAGCCAGCAGACAGACAGACGGACAGACAGACGGACGGACATTGCTCATTCGACTTAAAATTACCCAAAACGGATTTCCTCCGAACATACTTGGGGTCTTAGGTCACTCCTTCGACGTGTTACACTTTTTTCCGTAGCAAATATATACCCTCGTCACACTAAAGTGAGGGTATAAAAATAGAATACAATTTAAATGATCATTTTTAAACGATTTTTCTTTTAATTTTTTACGTAACTTGACGTTGAAAAAGCTCACAAACGTAGTCAATATTAGTCCGATAGTCATTCATAAACTTTTCAAAAAAAAGCAAAGTCATCATACAATGTTGTTTTTCGATTTTGTGTGTGATTATGTCAAAAATTAAATTATTTGACTCATCAATATATCAAACTAAATCAAAGGTATCTGGCTGTTCTGTCGGGATTTAACATCGCAAAAAAGTCGAAGCTATTTGACTTTCCGTTTTTGATCGTATGCATGATGTGTTCTGTGCTTCATGGGCGACTTATTTAATGCTTTGCTGTACTTCTTGACTTTATTTATTACATCATGGATATCAGGAATAACGCCAAAATTATTTTAAAGATCAGTGAATTCATATTCACTTTCAGAATATTTAGAACAACTGTCAGAATTATCCACCTCATCGTTGTTATTTGTTGCATTTTGTATAAATGGTATACACAACAAGTAGAAAAAATAGATCAATACTTTAATTTTTGTTTTAAACAATAAATAAAAAACCGGTTAACCGACATGAAAAACCGGCTTTTCGGTTAACCGAAAATGCAATTTTTTAAGAAACCGGTTACGGGTTTGGACACCCTAGTCTTCCTCTACAATAGAGTCGACCACTGAGGTATTCCCCTATACTAGAGTCGACCATTGAGGTCTTTTTTATGCTAGAGTCAATCACTGAGGTCTTTTTTATGCTAGAGTCAATCACTGAGGTCTTCCTCTACAATAGAGTCGGCCACTGAGGTATTCCTCTCTAGTAGGATCGGCAATTGAGGTCTTCCTTTTTCTCATTTTAGTACATAATGACCTTATTTCAAATATTAGAACTTTTTGGCACATTGACTTCATAATTACAACTCTACTTTTTCCCTTCCACAAATATCACATTATTTTTCTCTTAAAGTTAGAGTATACTTAAGCCTGTTAATCACATGATAATAATCAACATTTATTTTCCCTGAGATGTATCCTAAAAATTTGCTGTTAGAATCTGTTTCTTAAATAAATTATTATTGTATTATATTTTATTTTATTCATTGTTCTATAATTTCAAAGACCATTTGCCAATTTTAACAACTTCAAGCATGAAATTATATACTTTCTTCCAACGCCCTCTATATACCTAATATGAAGGTATTCTATGAAGGGGTGGATGCACTCCTGACACTTCAACGCATTTCACGAATTGAACAGTTAGTTGAAGGGGTTTTGTAGACAATTCCGGGGAGGAGAAATTTAAACGTCTTGCGCCGTAGTGAATATTTCTCATTTGTTTGCCATAAACATGAAAAACACCTTAAATTGTAATTAAATGAATACAGCATTCCAAAACAAAATTAAGTTTTGGAAAAAAATGTGTAAGAACGAAACATTTAACTTGGCCAATTGCCAGTTTGTGCTCGCCTTTGTTGTTACTGTTGCTGTTTTCCCACCTTATTTATTTTATTAATTTTTGTTTAAATTGTTTATGATGAGAAAAATAAAATGAAAATCTCTTTATTAGCAAGGCCTTGTTTTTTGTTATCGAATGTCTTTTCTAGCCAACAGAAAATAATTTTTTTCTGAAGAAATGTGCACTCAATTTTATTTGGAAACACTCACAAAAAGGAAATCTTTCTTCCTGGGGTTGTGCTTAGTCATTGGCACATCATTTTTCCCACATCTCTGTATGTGAATTTCCTTTTGAACTTTGCTTGTGGCACAAGATCAAATAATTTGTTGTGCCAAATGTGATTTTTTTTATTATTTCCGTTTCTTTTGGACTTTAATAAAGAGGAATGTGGTCTCAATGTACTCTTGTGTCAAGAATGTAGTCTCAATAGTTTTTGATTAAGGACAAGTGGAATGATGTGAATAAACATGGAACTATTAAAGGTTCACAAAGGGCTACACAACATTCTATAGAGTCATTACAAATTTTCTTCCGTTTCCGAGATTAGCTTTTTAGGCACATTTAAGGAATGAAAAAAACGTTTTAAAAATATGAATGTTTTTTTTTTATTAATTTTTAGTTATTACGACAATGAAATAAAGCGTTTTAAATCATGTTTAATCGAAACAACAATTATGACGACATACTACTACTCTGCGTAATATGTGTAAATCTTAACCTGTAAGGAAAGGCTAAAGCCCGGCGAGGCTGACTATATAATATCATCCACCATTGTTTCCCAACAAATGTACGGTGAATCATTATTACCACCAACGTTTCACGTTAAATAGAGTACATTTCTAAATTCCAGGCACATAGGTTAAAAAACGTGGCCTTCATAAGGGGCTTACTTATCAAAACATGGACCGATATACTAAATTTTCGCTCGAGAGGATTTAATGCAATATTATAAGTACAAATAAGTACAAAAAATGAGTCCCCCAGGAACGTCAAGAAGTCTGATCGGACCTTTATATGATCTTTGTATGGCGACTATACCAAAACATGGGCCGATGTACCCTATTTCTATCCCCTCACCTTAGAGAGCATCGTATATATCATATTCTACGAGCCAAAAGTGTAACACGTCGAATGAGTGACCTAAGATCCTAAGTATGTTCGGCGGAAATCCGTTCTGGGTCATTTTAAGTCATTTGAGCAATATCCGTCCGTCCGTCTGTCTGTCTGTTGGCTGGTGCGCACGATAACTCTCGAAATGAGTAACCGATTGATTTCAAATTTGGTATGCTTTAACATTTTTCTCTATCTCCGGCTATGTTTGAAGATGGATCATATTGGTCCACTCCTTCTAGTACCTCCACCACAAAGAGTTAACTTTTAGTGAAATATTGATTCTTTATTACCTTCTATAATACTTACTTAAATTTTCCACTTTTGACAGAACTAATTTTTTTATTTTTTTGGTTTGGTTGCATTGAATTCAAAACTCCGCGAAAATAAAATTGGACGAAATCTGTATGACTAATCTTGACGTCTTTAATAATGCACCAAAATTTCAGGTTAAATACATAGGGCCATAGTATTTTCTCAAATTGTGAAAAAACACAAAAAGTGGAATATTCAAGTTTTGAAAAGTACCTCCTCAATTGACATATCTGTGGGTTATTTTCTTTGGTTTTTTGAGAACACAGCAATGCGTTTATCGCAAATAATAACTCGCTGTTGTTCATAAATTCAAAATTTGAAAAATTCTATATGATTTTTGGCGTATTAAAAAAAATTAACTGTGTCGTCACAAAAAAATTACAATACTGTGCCTTTTTTTGCGAATTAATATTGCCCCAAATCTCAATAAATAAATGCTGTCATGTAACATAATATAATAATTTTTAAAGTCTTTACCATTTCAATTTTTTAGATTTGATTTCAAAAATTATTACACCAATTGATTTTTTTTAAATTTTCAAGTCATCTTCTTAGACGTCTTTTTTAGCGACTGTGTGAGTTTGGAAGTGGTGAAATGATGGTATCTATTTATCCCTTCACCTTGCAGAGGAGGGTATATATCATTTGCTACGAGCCAAAAGTGTAACACATCGAAGGTGTGACATATGACCCTAATTATGTTCGGCGGAAATCCGTTTCGCGTCATTTTAAGTCATTTGAGCAATGTCCGTCCGTCTGTCTGTGTGTCTGTCTGCTGGCTAGTGCGCACGATAACTCTCGAAAGGAGTAAACGATTGACTTCAAATTTGGTACGCGGTAATATTTTCCTCTCTCTCCGGCTGAGTTCGAAGATGGGCCATATTTGTCCACTCCTTCTAGTACCTCCCCCACAAAGGGTTAACTTTTAGTGAAATATTGATTCTTTAATACCTTCTATACTGCTTACTCAAATCTTCTGAAATTTCGCACATAGTATTTGTTTGTTAGTCGCTAACATGCCAAGGAAAATGGGCGAAGTGGTGGCCACTCCCTTTTTGGTACATCTTACACAAATGGACAATTTTGCACCAAATGTTAGCTGCTTATGACTTTAATATCAGTTTATACAAAGACTTACAATTTTGTACAGTGCAATGCCTTTTTAGGGTCCAGAGTCCAGTTTCGTACAGTGTTATGCTTTTATATTAGGCATGTAACGAAAGTGGCTTTAGCGAAAGCGAATATTGAAATATATTTCTTGCGAATGCTGAAATATATTTTTGCGAAAGCGAATAATCCAAAGATGGTTTTTGCGAAAGCGAATGTTAAAATGATGCGAATAATTCGCGCCTTGGTACCTCCCACACAAATGGACCATTTTGTACCAAATGTAAACAGCTTTAAACTTTAATACCAGTGCAATTTAAATTGATAATAACTTAATAAAATAAAAAATAAATAAATTGACGAATATATTTTTGGGACCTAAGGAACTTTCTTATTAGTTTTTTAAAAATTTTTATCAAATCAAGTCTGTGAATCTATATAAAATAGCTTTGGCCTTACACATAAATGTGCCTCTAGCGATCTTCAAGGTACTGCGTCTTCCCGCCTGATGGCAAGAAGGACAAAAATTCGAAATATATCGCACGCTAATTACAGCGGTGTGTGGTCAACGTGCAATGTATGCATGTGGTCAGGTTTTAATTATGTAATATGATTCCTATTATCATGACTAAACAGATTATATCGAAATTTGGAACATACATAGCATATTAGACACTTGTTTTTCCTCTACGTTTGGTGATTCTGGTAACCTCTTGACCACAGACCCCATATAAAAGAAATAATCTGAAATACCGTTAAGGGAGCGGCTGGAATACACTACACAATCACACGATTTGAAGTATGGACAGCGTAGTAGTGACCAAAAGATGTTCAATCTTTCAAAAGTCACATTGGGTTCACTATAATTGGTTTCGTTTCTGTTAACAAAGTACTTAGCTCCAACTCCTCTGCAAAGCTAATTCTAAGAAGGAGTTGAACTAGATAATAAACTAGATTTGGAACGATAACCTTAAAATGCGAATCATAGTACATATATTATAGAATATAGTTTTAATAGCGCTTAAATACTAAATAGGATGGAACTTATATATGTGGCTTTAACTAAATCTCAACCGATTATCCCCAAATTAAGCAGTATTCGTTCCTAAACTAAGAAAGTTCTTTCTGCCAAATTTTGAAATGATAGAAGGCAAAGTACAACTTCAATAGCACCGATTTTCCCCGAATGTAATAAGAAACCTCTTTCTGTCGAATTTCTTCCAGATCGGATATGTAATACTGTTCTTACACCGTTCACATGTCAAATCGGGGTTAACATATATATGGGGGCTATATCTAAATCTACATCTTATAAATAAATCCTATATATAAACTAGTAAGGAAAGACAATGCGAAAATGGGCATCGCGATAAGAATTTTGTATTCTTCATACATGTAATAAGAAAACTCTCTCTGCCGAATTTCGTACTGATCGGATATAAAAAAGGGTTTCTACAGCGCTTACATCTCAAATCTGCTGAAACATATATATGGGGGCTTTATCTAGATATGAACTAAATTTCCCCGAATTTGGTAGATTTCATTCATGTAATAATAAAACTCTCTCTGCCGAAAAAGGGTTTCTACAGCGTTTACATGTCAAATCGGATGAAACATATAGGGACTATACCTAAATCTGAACCGATTTTCCCCGAATTTTGCAGATTTAATTCATGTGGTAAAAGAACTCTCTCTGTCAAATCTCGAGGTTTTGACTTCTTAACTTTATTAAAACATAGACCCATGGCTATATCAAAACATGGACCCATGACTACCGTTGCTCGTGTGAAGCATACCGGGTATATATAAACCCCAATTACCAACTTTCAGCCCGACCAGTTGACATTTGTGGTCTCTATGACGTTAAGAAGTCAAATCGGGGAGATGCCATATATGGGGGCTATATCCAAAATTGGACCGATATTGCCCATTTGCAGTCCCAACATACCTGCGGATATAAGATGTGTATGTACTAAATTTCAGCCACCTAGCTTAAGTATTATAGATTGTAGCGTGATTACAACAGACGGACGGACGGATGGACAGACGGACATGGTTAATCGTCTTAGAATTTTTATGGGGTCTCAGATAAATATTTAGTGGTGTTACAAACGGAATGACAAAATGAATATACCCCCATCCTATGGTAGAGGGCATAATATTGCTTTACAGTGCATATATATATACGAGTACTTATATATTCAATTTCAGAATTTTTTCTTTGGAACTGTTTTTGGGATATATCACAAGATTTCAATGTACCACCCTCAATGGCAAAGCCATGTTAAAGTTTCCGGTTGTTTTCATATGAATGAGATGATCTGGAAGCCGATGCCTATCCTTAAGGGACCTATCACGTATCAACTTTTTAAATGGTTCAATTTCCCGTAGGTCTGGTATTATTAAAAGATTTTAGGAATGACACTTATACGTATACTTGTTTGATAATACGTATACGCCTATGTGTCATAAGACGTCATTACTCGGTAGCTTTTACTTTTGGCTCGTAGCAAATGATACATATAGCACTTCACTAAAGAAAGTGCCTAAAAACGTACATGAGTCGTATCTTCCGCTTCACCAGAAACTAGGAGCCGGGGTCTCTGAGATAAGGTATCCATTTTAAAATTCACCATTATTAATTTACCTATATGATTTATTAGTTTATCAATAAAACGTGAATAAAAGCGAATGTGGGGTATATATAATAATCCATTAGCTCAGTATAAATACATACACTCGTACAGTTTGTCTAAATACAAACCGATAATCTTTCACTTGAATGTTTTCGTTTTTGATTCTTTCGAATTGTATAAAAATCGTTAGGGAATAAGGCGTAAATACAAAATCGGGAGATACATCTATACGAGAAAAATGGACAGACTGAAATAGCTAAATCGATCAGAAAGTTGTTCCAATTTAAGTTGTATAACAACTGGGGGTACATCTTTTTTCTTTTGGAGAGTTGTATAGAAATGCAAAAATATATAATCCACTGTACTACATTGTGATATACTCCTAGGACATTTTTTATCTGATACTCTCACACTCCTTGGTAACCTTTCCCAATAGTCATCATATTGATACAAACATAGTCTCAAGGAAAAGTAATTTGGGTCTCCTCAATATTTAAATTCTGTGGCGGTTATTTCAGAAAAATTATTTCAGTAAATTCTCAAGGATGAGAACAAATTTTAAACTGAAGATTAAAGCCCATTTAAGTTCCCTGAGGTGCTGAATTCGGAAAACATAGCTACAAGTACGCGTTTTCCAACAAGAGGTGTTATTTTGAATCACCCGGTACTTGCTGTCACTTTTATTCTTTGACATTTGACAAGTAGAAACTACGCCATTACTAATAATGGAACGATAAACGATTCAACAACGCATTGAAATTATTAAAATTCGAAAAATCATCTTGACTGATGAGGCCCTCTACGTAGCTACGTCAACAAGCAAAATTGTCGCATTTGGGGCTCGGAAAACCCAAGAGTTATTGTTGAGAAGCCTCTCCATCCTCGCGTGACTGTTTGGTGTGGTTTATGGTCCGGCGGGGTCATTGGACCTTACTTTTTCGAAAATGAGGTTGGATCAACAGTTACGGTGAAAGTATTGCGCTATCGAGAGATGATTATGATTTTTTATGGCCGGAGTTGGAAGGTGTTGATCTGGACAACGTTTGCTTTCAACAAGACTGCGCTACGTGCCACACAAGCAACGAAACCATTGATCTGTTACGGGAAAAGTTTCCGTACCGTGTTATATCTCGAAGAGGTGATCACAATTGGCCACCGAGATCTTGTGATTTAACACCTTGCGACTTCTTCCTTTGGGGCCACGTGAAAGATAAGGTCTACGCCAACAGCCCAGTGTCGATTCAAAGATAAAATTTGTGAGGCTATCGAGGACATAGGGCAGCCACTTTGTGATTTGGTTATGGAAAATTTCATGAAAAGGATATTGTCCTGTAAGCGTGGTCGTGGTGCCCATTTGGCTGATGTTGTGTTTCATTATTAACGGCATACCTTCCTCTTTATTATGAAATAAACATCCGATCATTTATCTCAAAAATTGCCATTTTTCTTTGAATACCAAAATAACACCTCTTGTTGGAAAACCCTTTATATTATATTCTGAATGAACTTTCACTGCAAGCCAGAGATAACTTCTACACTATTTATTCCTATTGGTCTGGATAATGTAGATACTTAAAGCGTATATATACTAAACATATGATTTAATTAAAAAAATATTGTATTTTTATGGAAAATAATTCTCCTTTACTAGACATATTAGCAGCATTATATTTCCCCCAATTCGTTTTTGCATAAATCATTAACCAAGTTTATTTATTTTTTTCTCTTTTCTAGGGTTCTGCCGATTCCAATTACTCACAACCGTCATCCGATCTGTCGCTAGACGAGGAAAAGGAATCGCTTCGGCGAGCTAAGGAAAGTCAGGCCCAAAGCCAGTTGGATAAAGCGAGAGTAAGTTGCAACCTAGTCCATAATAAGTCAATTGAACTGTATGCCATAAGGTAGCCTTTGCTAATCCCCCTTTCCTTCCCTCCCAACCGAACAAAAGAGTAAACCCGTTGCGTTCGCTGTGCGAACAAATGTTGCCTATGATGCCAGCATCGATGACGATTCACCTGTCCAGGGTGGTGCCGTCTCGTTCGACGTTAGGGAATTTCTACACATCAAAGAGAAGTATGACCACAACTGGTGGATTGGTCGCCTGGTCAAAGAAGGCTGTGATGTGGGATTCATACCCAGCCCCGTTAAGCTAGACCACATACGACTGCAGGTATGTGCAATTTTCAAATTGAAATAAAGTAGAGGTCCATTTAAAACGAAAACAATTGCTTCCTATTTAGAATCAAAACCGACCCTCAAGACTGTATGGTACAAAAGGCTCATCGAGTGGGAATTTAGGCGGTAATGCAGGTGCGGAGCCATCACGAGGTAGCACACCCCCTACACCTGGTATGACACACATGTTCATGATGATTACGTTTTAAGTTTTATTTATTTATTTATTTTTTTGTTTTGATTTAAAAAGATTATGATTTCTTTGAGTTCATTTCCTTTATTTTTTTACCTTTTTCTTGGTGTTTTTTCTCTTCTAAAGAAAAACGATTTTTTTCTAATTGTTTCTTATATATACTTTTTTTATATATCTATATGAATATTATGCAATTCACTTTAAACCGTGTTTAAAATGGGGTGTACTTTTGGAGTATTGACTTAATGATCTAAACTCAAAATTATTTTCAATTTTTTAATCTCTTGTTTTGCCAAATTCAAAAACCACAAAACAAAATTGTAAGTTTTTAAAACCTAACGAAAAAACTCAAAACTAATTGTTCAACGTTCTGTGTTTGGAAGTGAGTGTGCGTGCGTACGTGTGTGTGACTTTAACCAACACTATTAAACAAAAAAGATGTTGAATATGAATTGAAAAAAAGGTTGAGAGGTTAAAGTATGAAAAATAATATCCTTATCCTCGAAACCCTCTAAACGACCAACCAACCAATCGACTATTTATTACACAGAACCCAAAAGGAACTCACGAGGCCAAACCACTACAGCTTGATTAGCTTCAAACAAGGGCCCTGATTAATTATCCCTGGACTAAACAGGACATTTTTATTTAATTTCACTATGCAACAACATGAAAAGGAATTCCGGATTATTATTTTAAATTATATATATTATGTTGCGTTATGGGCCTAGATTACAAAAATGGCTAAATTTTTAATATCTATCGATACTTTTTAAATAATATTTGAGCATTTAGAAAAGGTTGTTCGAAAAATAACTCGAGTATGATGTGTGCAATGTTTTTGATAAAGATCTTTACAAATCAAATCTAATATTTGATTTCCTGAAAGTATTTCTAATATTGTGTTTAGTAGTAGCATTTGGTATGCAGGTATCGAATTAATTTTAGCGTAAAAATTATGTTTTTTTTTTCAAAGAAACTGCTAATAGTAATAGAAGTAACATTTTTTTCCATAAAAACAGATAAGTTAAACCTACTATAAGGCATACTGGAAAAAATACGTATGGGATAGTGCATTTAGACATTATATCTATATATGGGGAAAAACACGTCAAAAGGCCCACTTTTTTAAATTTTATTCCGATCGCGTCAAAACTTGGTGGGGTTGCAGAAGTACTTTGGGTATGCTATGTGCTTAAAATACAGCTTCCTAGCGTGATACGTTATGAAGATACAGGGTGTCAAAGTTGGAAATTTTGACCATTGTATCTCCCGACTACGTGGGCCGATTTGAATGAAGCGCGGCTTAGATGGCAGCTAGTTAGAAACGCACAAAATGTGCATTGATAATTGTTTGCAAATATTCAATTTTCATATTTTTTTCTCGCGACTTATGTTTTCCTCGCGATTTTAATTGTGTTCCGCGGATGGGATTCTATATCTTTAAACTACAAAAATGAAGTCCATTCTGTTTACTTTATCAATACGAATTTTCGCTGTGGGATGAAAACCACAACAAAAGCTGTGGAAATTTTGAATGTCAAACCTACTATTTTTTAATTACTTCTTTCGTATTATTAAGTGAGTTTATTCTAAGATGTGGACCGGAAACACGATTAATAAAATGTAATGGTGGCATTCTATAGCCAAATACGCCAGAAAAACAAAATAACTTATTTCGCAAAAAGTCGACGTCGCATTTTTTACACTGGCCTACAATATTGCACTGGTCAACTCGAATCCTAGCGAGCAGATATCGGACACGATCTCGATGGATTTTGAGGTTCTAAATCCGATGGATTTTGAGGTTCTAAATCAAAAATGCAATATATATTCGCGTTTTTGCGATATTGTATTAATTATGTGATAAAAATGCTGATTTTACAGCTTTTATGAAGCCAGAATCGCGAAAGACGCACTTTTACAAAAAAAAATTCAGTTTTCGGAAAATAATCGCTTTTCAATTAATACGAGTATTCAACAACTGTAATAATCGTAAGTCATCTCGAGATATCTCCCGGGAAACCTAGTCGGAGAAATCGTATTTTTAATATAGCTACAATTGGAATAATAAAAAAATTAAAATATGATATCTACGAGATGGTGTAAGAATTTGACCCTTTATAAAATTAACTTTTAATTCGTTTGATACTCGTTTTATTAGCAAAGCGATTATTTTGAGAAACCTGCAATTTTTTTTTTGGTAAAAGTGCGTCTGTCGCGATTCTGTTTTCAAAAAGCCTAAAATCAGCACTTTTATCACATAATTAATACAATATCTCAAAAACGCGAATATATATTGCATTTTTGATTTTATATTTGGATTTAGAACCTCAAAATCCATCGAGATCGTGTCCGATATCTGCTCGCTAGGATTCGAGTTGACCAGTGCAACATTGTAGGCCAGTGTAAAAAATGCGACGTCGACTTTTTGCGAAATAAGTTATTTTGTTGTTCTGGCGTATTTGGCTATAGATTGCCACCATTACATTTTATTAATCGTGTTTCCGGTCCACATCTTAGAATAAACTCACTTTATAATACGAATGAAGTAATGAAAAAATAGTAGGTTTGACATTCAAAATTTCCACAGCTTTTGTTGTGGTTTTCATCCCACAGCGAAAATTCGTATTGATAAAGTAAACAGAATGGACTTAATTTTTGTAGTTTAAAGATATAGAATCCCATCCGCGGAACACAATTAAAATCGCGAGAAAAACATAAGTCGCGAGAAAAAAATATGAAAATTGAATATTTGCAAACAATTATCAATGCACATTTTGTGCGTTTCTAAATAGCTGCCATATAAGCCGCGGTTCATTCAAATCGGCCCACGTAGTCGGGAGATACAATGGTCAAAATTTCCAACTTTCACACCCTGTATCTTCATAACGTATCACGCTAGGAAGCAGTATGTTAAGCACATAGCATATCCAAAGTACTTCTGCAACCCCACCAAGTTTTGACGCGATCGGAATTAAATTGAAAAAAGTGGGCCTTTTGACGTGTTTTTCCCCATATATAAAAGAGAGTGTCTGTTTGTGGGTTTGTTTGTGGGTTTGTATGTTTGTTCCGTATAGACGTCTAAACGGCTAGACCGATCATCTTGAAATTTTCACAGAATGTACATGTGAAGGGGGTGCTGAAAATAGGGTACTTGAATTTTAGATATATCAAGTGGGCGTGGACCCGCCCATAGGGGTCCAATTTTGATATTAAGAAAATTTTTTAGCTAGAGTGCTGAAATTTTTTGTGTATGCATTTAGTGGCAGATAATGTGAATTTTCCAAAAATGGGCGGAGTCGGACCAATGGGCGTGGCCCCGCCCATATAAGCCAAATTTTGAAATGCAAATATTTTCTACAATTTATTAGAGAGAGTTCTGTATTTGAGTGTATATGTATCTGGTGACAGTCTACGTGATTGGTCCAAAAATTGGCGGGATCGGCCCAATGGGCGTGGCCCCGCCAACATAGACCAAATTTTGAAATTTCGATATCTTGAACAATTTGCTAGCTAGAGTGCTGCAATGTTGTGTATATGTATCTGGTAGCAGTCCACGTGATTTTTCCAAAAATGGGCGGGAGCGGACCAATGCGCGTGGCCCCGCCCACATAAGCCAAATTTTGAAATTGATATATCTTGCACAATATGTTAGCGAGAGTGCTGGAATTTTGTGTATATGTATATGGTGGCAGTCTGCGTGATTGGTCAGAAAATGGGCGGGATCGGACCAGTGGGCGTGGCCCCGCCCTTATAAGCCAAATTTCGAAATTGATATATCTTGCACAATTTTTTATATAGAGTGCTGTAATGTTGTACATATGTATCTGGTGACAGTCCACGTGATTGGTCCAAAAATTCGCGGGATCTGACCAATGGGCGTGCCACTGCCCATATAAGCCAAATTTTGAAATTGAATTATCTTGCTCATTTTGTTAGCGAGAGTGTTGAAATTTTGCGTATATGTATCTGGTAGCAGTCTACGTGATTGGCTTATAGGACCAGTGGGCGTGGCACAGCCCATATTTTGATATATCTTGCAAGTATACATGAACATAAATGCTCGGTATGCGGAATAGGACCAGTGGGCGTGGCACAGCCCATATTTTGATATATCTTGCAAGTATACATGAACATAAATGCTCGGTATGCGATAATTACAGCTGCTCACTCCAATACAATCGCAATATGATAATGTGATGCATGGCCAATGAAACAAGAATTTGGAAATTTTATAAGTATACATTTCTATTTTCTGGACTTTCCACTGAATTCGGTATTTTTTCATTCAGTGAATTTATCACTAATACCAGTAAGGAAAGGCAGAAAGTCGGGCGGGGCCGATTAGGGTCATTGCGATAATAATTTGGAATAATTGGTAAATGTCGTGTGTGTGTGTGTATGTATATCTTATTTTGAACCGATATTCGCTAAATTAAGCAATATTCGTTCCTAAATTGAGAAACATTTTTCTGGAGAACTTTGTAATGATCGGAAGTAAAGTACAACTTCTATAGCGCTTTGTAACCAAATCTGGAGGAACATATATATGGAGGTTATATATAAATCTGAATCGATTTTCCTTGAATACTCATTCATGTAAAATAGAAACCTGTTTCTGTCGAATTTCGTACTGATCGGATATAAAACACAGTATCTGCAGCGCTTACATGTCAAATTGGGGGTAACATATATATGGGGGCTATATCTAAATCTGAACCGATTTTCTCCGAATTTTGCGGTATTCCTTCATGTAATAAGAAATCTCTTTCTGCCGAATTTCTTACTGATCGGATATAAAATACAGTTTCTACAGCGCTTGAATTTCAAATCGGGGGTAACATATATATGGGGGCTATATCTAAATCTGAACCGATTTTCTCCGAATTTTGCAGTATTCCTTCATGTCATAACAAACCTCTTTCTGCCGAATTTCGTACTGATCGGATATAAAATACAGTTTCTACAGCGCTAATTTTGACATGGGCAGCGAAGCGCACCGGGCTCTGCTAGTACAGAATATAAAGTTAACCGATCTGAGTACACTCAAAAATTACATTATGCATCAACATTTTTGTCAAAAGGCTGTGCATACAATTTTCTGGTGTAACATGGTGTCCTTAAACTACAAAAATATTTAAAAAAAATGGTATGTATTTTTTTAAATTTTTCTTCAAAATTCCCATATTCTTGGAAGTTGTCTATAGTATTTGAACAATATTTTTATAAATATGTACACATATATGTCTATGCTCGATAAAGCCGCGATTAACTTTAAATTAAAGGCAATTTTAAGGACTACACATTTTAGCAAGTATACTTTCACGTATAAACAGTGTTTAGTAGCTGTCGTTAAAATATTTAGAAAAATTTGATTTTTTTCCAAAAAATCGTTTTTGCTGGAACGAAAAAACCATAAAAAATAGAAGAAAAAATTGCAAAAAATGTCTTATCCAATTTTTGAGAGCTAGCATCCTAACGAAGAAAACAATGCCCATTTGAAGAAATTATTTTACTTTTGGTTAAATAAAATAACTTCAACGTAGTACGGTGTTTACACTACCGCTGTTGTGAACATAGGTATATATCAGATGATGGGGGCCAAAAGTGTAACACATCTAGGGAGTGACCTAAAAGACTCCAAGAATTATTGGCGGAAATTCGTTTTGGGCCATTTTAAGTCATTTTAGCAAAGTCCGTCAGCATATCTTTCTGTCTGTCTGGTTGGTGCGCACGATAACTTTCGACAATTGACTTCAAGTTTGGTATGTGTCAATATTTGTTTCTATCTCCAAGATTGACTATGTTGGCCCGTCCGTCGATTACCTCCCCCACGAAGGGTCAAAATTAAGTGAAATATTGATTATCTCATTACTTCTACACTGCTATTCAGAATCTTTGACAATTCCATATATAGCGTTAGTTTTGGTCGCTATAATCTTGAGAAAAATGTGTGAAGTTGTCACGCCCCTTTTGGTACCTCCAATTTTTGCACAAAAAGTTAACTGTTTATAACTTTGATTCCAATTCATACAAATACTTAAATTTTTCTGGAGTGTAATGCCTTTACAGTACCTGCATATAGTTCTGTCCAAAATGAGTGTTATTACCAGGCCCCTTTTGGTACCTCTTATTCAAATGGACCTTTTTGCACAAAAAGTTAACGGCTTATAGCTTTAATTCCTTCACATACAAACACCTTCACACAAACATATTGTACAATGTAATGTTTTTATAGTACATATATGTAGTATATTAAAAAATGGGCATTATTGCCACGCCCCTTTTGGTAGGTTTAGGTCAGGGAGGTAGCCGTTTTTTGCCAGCTTAAATAGACCAGTTTGGGTCCCCAGTAATACCACTGGCTGAAATGCCCCTCATCGAAACCAATCTGTTTGATATATAAATTTATCGATAGTACGAATATCGGTAACGGCATTATCCGCTACTCAAAGCGGGAAAGTCGCAAGGCATCTCCACAGCTTCTGCAGAAGTCATTGGAGTCAATACCAAATCCTCTGGCGTGTTCGCCGATCAGGCAGTGTCCCGTCAGAACTGATACTAACGTAGACAATCTTTTCCTATATAGGGCGAGGAGATATTTTGACCTTCTCAGGTCATAACTTGTCCAGATTTGTCTAGCTATCCCTTTGGTACGTCTCAAACAAAATAGCCAAAATAAAAAATAGAAAAATTATATTTTTGAATTTCCATATTTTTACAACATGGACTTTTGCAAAAAGGCATTGTTTTCTTCGTTAGGATGCTACTTTCCAAAAATGGAACAAACAATTTATTAGCGATTTTTTTTAATTTTTACAATGTTTTTTAGCCAGCAAAAACTATTAAAAAAACATTTTGTTTCTAATTGTTTTAACGACAGTTACCAAACATCCGTGTCTACGTGAATGTGATTTTTCAGCATTTCTAGCCCTTATAATTCCCTTTCATTTAAATGGTACCCAGAGCTTATACTTCAACAAATATGATCCATATACTAAAGTTTCCTTTAGCATTTGTACCACGAAAATTGGAGGTTTAGAAGAAAAGGAAAAAATTACCATTAAAAGAAAAATAAACAAAAAAATGTTTTTAGGTCTCGGAAACAAAAAAAATTTTGTTGCAAAGTTTTTTAAATAGTGTCACGATGTCGAACGTTAATGTTCACAGGACTTTAACACCAAAAACAGCTGATATATGACCCACTAATAGGTATCAGGAAGTATGTTTTCATTCGTTTCGTCGTAGGTCGCAAATCAGCTGTTTCTCGCATAAAAGTCAAGTGAACATTGAATATCATCTAACCTAAACGCGGAAGCGACAATAATGAAATAAACGATCATAGGAGCCAATTTTCTGAAAATGACAGTTTTAGGCGAAACATTAGGCAAACTTACTTTTTCTGTAAAAGAGGTAAAGAAAACCAAAATATGATACAATCTCTCGGGAGCGGTATATTTATGTATTTCTTATATACTTCCTTTTTGGATTAAAAGGAACTAACATAGTAGAAATATGTAATGGGTGGTTCATCGTGAGGTTTGATTTATCATGTAAAATAAAACGCATTCATTTAAAGTGATTATAATATTTGAAGGTCCAATTTTGGGCAGCTTATTCCTGCAGACCTCAGAGTCTTCATATCCCAAGAGAAAATATATATTTAGTCCAAATTAAGTGCTCACCAAAATTATTTCTCAACAAGGTCATTGTTTCACGTGCTGTAGGGCTCGTAGCGCCGTCTTGTTTCAAGCATAGCTCACCGAGACCATGCGCTCGAATTTCAGGAAGCACATAGTCCGTTAACATGGTGCGATAACGGTTACCATTGATGGTAGCATTCTGATTTTCCTCATCAAATATGAATCAATGATTCCACCAGCCCATAAACCAACCATAACGTTGTTTTTAATGGATGTAATGGTACTTTTCAGGTTGCTCATCAGCCGGTAATTTTGTTTATTAACGTATGCATTGAAGCATAAATCTGCTGCATCACAGAGCAAAATTTCACAATAAATCACCGGATTTTCATTGAGTTTTTCCAGAGCCTCTTTGGAGACGATGTTGTTTTGTAAGTCTTTCCATGATGAGCAGTTTCATATAAGTCACGCGTGATCTGTAAAAAAAAGTATATTGAAAATCAAGCCTTACGATGAATCACCTGTTATATCACTCACCTCTTATTGTAGTAACGAACCTAACATGATCAATTTAGTATTTTTAGAAGGTGGTGGGTGTAGTAGTTCCCACAGTAATTTTCATTTTTCCAATGCTTTAAAAATCCCATAATGATCTATGGACCTACAAGATCTATGGGTCAATATGTGCACAGAAACCGCGGCCAACCTTTTTTTAAAAGTCTTTTAATGTTAAAAAAGTGGAAGAAATCAGTACCAACTCCAAAGAAAAACAGTCAAAGTTAGAAAATAAAATTTACTGCGAAGGTTTTTGTTGGTACATAGAGGGAATTCCACGACATTTGATTTTGGTTTGATTTCATATTTTTTAGTATACCTGAAGAAATGCGTTGTGGATTTTTTTTTTAGATTTTACCGATAACTCCTTCAGACGTTACCGATATTTAAAAAATCCTTAAGATTACAATCTGCGTAATCGGGTGGTACGATTTGAAAAACTTTTTTAAATGTTCGTATTTTTCAGTACTTTTCAGAAACAAATATTAAAAACCAGTAAGGAAAGGCTAAAGTCGGGCGGTGCCGACTATATAATACCCTACACCACTCTCGTAATATTGAATAACTCTGATATATAAATTTTGTAATTCATGTATAAATTGTTTACATAAATTTACTTTTAGGACATTTTATACTTAAATAATACCATGTACCACAGTGTGGTGTAGGGTATAAAAACGATTGGATCTAAAGAGCCAAATCGGATGAAACATATATATGGGAGCTATAGCTAAATCTTAACCGATTTTCTTCAAATTCGGTAGTGTTGGTTCATGGATCAAGAAACTCTACCATTCTAAATTTCAACACGATTGGATGTAAAATACAGCTTTTATAGGACTAAAGGGCCAAATCGGACGAAACATATGTATGGGAGCTATAGCTAAATCTTAACCGATTTTCTTCAAATTTGGCAATGTTGGTTCATGGATCAAGAAACTCAACCATTCTAAATTTTAAAACGATCGGATGTAAAATACAGCTTCTATAGGACTAAAGGCCCAAATCGGACGAAATATATATATGGGAGCTATATCTAAATCTGCACCGATTTTCTTCAAATTCGGAAATGTTGGTTCATGGATCAAGAAACTCTACCATTTTAAATTTCAAAACGATCGGATGTAAAATACAGCTTCTATAGGACTAAAGGGCCAAATCGGACGAAACATATATATGGGAGCTATAGCTAAATCTTAACCGATTTTTCTCAAATTCGGCTATGTTGGTTCATGGATCAAGAAACTCTACCATTCTAAATTTCAAAACGATCGGATGTAAAATACAGCTTCTATAGGACTAAAGGACCAAATCGGACGAAAGATATATATGGGAGCTATATCTAAATCTGAACCGATTTTCTTCAAGTTCGGCAATGGTGGTTCATGGATCAAGAAACTCTACCATTCTAAATTTCAAAACGATCGGATGTAAAATACAGCTTCTATAGGACTAAAGGGCCAAATCGGACGAAACATATATATGGGAGCTATAGCTAAATCTTAACCGATTTTCTTCAAATTCAGCAATGTTGGTTCATGGATCAAGAAACTCTACCATTCTAAATTTCAAAACGATCGGATGTAAAATACAGCTTCTATAGGACTAAAGGGCCAAATCGGACGAAAGATATATATGGGAGCTATATCTAAATCTGAACCGATTTCAACCAAATTCAATACCGATCTTAACAGCCGCGAAATACTGTAAACTGCAAAATTTCAGAACGATCGGAGTGAAATTGCGACCTGTAGTCGACGAACAACTTTACATGGACAGACGGACGGACGGACGGACGGACAGACATCGTTAAATCGACTCAGCTAGTGATTCTGAGAATACCACAGTGTGGTGTAGGGTATAAATAATAATACCACAGTGTGGTGTAGGGTATAAATAGTAAAATTTGTGGATGGAAGTGGACCTAAACTTATTTATTATTTTTTACTAGCCTTGCCCAGTGCACTTCGTTGCCCCCAAATTTTATTTTAGTGAAATAGAAACATGCGTTTCGTAGAGACTCGAAGCCCACAAATGTAGTTTTACAGATATTTTTCTCAATACATACACTTTTTCAAGGTATATATGTTCTCGCGTTAAAAATTTGTGATAGATCTACACAAATTTTATATTTTTTTTATATTTTATATTTTCCTTGAAGATCTATATATGCACACATAGCTCTTTATGGGATTTTTAAAGTATTGGAAGAATAACAAGTAAAAGCGTTAAATTCGGCCATGCCGAATCTTATATACCCTCCACCATGGATTGCATTAAATTCTATTACTGAAACGATCCTTTTTGTTTAAGCAAATTATTAAAGAACCAGCAAGGAAAGACAGGAAGTCTGGGGGGGCCGACTATGTAATACCCTACACCTCCCTAACAATGGAAAATGGGCATTGCGATAAGAATTTGGCTGTGTTTATACATGTAATAAGAAAACTCTCTCTGCCGAATTTCGTACTGATCGGATATAAAATACGGTTTCTACAGCGCTTACATGTCAAATGGGATGAAACATATATGTATATGGGGGCTATATATAAATCTGAACTGAATTTCCCCGAATTTGGCAGAGTTAATTCATGTAATAAGAGAACTCTCTCTGCCAAATTTCGTACTAATCTGATACAAAATACAGCTTGTACAGCGCTTACTAATATATCCCCCATCCTATGGTGGAGGGTATAAATATTGCTCTGGTAACTGCTACGCTGACCACAGACTGTGAATTGCCCATATTGACAACGTTAGATACGTTACCGCTGTAAATGGTGAGCGGTATATTTTGAAAAGGCTTTAGAAAATTTTGACCTTAGGCTGGACATCGATTATTGTTTTCGCATCTCATGTGAGGTCAGTATGTACATATACATTTTTATATTTTGGAAGGAACTTTTAAAATCAGTGAAATAATGAAAATTCTTCAGGTCAAAGCTACACTGACCACAGTCAGAGAATTCAAAATTATTTTTCGCGCTTTTTTTACGTTTTATAGTACCTCATATTTACAAAGTTTTAACTCTGTATCTTATACATAAGAGCCTTCTGAAAGGACAGAACTAATATTAAAGTTTCGGTAGCGCGAGGACAGACCAAAAAACGGGCCAAAAACGAATATGTGAATATTCCGTGGTTTAGACAACACTCCTACCTACGAGTGTGCAAAATCTCAGCTTTCCAACTCTTATAGGAGACTCAGCGGTCAAGTTGTCGAAAATCCCCAATACACATACAAAGACCATACAAATATAAAAACGTTGCCATTGACGTAACTTTTCATGGGAAATTTACAGAAACAAAATAGGTTCACGCATTACAGAGAACATCAATTACAAAGAAAATAAACTTATTTTTATATACAGGGTTTTCCAATAAGAGTGATATGATTTATTTGAAAAAAAACCACACTTATTGTTAAGGGAATTTAAAAGTGTTTTATTTAATGTGAAGTACAATCGATACAATTAGGTTCTAAATAAGACGTCATTCAAATGGCTTACACGACTTCTTCTGCAGGAACGAATTCGATGAACCCAACTTTCGAGCACTTTTTCCACTAAATCAAGTCGTATGTCATGAATGGCAGGTTCAATATTGACTTGTAAAGCTTGAAGAGAGTCTGGTTTATTTCGAAAGACCAATGACTTCAAATAACCCCACAAGAAATAGTCTAATGGTGTTAAATAACAACTTCTTGTGTCGAATCTCGAATCTCCATATCATATGTCTCCATGATGAAATTGTAAACACTACTGAATACAATGAAAAACAAATGATAGATCATGACATATTACAAATGGCCGAAACGTCACTTCAAAATCATATCATCCCTATTGGAAACCCCAATATATAGATTTTTTTTAAATTTTTCATAAAAAATGTGGTGCAAACCACTGAGCTTGTAGCTTTTTACGGCTTGGGAATAGATGTTCTACGTCAAAGAACAAAATAAAGGAGACACTTCAGGAAGTATTTCTGCTAAAGGAGGTTTTTCTTTATGTGTCCAGTACAGAAAAACACCAACATTTCAAAAAAGTTTTTCGAATCGGACCATAACTAAAGAAGTTATGACCAAAAACCCGATACACAGAGTGATATCTTAACGATTTTTTAAATATTGGTAACTTCTGAACGAGTTGTCGGGAAAATCTCAAAAAAATCCACAAAGCGTTTCTTCAATCAAAACTGAAATTTTTAGAACCCGTCGATTTGTCGTGCAATTCCCCAAATACTAAGGACAGGAAGTATGTTTTTATAAACTCGTATTTTTAGGAGCTAAAACGATGCAAGAAATATTTTCCCCACTAAATACAAATAGCTAGAGCTAGAATTGTAAACTTTGGTGTGGAGTTAGTTCTTGTCGTTGACCTGGGAAAATATGGTATTGTTTGGAATTCAGCACTTCCAGAGATTAAGTGAAGCACAATGATGCAAGATGATATAAATACGATACCAGCGCTAAATCTTAAAGGCAATATAATTTAGTATGAACGTATCCTTTCAACATTGTCTCGGGACAACAAGCTATGTTACTGAATTTGTACCTAGTGTGCGTAAAATGGGCCTTTTTGATAATTCAATAAATACAAATCGTTTAAACTATTTTTAGAATAAAAGTTAAAAAAGTACCGATAGAATTGAAAATTCTTTTTATTTTTGTAATACTGGGCAGCCCATAATGATTACAATGAACAAATACAATCTTTATTAAAAAAATAGTTGTTGTTGCATAGTGTTTTTTTTATTTATTTTAGAGATTCCAATCGATTGAAATTTAGGATTGGATTTAAGGTTTATGATTTCATTTTTATTTTGATTTTTTTCGTTTTTATTTCAATCATCCGCCATCAAAATTATAACAAAACCAGATGTCCTCCTATTCTAAATCCCTCTCACCCCCTTTTGAAATACTATCAACTACCAGAAATACAACAAAACAAAACCACCACCACAAAGAAAACCAATAATTATAAAAACAAAACAATTAAAACCAATTATGTCTAGACGAATACTCGTACATGAAAAAGTACTGCATGATTTTGAGTTGAGCTTTATGTTTCGGTTTAAATTTCAAAAAACACAATTAGATTGAAACTTAGTTAGATTAAGTTCTCTTGATTTTGGATTTACTTATAGTTTATTTTGAGTTTCGTTTCCGTTTCTCTTACATTTCCTGAGTTCCGTTTAGCTTTAGTTTAGTTTAGTTGAGTATAGTTTTCAGTTGAATTTAGCCGAAGATTGTAAGCGCTATATGTGATTTATAATTCTCTTAAGAAACGGATTCTATTTAATCGTGTTTTTCTTGCACTTTTTTTGTACCAAAAATATATATAATATGTCTTTTTGTGTGTAAACGGTTGAAACGTTAACTCAATTTTGCACAACACTGTACTATAAACCAACTAATTCTACAACACCAAAAAAATAATATCAATATTAAACAACAAAACCCCTCAACTAAATAAATATTCAACAACTCCAAAATAAACAACAACACTTGAACCAAAGATCCTTATAGTACAACACCTCGAAAAAAGAAAACAAAAGGTTTGTGTTCGTCTTCTTCTTCTTCTATTTCTTGTACTTTGTCTATTTTCTTACTTTTTCCCCGTAAAGAGACAACCAATTCCAATTTTTATTTTGAAATGACCTTTTGAACCGCCCCCACCCTCACAACCCCAACCCCGTTTTAAGTAGTTGTTCTGTTCTCTCAATTAGTTCCAATAATTGGATCATAAAATAGGATTCGTAGAAAATTTGGCTATTATCTCGTTGATATATCCTTAGGGATAAGACAAAACAAAACCACTAAAATAAAACCGCTAAAAATCACACTTTCCAAACACCGACAAAATTATTGTTATATATTTCGTTTTTTTTTGTCCTGTAAATCTCACCGTCGCGTAAACCATTTTCGCCTGCGAAGCATTTTCATATCTCTCCCCGACTTCACTTCACTTGCCTGCCAATCTCTGTATCTGTCTCCCTGTTCGTTTTTAAATTTTCATTTCTGTTTTTCCATTGAGTTTGCATTTGTCCTATTATTTTTTCGTTTTCATTTCGCTTTTTTCACTCGTATCGTAACTCGATTTAGGACGAACCGCCTCAATATCAATATCCTTCACTCTCTCTCACTCACATTCAGCAAATTTGACACTTGTCTCAAGAGTAATATTCAACATCGTTTAATACATATAACGAACAAACCAATAATAATTTATTCAAAATTTCTTATATTCTTATTTCGTAGTGCATTCTAGTCATTATCATTTTCAAAAACAAACAATATAATAATCACTTGAATAGTTGACTTAATTTAATCGTCTAGTCTTTCGTGTTATAGAGATTACAAAAAGCGAGCTTTGAGATTAAGATAATTATAATAGTAATAATAATTATATCAAAAATGATCTAAAAAATATTGCAGTAATCATATATGCTTATAATAATGGGTTAAGCATGGTTTAGATTGTATGTGACATTTCTGGTCATAGAGTATAATATAGTATTGGCGAAAAGTCACATTACGTCAGGAATGGTTAGGTTAGGTTGACTGAGGATGACGACTAGCGAGTGAGACCAAACGTCCAATGCGGCCATATTTGATCCATTTTGATTCCTTATAAATTCTTCTTCTTCATGTCAATTAATTCTAGAGTTCCAATCGGATGCCTTGATGAATAGTAGAAGTCTGAGTGGGACCAACCCTCTATGTTCGTCCAGCTCATGAAAGAAAAAAGAGCCCAGTACCTTGTTTCTTTTATTGGATAAAAATGGACATTTTCAAAGAAAATGACAAGTATCTTCCACTTCGTCAGGATCTTGGCACCAGCAACATAAATCGCCATTCCTTAGTTCAAGGCTATTGTGTCCTGTGACAAGGCCCAAAACCTGTCGTATATTCGCTTTATCTTGGCCTAAGAGTGAAGACAGTTCAACCCAAAGAGCTTTTGTTTGCTCACATCCTGCTG
Source organism: Eudasyphora cyanicolor (assembly GCA_963930755.1). NCBI lineage: Eukaryota > Metazoa > Arthropoda > Insecta > Diptera > Muscidae > Eudasyphora > Eudasyphora cyanicolor. The sequence goes on from OZ005737.1 coordinate 166,979,476, forward strand.
ATCATTTCCATCTCTGATGCCAGAGGTTTTATATTTCGATTTTATATCAAAGAAGATTAACGAAAGGGGAGGATAGCCAGCCATCAGTCTCAATGTTGCTCGAGAAAATTACCGAGTTTTGCTCGAGAAAATTCCGAGTTTATCTGCAGTTGCATTGCCGAATATATCTTTATGGCCCGGTACCCAAGACAGGGTAATATTATGCTGTTCTTCGAGAATCTTAAGCTCTCTGCGACAGCGGCTGACCTTATATTCTTACTCAGTAGAGCCTTTAAAGCGGCTTGGCTATCTATGAAAAATCAAATATCGCTGCTAAATATTTGCATCAGCGACAGAAGTTCATTAAATTCCACTTGAAAAATTCCGCATCCGTTGCATAAGCGGAGATAAACCTGCATGTCAAGTTCGCTGCAGAAAATACCACTTCCAGTATCCTCCTCCATTTTGGAACCATCTGTAAAGACATTAAGATGATATAACCTAACATTCCCTTTCTGCAATTCTGCCAGTGTGGGAATTTTAATCAGAAAACCTTTATCAACCACGTCATGACTAATAATGTAGTCAGTTTCGGCGCACACTATTGAAAGGTCCCCAATGCGAGTATGTTTTGAGTTTGTTCCTAGCAAAGGGTTTCGCTTGGCAAACCGAGTTAGAGTAAGTTCCACAGATTCCTTGATAAATAAATCAATAGGTTGAACACCCGTTATAAGATAAGTATTAAGTGAAATATAGATAGATACACTATGTCGAAAATGTAAACTAATTGTTAACAAAAAACATTGACAAATTAGAAATTTGGAGAAGATTACAAAATATGTATATCATAAATTTAATTATAAACAAGTAAACCTAAAACAAAACCACAAATGGAGTTTGTGTCAAAGAACATTGTATTCTCTTCTTCTAAATTTATGAAAAAATCCTAATATAAAATCTAATTTTGATCGACACATCGATTTGGTTCTCATAAAAATGGAATTAGTCAAACTGATTTCTCAAGTTGAAAAAATATCCCGTTTGACATCTCTATATAGAGAGGGATCTTATAGCGGTAGATTTAATCGCATCTGTCATGTAGGTGGGTGCGATCCTGTTTACCTTACCCAGTACCTTAACATGTATAACACACTCTTTTATACGTCTTACTATAGCAGAGTAGAGCCAATGGATTAGTTTGGGTTTTAATCCCTATCTGAGGCCCACGAACTTCTGGCATGAGTACAAAGCCGAAAAAGCTTTCTTAATACGCGCTTCCTTATTTGCTATCCAATTCAATTAACTATCCAGAATCACACCAAAAAATTTTGCAGAATCGAACATTTCGATAGTAGGACCTTGTGGAGAAGGTAATGTACAGTCCGATATATTAAGTCCCTTTGTAAACAGTACCAATTCAGTCTTATTGGGGTTAATATTTAAACCGCATCCATTAGTCCAGAAGAATATTTCCGCCAGGGAATTCTGCACAATGTCAAAAATTGTCGGTAAGACTTCACCTCTAGAGTGTATAACGATATCATCAGCGTATTCACAAACTTTTACTCCTGATGATTCCAATCTTAAAAGAATTTTATTTACTACCAGAGTGGTGAAATAATTTCTCCTTGATGGGTTCCTCTAGTTGCTCCCATTTCAACTGAAGTTGTCGCGAAACAAGCCACAATATCTCTAAAATTTAACAAAGTCACAATCCAATTAACAATAAATCCTTCTGTTCGTGCTTCTCTTAATGCCTCTTCTATGGGTGATGGAAGAACATTACTAAAAGCACCCGCAATATCAAGGAACGCTGCCAAAGGCTGGACCCTAACTCTTTAAAGTCCAGAGCAGAATCTACATATCTACCTGTCAGGAGCCAACATGCTTTCAGGTAAGCATGTTGGCACCTTGATAAAAAAAACCTATAGCGAGCTTGCTACTGATAAGCTCGTCTAGAATTCTCTCCAACATCTTGACAAAGGAAGAAAATAGACTAATTGGACTAAAGAATCTTTGGCGGAGCTGTGGTTTAACATGCCTACCTTAGGTATGAAAACCTCCTTTACTTTCCTCCTTGATGGAGGAAGATAAGTTAGTCTCAGACAAACCCTGAATAAATCTACGAGATAATCAGATATCGTCTCCAATGACTCTTGTAGCGTTATGGGATAAACTCCATCGAAACCTGGAGATAAAAGTGTGTATTGCCCATTTAAAACTATGATGAGACCATCTACAAGTGTATTTGATAAGACTTGATTTACTTGGTAATTGTTCGTTTGCTGTTTTGTATCGCAACCTGAAAAGTGAATTTTCAACATATGTATCAGTGTATCATTAGGGGATTTAGTCCAGAGACCAGATTCATCTTAGATGCTACCCACGAAGTATGGTTCATTTCCCTTTCGAGAAAATATTCCAGTAGAGCCTTACCTCTCATATTGATGACGGGACTACGGGACTACCCCAAAGGGTGTGGTGTGCATTGGCGTCACAGCCTAAAAGGACATCTTTTCCCGTGATTCTGCAATTCGTTGGGAATAGTTATATCTAAGTTAGAAAGGATTACTAATAAAGAGACTTAAAGAAACTGTACGATGCCTGGCCATCTGTTGGTCGTAATTTCACTCCAATCAATTTGTTACAAAATACTTTCTTGATACAGGGATGACATTGGTCAAACTTTGTACAGATATAGCATTGCATTGCGTACAAGCCTCATCTTCAGCTGATCTTTACGCAAATAAAGCAAAGGGAAGTTCTTTGAGGTTTTAGCGCAATCTTTGAACTGACGAGGTTTTTCAAGTTAAGCCCACAAATTTCATAAAAATTCGTTTGACTTCAGATACAGCCCATATACTCGCATATTTGTGATTTGTTGTAATAATCGCATATTTCCGAACAGATTGATTCGTTAAAAATTGATTGACAGGATCAATTATGTTAAATCTCAAAACAAAATATTGACAGAAAGTCATTATCATATCTCAGAGGAAGGAAATAAATCGCTTGAACAAGGTAGGGAAATAATGCAAACTTAAGGTAAGTACAGACGATTTGCAGATCGGACAACATTGCCAGAAAAATGGCGGAAAAATGCAACCCTGTAAATTTACAACCCTGTAAATTTACAACCGTGTTCCTAGCAAAGGGTTTCGCTTGGCAAACCGAGTTAGAGTAAGTTCCACAGATTCCTTGATAAATAAATCAATAGGTTGAACACCCGTTATAAGATAAGTATTAAGTGAAATATAGATAGATACACTATGTCGAAAATGTAAACTAATTGTTAACAAAAAACATTGACAAATTAGAAATTTGGAGAAGATTACAAAATATGTATATCATAAATTTAATTATAAACAAGTAAACCTAAAACAAAACCACAAATGGAGTTTGTGTCAAAGAACATTGTATTCTCTTCTTCTAAATTTATGAAAAAATCCTAATATAAAATCTAATTTTGATCGACACATCGATTTGGTTCTCATAAAAATGGAATTAGTCAAACTGATTTCTCAAGTTGAAAAAATATCCCGTTTGACATCTCTATATAGAGAGGGATCTTATAGCGGTAGATTTAATCGCATCTGTCATGTAGGTGGGTGCGATCCTGTTTACCTTACCCAGTACCTTAACATGTATAACACACTCTTTTATACGTCTTACTATAGCAGAGTAGAGCCAATGGATTAGTTTGGGTTTTAATCCCTATCTGAGGCCCACGAACTTCTGGCATGAGTACAAAGCCGAAAAAGCTTTCTTAATACGCGCTTCCTTATTTGCTATCCAATTCAATTAACTATCCAGAATCACACCTAAAAATTTTGCAGAATCGAACATTTCGATAGTAGGATCTTGTGGAGAAGGTAATGTACAGTCCGATATATTAAGTCCCTTTGTAAACAGTACCAATTCAGTCTTATTGGGGTTAATATTTAAACCGCATCCATTAGTCCAGAAGAATATTTCCGCCAGGGAATTCTGCACAATGTCAAAAATTGTCGGTAAGACTTCACCTCTAGAGTGTATAACGATATCATCAGCGTATTCACAAACTTTTACTCCTGATGATTCCAATCTTAAAAGAATTTTATTTACTACCAGAGTGGTGAAATAATTTCTCCTTGATGGGTTCCTCTAGTTGCTCCCATTTCAACTGAAGTTGTCGCGAAACAAGCCACAATATCTCTAAAATTTAACAAAGTCACAATCCAATTAACAATAAATCCTTCTGTTCGTGCTTCTCTTAATGCCTCTTCTATGGGTGATGGAAGAACATTATTAAAAGCACCCGCAATATCAAGGAACGCTGCCAAAGGCTGGACCCTAACTCTTTAAAGTCCAGAGCAGAATCTACATATCTACCTGTCAGGAGCCAACATGCTTTCAGGTAAGCATGTTGGCACCTTGATAAAAAAACCTATAGCGAGCTTGCTACTGATAAGCTCGTCTAGAATTCTCTCCAACATCTTGACAAAGGAAGAAAATAGACTAATTGGACTAAAGAATCTTTGGCGGAGCTGTGGTTTAACATGCCTACCTTAGGTATGAAAACCTCCTTTACTTTCCTCCTTGATGGAGGAAGATAAGTAAGTCTCAGACAAACCCTGAATAAATCTACGAGATAATCAGATATCGTCTCCAATGACTCTTGTAGCGTTATGGGATAAACTCCATCGAAACCTGGAGATAAAAGTGTGTATTGCCCATTTAAAACTATGATGAGACCATCTACAAGTGTATTTGATAAGACTTGATTTACTTGGTAATTGTTCGTTTGCTGTTTTGTATCGCAACCTGAAAAGTGAATTTTCAACATATGTATCAGTGTATCATTAGGGGATTTAGTCCAGAGACCAGATTCATCTTAGATGCTACCCACGAAGTATGGTTCATTTCCCTTTCGAGAAAATATTCCAGTAGAGCCTTGCCTCTCATATTGATGACGGGACTACGGGACTACCCCAAAGGGTGTGGTGTGCATTGGCGTCACAGCCTAAAAGGACATCTTTTTCCGTGATTCTGCAATTCGTTGGGAATAGTTATATCTAAGTTAGAAAGGATTACTAATAAAGAGACTTAAAGAAACTGTACGATGCCTGGCCATCTGTTGGTCGTAATTTCACTCCAATCAATTTGTTACAAAATACTTTCTTGATACAGGGATGAAATTGGTCAAACTTTGTACAGATATAGCATTGCATTGCGTACAAGCCTCATCTTCAGCTGATCTTTATGCAAATAAAGCAAAGGGAAGTTCTTTGAGGTTTTAGCGCAATCTTTGAACTGACGAGGTTTTTCAAGTTAAGCCCACAAATTTCATAAAAATTCGTTTGACTTCAGATATAGCCCATATACTCGCATATTTGTGATTTGTTGTAATAATCGCATATTTCCGAACAGATTGATTCGTTAAAAATTGATTGACAGAATCAATTACATATGTTAAATCTCAAAACAGAATATTTTCTGTCTTTCCCTTTCAAAATATTGACAGAAAGTCATTATCATATCTCAGAGGAAGGAAATGAATCGCTTTACGCTTGAACAAGGTAGGGAAATAATGCAAACTTATTTCCAAAGTCAGAAGAAAATAATTGTTGGTCAACGTGCAGTGAGCACTGACGAGAATGTGGCTGCCGTAGACGAGAGTTGGCGACTCATGGCCCAGTTAGGCATACGCAACCGTAACGTTGCCCTTGTGAGTAGTTAGCCAACGTTGAGAAAACGAGTCATATGATATACACGTAAACAAAAACGCCTCTTGTTTGTTAAAGTTTATTAAAAATGAGTTTAAGAATACTGTTTATATATTCAAGGGTTTGTGCCGAATTTACAAGAAAAAAAATGTCTCATAAGAATGTGGTATATTCGTCCTGTAAACAGAGACTTGGATAATGCCGGATACAATAGGAAAATTTTGCTAAAATTAAGAAATCAGACGAGAACATTTTTACATCTAACTGTAAAGAATGCCTAGCTAGGTTTTCAATTTGTCATAAACTTTAATAAAATATGTTCTAACTAAACCTAAGCAATGAATTGGCCCGGCAAAGAGACTACGAATAAGATTACGCTATATCCAATATTTTATTATCCCATGATTCCAAATAATGGGTAATTCATCGTGAGGTTTAATTTATAATGTAAATAAAACACATAAATTTGAAAGTGAGCGAATAATGAATACAATACGGATATCATGACAGATTTAATAATTTACCCAACAAAAAAAAAACCTGAACTTAGGCGTACACATATATCAATAAAGGATATGCGGATAACATGACAGATTTAATAATTTACCCAACAAAAAAAAAACCTGAACTTAGGCGTACACATATGTCAATAAAGGATATGCGGTCGTTAATAGGTTAATAAGATGGCAGATATAAAATCTTCCCCCATATTATAACTTAAGCTCCACAAATGGAAAGCTTCTACACATAGGCCACTGCGGCACAAACAAAATTCTTTGACATTGTAAACATGTCAGGTGTGGCTGAGTTTACAATGTCGTAGAATTTACAACATTTATGGGGAAGAAACAAAACAGAAAATTATTAGCTGTAATTGTGAATAAATCCAGTTAAACATTCAAATATATTTACGCCTACTTTAGCTCACTTATTATTTTTCATGTTTTAAAACATAATCAAAACGCACAATATGTAATCTCTATAATAACGAATAAATAAAAAATCACTCACTCACCCACGTCACGTACATTTATCACAACACTTTGCATAAATAGTAATTATCAAACAATTACAAAAAAATAATTCAATTCAATTAGTTGCAAATCAAACATTTTATCAATCAAATTCAATCAAACAAAAAACCAAAAAATACCAACAACAAAAAACACCCTTCTTTTCACGATAGTTATCAAAAGCAAAATCAATAAAAAAAACAAAATGAATGATATTTTATCAATCAAATCAAATCAAACAATCGAAACTGTAATCGTTTCATGTAGATGCCATAAACTCGCTCATTCGAAAACCATACGTTTTTTTCGTTCTTCTCCCCCCGTTTTTTTCTCTTGCCTATTTCGATGATTACTAACCAATCAGGTGATGAATCAGATTCGGGACCAGGACGTAAGGCGACTCTAGCCACACCGCCCAACAAGGAGAAGCGCAAGCCATTCTTCAAGAAACAGGAGACCGCCTCGCCCTACGATGTCGTGCCATCGATGCGTCCCGTAGTCTTAGTGGGTCCAAGCTTAAAGGGTTACGAAGTAACCGACATGATGCAGAAAGCTTTATTCGACTTCCTCAAGCACCGGTTCGAGGGTCGCATCATCATCACCCGTGTCATGGCCGACATCTCCCTGGCCAAACGTTCCATCATGAACAATCCTTCGAAGCGGGCGATAATGGAGCGATCCAGCAGCCGATCTGATTGTCTGAGCAAAGTACAGGAGGAGATAGAACGAATATTCGAATTGGCCCGGACGTTACAATTAGTAGTACTCGATTGTGATACAATCAATCATCCGTCACAACTAGCAAAAACTTCATTAGCACCAACCGTAGTTTATCTTAAAATTAGTAGTAGTAAGGTAAGTACACACGCCGGCCATGGATTGGACCATGGTCCACACCCGTTGTGCTATAATAATTGTAGTTGCTCTCTCCGGCTCACTGAGATAATATGTATATTTCCCATCCATTCCAACACCACAAAAAAAGGTTTTACAGCGTTTAATCAAATCACGTGGAAAATCACAGGCTAAAAATCTTTCCGTACAAATGGTAGCCGCTGAGAAACTGGCTCAATGTCCACCGGAAATGTTTGATGTTATCCTAGATGAAAATCAATTAGAAGATGCCTGTGAACACATTGCTGAATATTTAGAGGTAAGTGAATTATATACACGAATTCGATTTTAAATTTACTGTAGGCAATGCAAATGTTTCCTTGCAAATATGTAGACAATATTGGATGGAAAAACATTGCTGTAATGAATAATTAGGCTAATAGAGTACTCAAGGAAATCGTAGGATTTCAGAAATCGTTGTGTTAGTTGAATGGACGTCTTGGGATTATTTCGGTATTGGTAGATTGCGTTAGGTGAAATGTAGAATTCTTTAAGGAAAACGTTCAAGTCATTAAATTCATATATACGTTTTTTTTTTAATTTTTGTTACTAAAACCAAAATGAAATAAAACCCAAAAGAAAATGAATTTGGGATTTATTTCATTCATTTTGGGTTTTGGGGATTTTTTCAGTGTTTGGGATTTATTTCATTTTCTTCGAAATCTAATTTTTCTTGGGCCGTATTTCATTTTATTTGGTTTGATTATTTCATTGACATTCAAAATGAAGTTTAGGAAAGTTTTTAATAAAAAAATTGTTAGATATCGCTTCCTTGTCGGTTAGATTCGAATGAACATGTTGAACGGGGTAATTTAAGGGTTGGCCTTGAGAATAGTAATCAGTTCTTAATAGTGCTTCAGAGAAGAAAATTTACAAATTTTAAATTATAACAAATAGGAAAATTTAAGTTGTAGGGTCATTAGGCCGGGTCGATTTGTGGGGAGGCAAAAAAAGTAGCCATTGCTCAGTGAAAATTGTATTCTAGGGATAAAAATAAGAAACTTTGCCCAAGGAACCATACCTCTAAAACGAATTCTGATGTCCCGGAATTTGGGTCGAACTTTTGGGTAGGGACAAATTTTGAAAAATCCCACTTTGACCCATTTAGAGTGCTCCAATCGAGTCCAAATGTATGACCGACCCCCACTAACTTTGGAGTCCCGACCCACCCATGCCAGTGGCACACCCCCTGGAAAATCCTGGGGGTTCCATACATTTGGACTCGATTGGAGCACTCTAAATGGGTCAAAGTGGGATTTTTTCCGGGACATCAGAATTCGGTTTAGAGCTATGGTTCCTTCGGCAAAGTTTCTTATTTTGATCCCTAGAATAAGATTTTCACTGAGCAATGGGCGATTTTTAAATCGACCCGCCCTAAGGGTCATGGATAGCAGATTACAGAAAACATACCAGATGAAATTAATAATAAGCTTTAAATGTTTGGAAATGGTAAGTAAAATAAGATTTGCGACTATTTTGCTAGAGAGCCGATCAGTAACTGAACTGATTGTGTTTGTTCCCTTTTTTACGAATTTACGAATGAATACTGCTGTAAGAGAAAAATTTAAGAAAATATATTGAAACAGAGAGACAAAAATCGCGGCGATTTTTTGGCATATTTTTCGTCTGCTTTACTATTTCTTCATGTCAGAAAATCGTATGGAAATACGTTGGAAGAGAAAACACGAATAGGAATTAATGAAGACGAAAAATAGGTAAAAAATCGCCGCGATTTTTAGCAAAAAATATTTGTCTAGACGAATAAATTTAATTTGGAGTTTATATCATTTGCTTGGGGTTTTTTTCATTGGGGGTTATTTCACTTTTTTGGGGGGAATTATTTGTATACCCTACACCACACTGTGGTACAGGGTATTATAACTTTGTGCATTTGTTTGTAACACCCAAAAGGAGAAGAAATAGACCCATCGTTTATTATACCGATCGACTTAGAATTACTTTCTGAGTTGATTTAGCTATGTCCGTCTGTCTGTCCGTCTGTCTGTCTGTGCATGTATTCTTGTAATCAAAGTACAGGTCGCAATTATGGTCCGATCTCGACGAAACTTTACACATATGTTTTATTTGGCCCAAGGACGATCCCTATTGAATTTGGTTGAAATCGGTTCAGATTTAGATATAGCCCCCATATATATGTTACCCCAGATTTGACATGTAAGCGCTGTAAAAACTTTATTTTATATCCGATCAGTCTGAAATTCGGCAGAGAGAGGTTTCTTATTATATGAATGAACACTGCTAAATTTGGAAGAAATCGGTTCAGATTTAGATATAGCCCCCATATATACGTTACCCCCGATTTGAAGTGTAAGCGCTGTAAAAATGTTATTTTATAACCGATCAGTATGAAATTCGGCAGAAAGAGGTTTTTTTTTATATGAATGAACACTGTTAAATTTGGAAGAAATCGGTTCAGATTTAGATACAGCTCCCATATATACGTTACCCCCGATTTGACATGTAAGCGCTGTAAAATCTGTTTTTTTTTTATCCGATCAGTATGAAATTCGGCAGAAAGAGGTTTCCTATTATTTGAATGAACACTGTTAAATTTGGAAGAAATCGGTTCAGATTTAGATATAGCCCCCATATAAACGTTACCCCCGACTTCACATGTAAGCGCTGTAAAAATGTTATTTTATATCCGATCAGTGCGAATTTCGGCAAAAAGAGGTTTCCTTCTACATGAAGAAATACTGCCAAATTCGGAGAAAATCGGTTCAGATTTAGATATAGCCCCATATATATGTTACCCCCGATTCGACATGTAAGCGCTGTAGAGATTGTATTTTATATCCGATCAGTACGAAATTCGACAGAAAGATGTCTTTTTACATGAATGAGTATTCAGGGAAAATTGGTTCAGATTTATATATAACATCCGTACATATGTTCCTCCTGATTTGGTATCAAAGCGCTATAGAAGTTGTACTTTACTTCCGATCATTAAAATTTTCCAGAAATATGTTTCTCAATTTAGGAACGAATATTACTTAATTTAGCGATTATCGGTTCAGAATTAGATAATATGTTCCTACCCATTTACCAATTATTCCAAATTATTATCGCAATGACCCTTATCGCATTATTAGGGAGGTGTAGGGTATTATATAGTCGGCCCCGCCCGACTTTCTGCCTTTCCTTACTGGTTTTTAATTTAACTAATAATTTTTGGGGGTTGTTTCATTTATTATTTGGCTATTTTTATACCCTACACCACACTGTGGTACAGGGTATTATAACTTTGTGCATTTGTTTGTAACACCCAAAAGGAGAAGAAATAGACCCATTGTTTATTATACCGTTTGACTTAGAATCACTTTCTGAGTTGATTTAGCTATGTCCGTCTGTCCGTCTGTCTGTGCATGTATTCTTGTAATCAAAGTACAGGTCGCAATTATGGTCCGATCTCGACGAAACTTTACACATATATTTTGTTTGGCCCAAGGACGATCCCTATTGAATTTGGTTGAAATCGGTTCAGATTTAGATATAGCCCCCATATATATGTTACCCCAGATTTGACATGTAAGCGCTGTAAAAACTTTATTTTATATCCGATCAGTCTGAAATTCGGCAGAGAGAGGTTTCTTATTATATGAATGAACACTGTTAAATTTGGAAGAAATCGGTTCAGATTTAGATATAGCCCCCATATATACGTTACCCCCTATTTGAAGTGTAAGCGCTGTAAAAATGTTATTTTATAACCGATCAGTATGAAATTCGGCAGAAAGAGGTTTCTTATTATATGAATGAACACTGTTAAATTTGGAAGAAATCGGTTCAGATTTAGATATAGCTCCCATATATACGTTACCCCCGATTTGACATGTAAGCGCTGTAAAATCTGTATTTTATATCCGATCAGTATGAAATTCAGCAGAAAGAGGTATTTTATAATATGAATGAACACTGTTAAATTTGGAAGAAATCGGTTCAGATTTAGATATAGCCCCCATATATACGTTACCCCCGATTTGAAATGTAAGCGCTGTAAACTTATTATTTTATATCCGATCTGTGCGAAATTCGGCAAAGAGAGGTTTCTTATTACATGAAGGAATACTGCTAAATTCGGAAAAAATCGGTTCAGATTTAGATATAGCCCTCATATATATGTTACCTCCGATTTGATATCTAAGCGTTGTAAAAACTATATTTTATATCCGATCAGTGCGAAATTCGGCAGAAAGAGGTTTCTTATTACATGAAGGAATACTGCCAAATTCGGAGAAAATCGCTTTGGATTTAGATATAGCCCCCATATATATTTTACCCACGATTTCACATGTAAGCGCTGTAAAAACTGTATTTTATGTCCGATCAGTATGAGATTCGACAGAAGGAGGTCTTTTTACATGAATGAGTATTCAGGGAAGATCGGTTCAGATTTATATTAAAGCTCCATATATATGTTCCTCCTGATTTGGTATCAAACCGCTACAGAAGTTGTATTTTACTTCCGATAATTAAAATTTTCCAGAAAGATGTTTCTCAATTTAGGAACGAAATTGCTTAATTTAGCGATTATCTATTCAGAATTAGATAATATGTTTCTACCCATTTACCAATTATTCCAAATTATTATGGCAATGACTCTTATCGCATTGTTAGGGAGGTGTAGGGTATTATATAGTCGGCCCCGTCCGACTTTCTGCCTTTCCTTACTGGTTTCATTTAATTTGGACTTTATTTCACATTTAATCTTTGGGCGTTATTTAATTTCATTTGGGGCATATTTCATTGGGGGTTATTTCATTTTCGGCTTGGGGGTTATTTCACTTGGGGGTTATTTCGGGGCGCCTATCGTTATATTTCATAAGAAAAAAATATGATTCCATAATGGAATTGTGTAATTCTCTTTTGAAACTGGTAGCGTTTAAAGGAAATCTTATCATTTTATCAGAATATTGCAGTTCCTTCGTAGAGATCCAAAGGTAAATACTTCAATTATTGAGTATTTTTTAGTTTTCTTTAGAGGAATGAAAAGTTTGGTTGCTTAGGCAGGTCGTAGAGTTCATTAGGTAAATCCTTGAGTCGAGAAATCGTTAAAATACCTACGGAACAGCGGAATTTCTTATTTGCACGGTTTGTGAATTTATTTCTTAAAAATAATATCATTTAAATGATAACCTTCGCCTGTGTGGTGTCCATTTAATCGACAAATCGTCGGCTTAATGCTATTTTGGTCCATACGCCATTTTTGTGTTTTTTGAGTTAGGAGTTGATAATATGGGTTCCAAGCATGCTCTTTCAGAATCTGCAATCATTTTTTTCCTAGTTTTCGAGATATTGGTAGGGTAAATTTGTTTTACTCCAAGTAACGGGAAATAATTTCGACATTTTTGTTCTATGTCTCAATTTTTCTATCGCCCTATATTTTTCACTCAGTATTTTACGTTCTTTCGATCACAATATGTAAATTAGTGTCCATCCATACCGACCCTTTTTGTGGTCCATGTAATACAAATACGAATAAATAGTAAAATTAAAGTGGATATGGACCAAAATGATAAGAACAAAAATTTTTATAACTTGCTTATTTTTGGATGTAATAGCATAGAAATGCATGAGAATCATACAAACACTGTTGGGAACCCTATGAAATAAAAAGTGTGTAACTCTTCAGTCCCGTTTTTACTCAAACAATAAAATGCGTTTTTCTCCGTTCATACAAAATGGCGTATGGAACAAAATGGCTTGAGCCGACGAAATATAATTTTTGTTGTTTAGGCATGTAGAATACCAAGGTATTCGGTCGACCAGATTTTGGTATTCCGGTTGTGTTCCGGTTCCTTCAACATTTGTCATTACATAATAAGTGAGAAATAAGTGCATTATCTCTCAAGGTAGGTAGAGCTTGCAGGTCGATAGAGGCATGTAAACATTCGAATATTCCAGTTCCCCTGGGACAAGTAAGGTACTTCCCAGGCTGATAAGCCCATCTGCCCTGCAGTTATCTGAATTGCTCAGCCATCTCGTTATGAGAAATGCGCCAGCCGAGGGCTGTTCTTGAATTCAGAATCCTGAAATTTCATGGCTGACCGACTATCGGAAAATGTGTAAGTATTTTCCAACCTTTGTCAGAACTTTATACGAGGAATCTCAGCAATTCTGATACCTTCCTAATGGCTGGAGTCAGTGTCTGGCGACTAGGAATTATTCGCATTCCTAGGTCTTTTGAATAGACCCCGAAGCCAACCATACCACTGAGATAGTATAGAATTCCGCACATTTTGTATCCCTCGTAATGAGACCTTTCAAAAATTTCGACCAAAGGCAAATTTTTTGGCCGAAGCAGAACATCGGCCAAAATCCTAGAACTTATATTTAGCACCCACTAAAATCACTGATGCCCCATTTTGTATGGAGTTCAATTTTTCTTAAATTGATAATGATCGAAAATTAAAAGGAACAGTAAATAAATATTTCTAAAAATATTGAATTATTGCATTTAAAATGAATAACCACAACCTAAATTTTTATAACCGACACCACACTGTGGTACAGGATATTATGTTGTAACGCCTAAAAATAGAGGAGATAGACACATAGTTTATTATACCGATCGGCATAGAATCGCTTTTTCAGTCGATTTAGCCTTGTCCGTCTGTCAGTCCATGCACTCTTGTGATCAATGTGTATGCCGCAATTCTTAGACTAGGGACGATCCCAGTTGAAAATGTGTTATACCGGTCCATGTTTTAATATATCCCCATATAATGGTGCCAACCAATTCCACTTCTCGACGCTTATGAGAACACATTTTTCAATTGATCTGGCTGAAATTTAAGAATTTATTCGTTATATGGGACATAATCGTCCCTAGTAAAAATGATGCACATCGGTCCATTTTTCGGTATAGCTCCCAAATTATGGTCATCTTTGAAGAAATTGTTGGGGCTCCAGGAAACACAATTTTCTATTGATCTAGCTGAAATTTAAGAATTTGTTCTTTATATTGGTCCTAGTAAAAATTGGGTACATCGGTCCACGTTGTTTTTATCCCCCATATTAAGGTCCTCTCTGATGTCACTTCTTGGGGCTCCAGGAAACACAATTTTCCATTGATCTAGCTAAAATTTAGGAAATTTGAATTTATATTGGACCTAATCGTCCCTCGTAAAAATGGGGTACATCGGTCCATGTTATAGCCCGCATATAAAGGTCACTTCCAATTTGGCTTCTTGGCGTTCTAGGGGACCTATTTTGTAACCCAACATGCTGAAGTATAAGCATTTTTTCATATTGCATTAACTCCTTTCTAGTGTAAATGGAGCATATCGGTCACGTTTTTAACCTATCTGCCTGGAATTTAGAATCATAATACATTCAACCTGCAGCAATTCATACACGTGAAAAAAATCGCTTCTGTAGTATATTCTCCCAAGCATATTCGGCTTGAAACATATATATGTTTAGCGTACACTCTAAACATATAATATTTAGTAAACACAAAAATTATATATTTGGAAATGTGTTGTTGTTTTAAACAAATCTTTGTTTCTATCCTAATATTTTGTTATTTGAGACTATTATTTCCGAAACAAAGATTTATTTGCATTTAAATGTGTTACATTTTTCAGCAATTCAAAATTAATTTTACACTTTTTTTTTGTTTTTAAAAATAATAAATATTGACAATTTCGTATTGACAATTTCGTATAATCGTATAATGTTGGATATACATAAATTACTTGGAGGATTGACAACAAATGATGACTTGGAATACTCATAAATTTAAAATAGAAGTTAATGCTACATATGGTGTTATGACTGGGAGGTACAATTCGAATTGAAGAAAAAAATTAAAACTGAAATTTGAAAAAGTCAGCAAAGTTTTGAAAATCTTTTTAAATAAAATATATTTACCCCCATTAACACAAAACAAAATAACCAAGCGTTAGAGCTAACGAAAGTTAAATTGTATGAAATTTGACAGCTACAACCGGCAGTTAGCTCTTAACCCTAGTTTATTTATTTATTGTTAATGGCCCTTACGGCCAATTTCACAATCTCCGGTTATCCTACAGTTAGAGCTAACCTACAGTTATAGCTGTCAAATTGTATGAAATTTTTATATTTTAACTGTGAGTTGGCTCGAAGGTTGTGAAATTGGGGGTTAGAGACATTTCTAAATAATAATTTTATTTGTATTTAAACACATATTTTATTTGAGAAAATTAGTTTGCAAATATATTTTGTTCCAATATATTAATATATACGTTCCAAATAAATTGTATTGGTTTTCAAATAAAATTCATTTGTTCAGAAATATATAATATTTTAAAATGTATGTTCCAAATATATTTCCTTTCGAATCAAATATATCGCGATTTTGCTCCGTGTAGTAATAATAGATTCTCCAAGTATTTGTTGGCAAATAATGTTGGAGGGTATTATTCAGTCAGCCCGCCCGACTTAGTCTTTCCTTACTGCACGCAAAGAAAAATTTCGTTTCTGCGAAACGAAATATTAGACAACTACAATTCTCGTTAACGACGACTGAAATTTCGCTTACGCGATATAACTTTCAGTCAAAACAAACGAAATTTCAGTTCCGGCAAACGAGAATTGTAGTTGTCTAATATTTCGTTTCGCAGAAACGAATTTTTTCTTTGCGTGTGGTTTAAATCGTTAAGTTGTTACATATTAAGAGCGTTAAAAAATACATAGTACTGAATTGCTACATTATTTGCTACTATAACAACTCAGACACATTCAGAAGAACTATGACATTATACAAATTTATAAGGCTATATACCTATATTTTTAAGTCTCAGGTCAATGAAATCCGTAATTATCGTCAGATCTTCCGATTCGGAGTCTGAACACTATAGAATAGATAATTCTCGTCAGATCTGCATACAATTTTTTAGATAGCAGTTTCTGCAGTCAAGAAGGAACACTACCAACTTTGCATAAAATTTATTCATATGTACACGCTGAAAAATGTTGTCCCAAACATATTCGGCTTGAAACATATAAATGTTTAGGGTACACTCTAAATATATAATATTTGGTTCACACAAAGGTTATATATTTGGGAAGATGTTGTTCTAAACAAATCTTTGTTTACTCCAATTTTTTTTTGTTTGGGACTATTATTTTTCGAAACAAATTAAAAATTTGCACTTAAGTATTCAGAAAGTACCTAAATTGCGTTATATTGTTCAGTAATTCAAAATAATTTTTTTGGAAATTTTTAATGTTCGTAAAAATAATAAATAATAACTGAAATTATATAATTTTGGATCAAAATAAATTTTTCGTTGGATTGACAACTAATGATGGCTTGGAATACTTAAATTTAAAATGATTGATTTGAAACAAAAGTCAATGCTGCATAAGGTATCATAACTGGGAGGTACAATTAGGAACCAAGAAAAAATTAAAAATGAAATTCGAAAAAGTCAGCACAAGATTTGAAATTATTTTTTAAATAAAATATATTTGGAGAAATTCCTAAAGAATAATTTTATTTGTACTTAAACATATACTTTATTTGAGAAATTTAGTTTGCAAATATATTTTGTTGTAATATATTAATATATTCGTTCCAAATATATTTTATTGATTTTCAAATAGATTTTATTTGCTCAGAAATATATAATATTTAAAAATATGTGTTCCAAATATATTTTCTTTCGATTCAAACATATCAAAAAAGTCGATTTTGCCCCGTGTAGATATAGCCCCTCTATGTATGTTTATATACCGATTTTGAGTCTGAACAATGCGAACATTCAAGAAAAACGGTTCAGATTAAGATCTGGTCTACATATATATCCCATATTTGTATCTAAGCGCTTTTTTCATGAAAAATGCCTGACTTTTTATCAGGCAGAAATCTTAGCTAATAACCAGTAAGGAAAGACAGACTGTTAAAAACGCAGTATTCTTTCCTAGATTAAGATTCGGAAGGCACAAATAGATGTTACTATTCATAATCTAAACACTTTTTTTTATCAACTTCAAACCTAATTTCATCCAAATTATATAATGATCAAACGTAAAATACAGTTTCAATAGAGTTCAAATACTAAATTGGCAGGAACATATACTTATACATATATTTACCTGCCAATAAATCTCTAAATCTAAACCGATTATGCCCAAATTAAGCAGTATTTGTTCCTAACTTAATAAGCTTTTTTCTGCCAAATTTTTTAATGATCAAAAGTTAAGTACAACTTCTATAGCGATTTGATACCAAATCACAAGGAACATATATGTATGTGGGGCTATGTCTAAATCTGAACCGATTTTCATCGAATTGGGCAGTGTTCATTCAAGTAATAAGAAACCTCTTTCTGCCGAATTTTGTACTGATCGGATATAAAATACAGTTTCTACAGTGCTTGCATGTCAAATCGGGTGAATCATATCGCGACCTAAGAGTGAAAAGGCGCTAAGTCCACTTTTTGCCAAAATTTATTTTTTGAAGCGGAACCTAAGATAAGTTGGATATACATCGATTTGAAAACAAAAAGCCAAAAAAATCATGTTTTGTCATCTATAAAAGCTAAATCGCAAAAGCGCTAAGTCCACATACCCTTTATAAAAACAGTCATATAACGTGAGTATTTTGCTTCTCCTGTAAAATTTTAAATATTGGACTTAGCGCCTTTACACTCTTAGGTCGCGATATGTATATATGTAGGATATATTTGAATCTGAACCGATATTCCCCAAATTTGGCATTGTTCATTTATGTATTAGGAAAACTCTTTCAGCCGAATTTCATCTTGATCGGATATAAAATACAGTTTTTACAGCGCTTACATTTCAAATCGGGGGTAACAACAATACGGGGGCTATATATAAATCTAAACCGATTTTCCTCAAATTTAGCATTGTAACTAATTGTATCAAGAGACTTCTCTCTGCAAATTTTTATACAGATCGGTTACAAAATTTGGTTTATTCAGTGCACATATGCCAAATCGAAGGTATATATATATATGGGAGCTACATGAACCGATTTAAACCAAATTAACCTCAATAGGGATAGCCCTTGAGCCAAAAGAAAGATATGTGCAAAGTTTCGCTTAGATCGGGCCATAATTGCGATAATACGCACAGATGGACGGACATAGCTAAATCAGCTCAGAAAGTGATTCAAAGTCAATCGGTATAATAAACGATGTGTATATCTTATCTCCTGTTGGGTGTTACAAACAAATGCTCAAAGTTATAATACCCTATACAGTGTGGTGTAGGGTATAAAAGGGTATAGGAATAGCTGAAAATTTATGGAAACTGTATTCCTGAATTCTCTCTCTCTAGAAGGTGGCATACAACCTTAGGCTCTTATTTCTTTGAGAAGTTAGCTAACTTGGCTGATATTAGAATCCGCCAACATTTGAGCTTTTTAAAACTATCAAATTGGTTCACCGAGAGAGGCTAGGGATAGCTTATGTTTTCTTTAACGTCCCTGTGGTAACACAATGGACTGTATAGTCTAAGTCGACTCACTTATACTATATACATACTCTTAACCACACCTAACCTAATATTTATTTACATCAAGAGAACCATGAATGGACTTACAATGGCAATATGCACGCTATCGGTCAGACAGTAGCCTTGGAATATTTATACCCTACACCACACTGTTGTCCAGGACATTATGAGTTTGTGCTTTTGTATTTAACACCGAAAAGGAGAAGAGATAGACCCATCGTTCCTTACAGTGATCGACTTAGAATCGCTTCGCGAGTCGATTTAACCTTGTCGGTCCGTCTGTCTGTCCGCCCGTCTGTAGATGTATCGTTGTAATCAAAGTGCTGATCGTATTTATAGTCTGATCGTTATGAAATTTAGCACAGTGCTCTTTTTTGAACCAAGGATCCCTGTTGAAATTGGTCATATCGGTTCAGATTTACATATAGCTCCCACATATTTTTACCTCCGTTTTGACATATATACACTGTATTAGCAACTATGTTTAACCAATCTGAATAAAAATTGCCACAAAGAAGTCTCTCTATACACTTACCCTCATTAACATTGTTAATAGTCCTTAGAAATAATACTAAATTAGAGGAAAATCGGTTCGGATTTAGATATATAAGTAGCCCCCATATATATGATACACCCGATTTGACATAAAAGCGCTGTAGGCAGAGAGAGGTTTCTTATAACATGAATTAACACTGCCAAATTCTGGAAAAATCGGTTCAGATTAAGATATAGCCCACATATATATGTTACCCTGATTTGATATCAAAGCGCTTCAGAATTTGTACTTCACTTTCGATATTGCAACATTTGGCAGAAAGAAGTTTCTTAATTTAGGAACTGATACTGCTTAAATTGGGGATAATCGTTTCACATTTAGAAATAGCCGCATATATACTATGTTCCTGCCTATTTAGTATTTAAGCGCTATTGAAACTGTATTTTACATCCGATCTTTATATTCTTTGTCAGAAATGAGGTTTTTGATCCAAGTTGATGAAAACTGTTTACATTATGTATAGCCCCATCAATTTTTTCCTCCCGATTCTTGATCTATGAAAGAAGTTTCAGATCTAGTTTGCTATAATAAACATCATCAGCTCCTCCTTGGAAAAACATTGATGAAGAGGTGGAGCTAAGTACTTTGTTAACTGAAACGAAACCAATTATTCCAAATTATTATCGGAATTCCCATTTTCCCATTGCTAGGGAGGTGTAGGGTATTATATAGTCGGCACCGACCGACTTTCTGTCTTTCCTTACTGGTTTCATTCTAAGATAAGTGTCGATCAATCTCTCCAAAGTCTAAAGTAGAATCGATGGCAGACATACGGCCCTTATATGGAGGCTTTTCTGATTTAGATATTGTTATCTTCAATCCAAAGTGTGCTAAGTCGAATTAATATGCTTGAATTGTATCTATGGTCAATAGCAATAACTGCCTAAGTCGAAAGTCGTGCTTTCGAGAAAAAACAAATTTAATTTTTCTGTAATGAAAATCATTAAGATTTAGGTCAATATGTTTTTATTAATATGTCTTTAAAAAAAATGATAGAAAAATGGAGATTTCACATATAGAGTATTGTTAGTATTATAAATGTGTCATAACTAAAATGTGTCTTAATTCGACTGAGACGGTTATAGATTGTGGCACATAAACGAGTATATAGTACTACCTATGACCTTTTTTTATTTTTTTTTTTGATATATCCAATATCTTTCCGAGTTGAAGTGTTGATACAAAATAATAAAATACATTTTATTTGGCAATGGTTTTCATAATAAATTAATTATACTCGTATTGTATGTTAGGAAACAGTGCTCTCACATTTTGTTCAAAAGTCTTTATTATAATCTAGCTACTAATTTTGTCCATTCTTCCCCCAACTAGACCTATTGGAGAGCCACACATCCAGATATAACAGCGGCTCCCTCCATACCTAGACCAATACCTCAGGAAGCTTCACCTACCACAGATCAAGCCCGTTTGGGTCCCACACCACCAGGTAAGCAATGCCACATAGATATGGTTTATTTTTTTATTTCGCCCATTCTAGTTTTACTCTGACATCATTTCAACGTCATCAATGTCATTATTAGTCGTTTTAAGAAAAACATTACAATTTTAAAATACAAAAATAGAAGACAAATTAAAAACACAATTATTTAGGCCTTTGATGATTCAATATCAATAAAAATATATAGAACGATCCACTCTCGCTCAGTCACACGTGAAAAATACATTATTCCATACCTCTTGAGTTGTTTGTTTATTTACAAAACGAAAAAAAAACCTACTGACACTATTTAACAAATTTTTGTAAATTATGTTTATTCTACTTTTTTATTGTTTATTTTTTTGAATTAAAAACAAAACCAAACCAAATACAATCGAATCGATCTTGCTCGTTCTCTTGGAAATGTTCGCCCACTCTCGTTCTCTCTGTGGTGACGAAATTAATGTTTGCTGTTCGTTTCATTGCTCGTTTTCGTTCGTAGTGGATGGGGGCGAAGATGAACGCGATTATCGCATGGGCTCCATTGAACGAGAGGGCAGCCGTGAGCGCGAAATAACTAGTCGCGAGCGCGAAAGAGACGAAGATTATGAACGTGACTATTGGGACAATGAGTTCTCAAAGGGTGGACGAACGCCGCGTGAGAGACAACGCGATCTAGAGTGGGAACGCGAAAGGGCACGAGAGTGGGAGAGAGAACGAGAAAGAGATTGGGATAGAGAATTCGATTGGGACCAAGGTAAACAACATAAATGAATCTTGTTTTCTTCCATTTTGAAACTTTTTTTGAAACGAAATTCGAAGTAAACTTTTTTATTTTCTATACAAAAACAAACTACGAAAATTCAAAATTACGTAATTTAAATGTCCCTAAAACGGAATCAAAAATGTATATTGCTTCTGATTGACGGATTGGCAGAGAAATTGGTTGAATTGTCTTTATGATTTCCTGTATCGAGATGCTATTACTATTTCAATTAACTTATAAGTTTTCTTTATCTATTAAGTACTCCTATGTTTATCTATAACAGTTAAATATATATATATATACCAAAACATATAAAAAATATATATACTCGTATATTGTATATCATTAGAAAAAGGCTTTTTGTTAAACCAAAAACTATTTACTCCCACGTTCCCCAGGAAAACTTTGTTTACCCTATACCCGTTTCCCAACCCACCCCCACCAAAATTAACCACAACTATTGATGTGTATAGTTCCGTTCCTAGATGTTTTTTGAATATTATCTAAAATTGCTTAGCAACTTTCTATGGTCTTAAAAAATATAATTTTGTTATTGATTTATTTAATTTGTTTCTCTTAATTTTGTTTTCTGATTTGTTTTTTAGCTTTCACATCGCGTGGTACATTGTCTACTTACAGTTAAAAATTGTCAATTGATTGGTTCCCTTTAGTTTTTGTTTCAAAATTTTCAATTCCTTCACCAAAACCAAAACAAAGAAAAAACAAGCAATTGTACCACAATAATAACTTTTAGCTGCGTAAAATCTTTGAACCCCCCAATTATAAAAAGACAGTCATATCAATCCTGTATTTTATGATTTTCATACAAAAAACAAACAAACAGAATAAGAAGCAGTCCTTTATTTTGTTAGCTGCAACACGATTCCCCTAAATGAGTATGATATCATTTGAATTTCTTCATGTTTTTTTGAATTTTGATCTGATAGTGCCCAATGTAATACTAAACTCATTGTTGATAATACAGTACTAAACACACGATTGTATGATGTGGTATTTGTGCGTCAACTAAGCAAACTAAACATAGTTGTATATTGTGGTACTTGAGTAAATGTACTTAACACATTTGATATTTTTAGAAAAAAACACTAACTGAATCATATAGATAAGCAATACTATTTTTATTCTATTTTTTCGTGTATCAACGCTTTGTACTAATTATTTAATTTATATTTTTAAAAAATCATATATTTGTCGTACATATACATTTAAATGATTTTTGCATATACTCAACACCAATTTGTACCAGGAAATACGTATTGTTCGCTTTTAAAATATTGTCTCTGTACGGATACTTTGATTTTTAAAATATTTTCCAAATAAAGTCAACTTTTAAATAGGTCGTTAGATAATTCAGTAATCGAAAAATAAATACTTCATTAAAAAAGGAAATAACAACTTTTTTGTCGGGTCTTACTACACTGATATCCGTCAAATTTTAAGCTAAAATATAAAATTGCGAATTAGGTATATATGAGTCAATGCAAATCTGTTCCGGTTTTTTCAGATTTCACAGGGTTTCGTTTTGGGTAAAAAAAACGTGTCTGTCAAATTGTATTAAGATGTGCTGAGAATTATGTAGCTCTTACGTGAAAAAACAGGATAAAAGACTTTATGTTCACTTTATGTTATGAGGACTATACAGCGATTACAGAAAACATCGGGATATAATTCGACTTATTTTCAAATTATATATAATAGCGTTCATTCTTGGATCAGAAAACTGTAACCTGCAACATTTTATAAAGACCTAATAGAGAAGCGACTTCATAAAAATCTGAGGTATATAGCTAGGTATATATCTATGTGAGAACCGATTCAAATTTTGCTGTGTATGATATCTGCTACAGTTTTTAAAGATCTCTAGATAAATGGTGCGTCCTTTCCAGGTAACAAAGACGCCTAACTGTTAAATATCAACACGAAATTACGACCTGCACTTAACAAACATCATAAGGTGGTCAGACGGACGGACGGACAGGCAGACATGGTTAAATCGACTCACCTAGTGATACTGGGTCGATCGGTGTTCTTTAAATACTGTAGTATTTCTAGGCGTTACAAACATCTGCCTTGAAACAAACTTATAATACCAAGGCTGCGTATGATATTATCCACTGCTCCGTTTACAGTAGGTTATTTGCAGGATGAGGCGAATAAGTTGACAAAAAAACAGCGAGCAGTCCCTTAATGTACTGCTCGGCTCACATTTCCCGGGGAACTCACCAACAGAACCCGAAGATCAGCATGTATGGCTGTATACCAAAGTGGTATTCAGACTTCGGAGCTTTTAACAACATTCACTCAGATGCAAAGTCGTGGCATATGCGGACGACATGGCAATGGCAGTGAGTGGTAAAATTTTTAGGAATAATTCTAGATAGGAAACTGCTATTCAGACTTAACGCAGTGGAATGTGTCAGGAAGGCCAACGTCGCCTTATTTCCCTGCAGGAAGGCTGTAGGGTTGCGGTGTGGCCTCTCTCCTAAAATCGTCCATTGGACATATATAGCTGTAGTTCGTCCAATACTGTTATACGGCATTGTGGTATGGTGGACGGCAACTGACAAACTAACCAACCCCAATCTACTATCAAAGGTTCAGAGAACAGCTGCCTGAGCATAAGCGGAGCCTTAAGGACTACAGCGACTGAGTCTCTACAAGCCCTACTCCATATACTGCCAATTAATATTGTGTCGGGAGAAGTTGTAAACAGGGCGGCACATAGATTAAACTGCATATCAATGTGGAGGTACAAGAACTACGGTCATATGAAGATATCAAAGTGTAGTGCTATGGTAACCGACCAAGTGGACTATATACCAACGGTGTACACCTTCGAGAGGAACTACATCACTATGATACCAGCCAGAGATAAATGGGTTAGCAGAATATCAGGTAATAACAACCATCTCCACTTCTATACGGATGGTTCGAAACATAGTGAAAAGGTTGGCTTCGGAGTACACTGTAAAGAACTTAGTTTAGTATAGCTTACAGACTACCAGATGCCTGAACTGTCTATCAAGGCGAAATAATGGCAATATGGGAAGTCGCCAAGTGGCTGAGTCGCAACAAAGTAACCAACACTGGCGTTGTCATTTACTCGGACAGACAGGCTGCCATCAATTCACTGGAGGCAACATCCCTAAATTCACAAATAGCCCTCGACTGCCGCAGATCTCTTAACGAGATGGCTGAGCAGTTTAATATACACCTCATGTGGGTGCCTGGGATATTTCGGGGAACTGCATGCGGGATATTTCGGGGAACTGCAAAGCCGACGAACTTGCTAGGAAAGGTATGACCTTACAAATTCTCGAAGAAGTTGCATATATTGGAGCGCTAATATTCACGTTTAAGCTTTGGCTTAGGCAAGAGGCAATCAGGCAGCGTAACCAAAGATGAACAGAAATCTACACCTGTATGGTAGCTATGTTCGGCAATGTTAGCCATGGATCAAGAAAGTCTACCACGCTAAATTTCAAAATTATTGCATGTAAACCACAGCTTCTATCGGACTAACGGGCCAAAAAGGACGAAACATATTTATGGGAGCTATGTCTAAATCTGAACCGATTTTCTTCGAATTTGGCAATGTTGGGCCACCGGATAAGAAACTCTGCCATGCTAAATTTCAAAACGATTAGATGTAAGCTGCAGCTTCTATAGCGCTAAAGGGCCAAATCGGACGAAACATATATATGGGAGCTATATCTAAATCTGAGCCGATTTTCTTCAAATTGAATAGGGTTCTTTCTAGATACGAAATTGCGACCTGTACTCAACGAACAACATAACATGTACAGACGGACGGACAGACATGGTTAAATCGACGCCGCTAGAGATTCTGAGTCAATGGGTTTTCCAACAAGAGGTGTTTTTTTAATCACCCGATATTTCGGTAGCTGTCACTTTTAAAGCTTTTATTCAATGACATTTGACAAGTAGAAACTACGCCATTACTAAAAATGGAACGATACACGATCATCGAACGATACAAATCGCTCAAAAAACGTTCGAACAAAAAACCGATACGAACGATACAAAATCATCTTGACTGTCTGAGGACTACGTCTTCCACCTTGGTGGCTACGTCAACAAGCTGGGGCTCGGAAAACCCAAGAGTTATTGTTGAGAAGCCTCTCCATCCTCAACGTGTGACTGTTTGGTGCGGTTTATGGTCCAGCGGGGTCACTGGACCTTACTTTTTCGAAAATGAGATTGGATGATATTGATGGACAACGTTTACTTTCAACAAGACGTCGCTACGTGCCACACAAGCAACGAAACCATTGCTCTGTTACGGGAAAAGTTTCCGGACCCTGTTATCTCTCGAAGAGGTGATCACAATTGGCCACCGAGATCTTGTGATTTAACATCTTTTTGTGGCGTTAAGAAGTAAAATTTAGAGGGACCTTTGTATGTGGGGCTATATCAAACCATAGACCTATGACTACCGTTCGTGTGAAGGATACCGCGCATAAATAAACCCCAGTTACCAAGAAGAAGTCAAATCGGAGAGATGCCATATTTGGGGCTACATCCAAAATTTGACCGATATTGCCCATTTTCTATCCCAACATACCAAATTTCAGTCACCTAGCTCAAGTATTATAGATTGTAGCATGATTACAACCGATAGTCTAATTTTACGACGATTAATAATATAAGTATACATACTTTATGGTGTCTCAGATCAATATTTAGTGGTGTTAAAAACGGAGTGACAAAATTAATATACCCCCATCCTATGGTGGTAGGTATAAAAAGTGTTTTGGTCTCGGAAACAAAAAAAAACATACGACAATATTTCTTTTTATTCTGCTGTGAAAGGGTGATGTAGAGCGTGTTATGGAAATCGACGCTGAATAACTATGTACCAAGCAAAACATAAAGCTAGCAAAGTAGTGTTGTATTGCTTATACTTATAGTATTAAAATATGTAGAGCTTAATAATAAACTGCAATAATCTAGGAATACAATTGGTGTTGAGTACCCAAGGATCGGTCCAAACCGACCCCACAAATTGATAACATCAACACTTTGTTCATGACTATGAATAAAACCAACAATAAATTTACTAATTATACCCTACACCACACTGTGGTACAGGGTATTATAAGTTTGTTTCATGGCAGATGTTTGTAACACCTTAAAATAACACAGCTAGACCCACCTTAAAGTATACCGATCGACTCAGAATCACTAGCTGAGTCGATTTAACGATGTCCGTCCGTCCGTCCGTCCGTCCGTCCGTCCGTCCGTCCGTCCGTCCGTCCGTCCGTCCGTCCGTCCGTCCATGTAAAGTTGTTCGTCGACTACAGGTCGCAATTTCACTCCGATCGTTCTGAAATTTTGAAGTTTAGAGTATTTCGCGGCTGTTAAGATCGCTATTGAATTTGGTTGAAATCGGTTCATATTTAGATATAGCTCCCATATATATCTTTCGTCCGATTTGGCCCTTTAGTCCTATAGAAGCTGTATTTTACATCCGATCGTTTTGAAATTTAGAATGGTAGAGTTTCTTGATCCATGAACCAACATTGCTGAATTTAAAGAAAATCGGTTAAGATTTAGCTATAGCTCCCATATATATGTTTCGTCCGATTTGGTCCTTTAGACCATTAGAAGCTGTATTTTACATCCGATCGTTTTGAAATTTAGAATGGTAGAGTTTCTTGATCCATGAACCAACACTGCCGAATTTGAAGAAAATCGGTTAAGATTTAGCTATAGCTCCCATATATATGTTTCGTCCGATTTGGCCCTTTAGTCCTATAGAAGCTGTATTTTACATCCGATCGTTTTGAAATTTAGAATGGTAGAGTTTCTTGATCCATGGACCAACATTGCCGAATTTGAAGAAAATCGGTGCAGATTTAGATATAGCTCCCATATATATCTTTCGTCCGATTTGGTCCTTTAGTTCTATAGAAGTTGTGTTTTACATCCGATCGTTTTGAAATTTAGAATGGTAGAGTTTCTTGATCCATGAACCAACATTGCCAAATTTGAAGAAAATCGGTTAAGATTTAGCTATAGCTCCCATATATATGTTTCGTCCGATTTGGCCCTTTAGTCCTATAGAAGCTGTATTTTACATCCGATCGTTTTGAAATTTAGAATGGTAGAGTTTCTTGATCCATGAACCAACATTGCTGAATTTGAAGAAAATCGGTTAAGATTTAGCTATAGCTCCCATATATATGTTTCGTCCGATTTGGCCCTTTAGTCCTGTAGAAGCTGTATTTTACATCCGATCGTTTAGAAATTTAGAATGGTAGAGTTTCTTGATCCATGAACCAACATTGCCAAATTTGAAGAAAATCGGTTAAGATTTAGCTATAGCTCCCATATATATGTTTCGTCCGATTTGGTCCTTTAGTCCAATAGAAGCTGTATTTTACATCCGATCGTTTTGAAATTTAGAATGGTAGAGTTTCTTGATCCATGAACCAACATTGCCGAATTTGAAGAAAATCGGTTAAGATTTAGCTATAGCTCCCATATATATGTTTCGTCCGATTTTGACCTTTAGTCCTATAAAAGCTGTATTTTACGTCCAATCGTGTTGAAATTTAGAATAGTAGAGTTTCTTGATCCATGAACCAACACTACCGAATTTGAAGAAAATCGGTTATTAGCTATAGTTCCCATATATATGTTTCATCCGATTTGGCTCTTTAGATCCAATCGTTGTTATACCTAACACCACACTGTGGTACAGGGTATTATTTAAGTATAAAATGTCCCAAAAGTAAATTTATGTAAACAATTTATACATGAATTACAAAATTTATATATCAGAGTTATTCAATATTACGAGAGTGGTGTAGGGTATTATATAGTCGGCACCGCCCGACTTTAGCCTTTCCTTACTGGTTTTTAATTAATATTTTTTATGTTTTTTTTTTTTCTTTTATTGATTTTTGTGTATTTTTAGTTACTCCCGGGATCGTACGTCTTTAAGTGGCATTACATTTTGTGTTGTGTATTTTTTGCGTTATGTTAAATGTCAAAACAAGAAAAAATATTTAAAAAAAATAATTAGAAAACGAAATGAAAACAATATCAATATGTGTTCCTTCAAACATAAATGTTCACTATAAACGTCAACCTTTCCTGTGATACTTTTTATGTTCGTCTACTTCTACTTCTACTGCAACATCTACATCTACACATCTACTCTTCTACTTTTCTTAATCGTATTCGTACATACATAAATGTTTTGCGTTGTTCCATCACTAATTCGATACCAAAAAGTAATCGTCACATACACAACGATGAGTACATATAAATGTGTATGTATGTGTTGTATGTGTATGTCAGTGTTTTTTTAGTGAGTACAGTGTCATACTGGTAAAATGATGTTGAATTTATTTTTATTTAATCCCAATGTTTTTTTTTTATTTTCCGCTATTATTTTTTACTGCTTTTTAATTTGAGTTTTTTATTTTTGTTTCTGTTGATTCCTTGTTTTTTTATTTTATTTATTTCAACCATTACCACTCCCATAAATCCTTATTAGAATGTTTGTTCATCTACAGTGTACTCTATGTAATTATTTCGGACTTTAGAGTTGTGTTCTTTTTTTAAAACATCCGTTTTCCTTTGAATCCAAATTTATTCAAGTTGTAATTTATAAGATGTTTTAAGATTTTGAATATCTAATCAGTACCGCTTCATAGAAAAAATCATGTCCATGTCCTGTATGAAAACCCCTTTCATAAATTCTGTACATATCTCTGAACCCTCATCCTTGTCTGTCTAGCCTTTCCCCATATCGTAGTAAACTAATGAAGATAGATCAATGATATTTCGATACATATTCAATCGAAATTTAAACTCTAGTTTTATATTATGCATCAAGATATATTCCCACATAGTTTTATTTTATATGGTACAGAAAAGAATTTAGTCGACATTTTATTTATAAATTCCGTACAAACGGACTTGGACAGGTCATCTTATACACTTGACATGACTATAAAAACATTTTATATAATATTATTTTTTGAAGGGTGACCGGACTTAAATTCTCACTCACATAAAGCGCATTTTTTGGCGTTACCACCGCCCCGAGAACGACCGTAAATCCCACTGGGCGCTGTGTCCATTTCTTTGACTTGTTATCGTGGCCTAAAAATATGCAGTGTTTACTAAGTACATTTGATAAATGTCGCACAATGGGATCGATTGCAAAAAAAGTGGTAATAAGTCTAAACTGTTGGTGAGATTATACCACAATGTTATAAACATTTGTAGGAGAGGAATACGATTTAACTTCAATAATGTATATTATAAAGATTTGACTGGAGAGCAGTTAGGCTTTCATTAAATGCTTGCCTGAATAAAAATGTTACAAGAGATGATTGTGATACAGCGTGTCACAGTAGATCGCCTTTGTAATGTGACTAAAACTTCTAAACTACTCGAACGATTCCAAATTTTTCCCTTATAATCTTTTCGGCAAGACAAACAAAAATTAGGGTACTTGCTCTTACCATTGCCATGATATGTTAAGTTTATAAAATACTCTTGTATTTTTCCTGTGAACATTTCCCGGGAAATTCCCTGATAGAACCCGAGAAGCAGCAGGACCAAAAAAAGCAATGGATAACAAACGTCGCTAAATTATTGACCGATTAATCCAGACTAAGCTGTGCGATTGAAGGCCGTTCAAATCACCTGGACCAGACTGCATTTCTCCAATAGAAATGCAGAAAATGTTGAATTACATAATACACTAGCTGTATCTTATGGAAGGGCCTATCGATGGAAGGACACCAAATTAGTATTCATACCCAAAGCGGGAAAGATATCACACACTAGGCCAAAGGACTTCAGGCCAATAAGTCTGTCCTCGTTCCAATTAAAAAGTTTAGAAAGACTCTTGACACTTCACTCTTTCATTGGAGAAAACCTGTATACAAAACTCTTTTCCGGAAACCTACATACTTACAGCAAGAGCAAGTCTACAGAATCGGCCTGCATGAACTGGTAGGCACCATCGAATTGTCCCTACATTTCAAAGAATACACAACATCCACTCAGACGCAGTAATTGCAGCGCTGTTGCATCTAAGGGTAAACTATATCTTGATAAGACTAATTCAGCGTTTGCTTACCAGAAGAAGCATAACAGAAAGTCTTGGGGCCCGATCTCGCAGTATCCCGCAAATTCGAAAACGTCCTCAGAGACATTATACATGTGGTTTTGGAGGGTCACGTTGGAGCCTCTCTCCTGAAACCATCTATTAGATACCTTCTACTGCCCATTGATATTGTGGCGAGAGAAGATGCCAACAGAGCGACATTAGGATTAAACTGTCTCTCTCTCTTTGAAGGTACAATAACTACTATGGTCACCGACCGAGTAAACAATATGTACCAACAGTGTACACCTTTGGGAGGAACTTCCCACTAAGATACCTGCCAGAGAGAAATGGGTTGACAGAATACACTTCGATACAGATGGTTCGAAGCTTGATGATAAGGTTGGCTTCGGAGTGCACAGTAAAGAACACCATCTTGACATAGCTCATAGACTAGCAGATACCATTGTGTCTATCAAGCCGAAATAATAACAATAAGGGAATTCGACAAGTGGCTGCATAGTGACCAACACTGGCGTTGTCATTTACTGACATTCAGGCTGCCAGAAATTTTCTGGAGGCCACCTCCCTAAATTCACAAACAACCCTCGACTGCCGCAGATCTCTTCACGAGATGGCTGAGCAGTTTAACATACACCTCATATGGGTACTTGTGCATATGGATATTCCGGGGAATTGCAAAGCTGATTAACTTGTTAGGAAGGGGACGACATTACAAATTATCGAAGAATATGCATATTTTGCTGAGTCACTGCCCACATGCAAGCTTTGGCTTAAGCAAGAGGCAATCAGGTAGTCCAATGAATGAAGAACAGAAATCGGCACATCAAGGGTAGCTAAACAAATCTCGGCAAGATTCGAACCGAGAAGGTCAAAATGTCTCCTCGCACTAGAGATGAAAAGGCTTCTACGTTAATGTCAGTTCTGATGGAACATTGCCTGACCGGCGAACAATGCAGAAGGTTAGGTATTTTAGTATTGTATTGAGTCCAATGACTTCTGTAGGAGCTGTGGTGATGTGGAAGAAGTGGAAATCATTGAGCACCTGCTTTACTAGTGTCCTTCATTAAGTAAACGATATACTGGGGTTGGCCATTCTAGGAAATCTGACACATCTTTCCGGTACCGATATTCTGAGAAGTTTGCTCATAAATCAGGTTGGATTCGATGAGGGCATCTGTGCCCGTGTTTTCAATTAGGACCTCCATTGTGAGCTGGCAAAGCTGGCTGCCACCCTTACCTAAACCTAAATATATTTCGATGCTTTATTTTTACCTTGCTTCAATGTCAAATTCAGAATCTGTAAAATTTGTATTTCTTAGAGGATTATCGTGAACAAAATTTTAATGAAATCGGGCGAGAAGTTGGAAGTTACAGGCATTGAATGTACACCACAAACGTGGTTTCATTTGACACCATGTATTACAAATGTATAGAACAATGCAAAACATCTAAACTCCTCATGAAATTTCTAGTTGCGAGTAAGAGAGAATCTTATAACCGGTTTCCCTTCTTTCATCAGTAGCAAGGACACTTGAAGCATTGCCCTTGGTGGAAATATTCCATTTGCAAATTATCAGCATTGATTCCGAAAGTATCATGGTCATAACTAAGCATATAAGCCGCGGCCTCTACAATGAGCCCTGCGGCAGGACGGTTCTCGGTATTGCTCACATTCTAAGATATTCGATACGGTGTCACCTTGTTCGAGAACATCGTGGGGAGATATCTCCAGCACTGTTAAACCTCTACCACTGCAGAATTAACATATGCCATATCTGTTAGATTTTTAAAGCTCTTCACAGCAAGGAATTTCAAAATATCAGACTCAAAGATATCCCTCGCTCCTTTTACGACTACGACGACATAAATGAATATGAGTCAATGGCACAAGGCTTTCGATCTCCTACTATGCGAGTTGATCTGAACACGTCCCATTTATCGGAGCTAAAATGTGTAGTAATAACAAGGTCCTCAGTCAGGTAACGGAGAAATCGGGCTCAAGAATTCGGATCATCCCATTCGACGGAATGTTGAAGCCATCTGCATACGCCACAGCATTCAGAGATCGAGTACGTAGTATTAACAAGGTCTTCAGTAACTTGTCGGTAGTACGTGTGGAACAGACAAAGAAGCCTTGTTGAAAAACTTGAGTTGCCGTTGCCGCCATTTAAACCATCACCGCTAATGCGAGTGAGGAGAGATGTACATGATCTGAAGACATCAGATACAGCTGAACAACATAACCCCTGGTTATTACTGTGGAATTGGGATGAAAGTAGAGGTTGATAGGGCCAAATCCCCTTCTGATAATCCCACCATCGCTTTAAATGTCCGTATATATGTGAACGTCAAAAAAATAGAGATTTGTGAAATGAGTATACGTTACAACCAAAACGTATATCGAAATTAAGTCGATGGAAACAACTCGATTACTGATCAGTGCTTCCACATGCCCAGTTGCTCCTCATCGAAACCAAGCCGTTTGATATACAAAGCTCTTAATAGTACAAGTTCTGTCAGATTTCCTACAAAATCCGGACCCCAGTGTACCCAGACGTTGTTTACTCAATGCGGGACACTAACAAAGCAGGTGCTCAATGCTCTCCACTTCCTCTTGATCTTCCTCAGCTTCTACATAAGTCATTGGACTAAATTTCCGACCTCCTAGATATTTGCCCATCCACAATGTCCTGTCAGAAATGACGCGAACGTAGGAATTCTTTTCCTCTCTAGTGCGAGGAGACATTTTGAATTTATTAGACCGTATTTTGGACTGATTGGTCAACCTAACCTACATGTGTCGATTTCCGTCCAACTCTCATTGGACTGCCTGACTGGCTCCTGGCTAAGCCAAAGATAGCATGTGGGAATTTTTAATGTTGTCCCTTTCCTAGCAAGTTTATCGGCTTTGCATTTCTCCAGGATGTTCCAATACCCAGGTACCCAGGTGAGGTATATTTTAAACTGCTCAGCCATCTCGTTGAGAGATCTGCGCCAGTCGCGTGATATTTGTGAATTAAGTAATGTAGTCTTTAAAGTTTTAATGGCAGCCTGACTGTCCAAGTAAATGAAGACGACAGTGTTGGACTCTATGTTTCGATTTGCGACTTCATTTATTGTCGTTATTTCGGCTTGATATACACTGCAAGTATCTGGCAGTCTGTGGGACTATATCAAGACTATGTTCTTTACAGTGTAATGCAAAGCTAACTTTTTCGTCTGTATAAAAGTGGAAATAGTTTATTGTTCCTCTTATTCTGTCAACCCATTTCCCTCTGGGAGGTAGCTTAGTGGCAACGTTTCTCTCTAAGGTGAACACCTACACTACAGTCTGATATCCTCAATGTTGTACTTCAACATTCATAGACAGTTTAGTCTTGATACCGCCCTGGTTGCAAGTTCTCAAGCAACAATGCCAATCGGCAGTAGATGGAGTT
The DNA here is from genome assembly GCA_963930755.1 of Eudasyphora cyanicolor. Classification (NCBI taxonomy): domain Eukaryota; kingdom Metazoa; phylum Arthropoda; class Insecta; order Diptera; family Muscidae; genus Eudasyphora; species Eudasyphora cyanicolor. The sequence goes on from OZ005737.1 coordinate 167,013,893, forward strand.
GGACTTGTAGAGAATCTGTCGCTGCAGTACCGCTTATTTTTAGACAGACATTTCTCTGAACCTTCAGTAATTGACTGCTGATGCATCGCTTATCAGTTGCCGTCCACTACATGAAAATGCCGTCCAGTAGTATTGGGCGAAATACTGCTATGCATATCCAATGCACGGAGAGAGGCACCACAGCTTTCCTACAGAAATAACCCGAAATGCACGTTCCAATATATTAAGACTGAAGGACAATTTCCTGTCTATGATTATACCAAGAAATGTTGCACTTTCAGAAGAAACTAGCTAAGTTCCATTCAGTCTTCCTCGTAAAGATAACCAATGCTCTCTTGTTTTGGTTAATGTTCATTCCATTGCGTCGGGACAGGATTCCATTTAGCGCTACGAGGGCCGTTCAAGAATTATCCAACCTACAAAAAAAAAGAAATTTTAGAAAAGTTTTAGCTCGATACACTTTTTCCAGGGGTTTTCAATAGCTTCAATAACCTGTTTATAGTAAGAACTGCCTAGCTCCTGAAAATATATCCATATCCAAATATAACCGCAAACTTCGCCTCTTCATTGCTGGAAAATCGAATAAGGTACGTGCTGAAGTAATTCGGACTTTAATTCATTGATTTTGGCCATCGAAATAGTGCATGTTTGAACTGGTGCATTGTCGTGATTGTGAGCAAACGCGGCACCCATCTTCCCGCCGTAGCGCAGGACATACAATGATGTCACGAGATCTTTGAAGCCCTATGCTGCCCTCCTAAGAAAGAAAATTACTTCTTGATTTTAATAGTTTTGAGAAATTGACCTTTACATTTTGAACTTTCGCGCCTTTAAATTTTTAAATCTCACACATTCTTGTATGTCCAGTGGCTTCTGGTTCAGTCTGCCGGCGTCATGTGTGGCTTGGGCGATCCATCTTGCGGCTGCCCTGAGAACTCCACCGTATTTTGTTTCTGGTGATGAGGGTGTGTTCCGGAGAGTGTGGTCAATCCATCTCCATTTTCTTTTTACAATTTCGGTGACCACTGTTGCTTGTCCCTTTCGCTCCACAGTTGTTCATTGCTTATTGTTTGCGGCCATAATATCCATAGTATTCGACGGACACATCGGTTTAGAAAGTGTGTTGAGGTCGCAGTAAATAACCACATTAAAAAGGAGTGGCGAAAGAAGACATACGAGTATATATATTATACGGCCCTTGTATTTTTGTATAGGTCTTTGATAAGTGCTATGAGATTCTCAAACACACCCTTGGAACGAAATGCCTTCCAGATTATTGCAGGATATCAGAGGACATGACTGAAAAAAATCGTGCCGAGTATGGATTTTCTATAGCTCGTGAGGTTTAAAAATATCATAAACTAGCTGTCCTGCACGTTCTTTTTGGGATGTATTGGTTTCTTATTCATTAATATTTCATTCAAAAATGCATATATTCCGAGTTTCAGGAAAAAATCGCCAAGAAATTTATTTTGGACATAAGTCCACTACAGCGCCGTCTACTTGTTAGAATCATAATCAATAAAATGTAATAACATACATTTTAAATTTCAGTTTAATCGCTCTGGAAATGCGGATTTTGCAAATTACTTGACCCCTCCGGCATTTATCGCGGTTTAAATAATTCTAAAACACAGATGACCCCGAACTGAACCAAATGTGCAATTTTTAGCCCATTCGCTCTTATAGTTTCGGAGATCATGCGTTACTAACAAACGTACAAAGGATTTTAATTTTATTTTCATATAATTAAGTTGGGAGAATATCTGGATCCAATATAGTTCTACAATTTCTCCAATTTTCAGTATTTTGTTCGATTCTAGGGTTCATGGCTAGCGACTACCTAAGAAATGCAGCGTGAAGTGTTATTTCGACAGACTAACCGAATTTCGATATTGATCTGGTTATAATATAAAATAAATTTGTTTAAACATCACTCGATGAATACAAACTGTTGATGCTAGTACTAGATACAAACATATAGTTACAAACTTAGCTGGTTGGTCAACAATTATTAGGAGTGAATCTCAAATAAGAGATTATTAGTTTAGTTGCCCCCAATAGCAAGGCATCAGGAAGCTGATTAGAAAATGTTTAACTGTTGTGTTTTTCTAATTTAAATCTTGTCATTGACACACACATTTTTCCCCAAAGTTTTTGTTTCTGTACAAACATTTAAAATATCCCCTTCTATCCATCCACCCCATCCACGTTCCATCCTTGCTCCCATTCAACATTATTTTAAGCGTACTCTTACTTAAGCTTGGCAAAATAAAGAACAAACAAATAACAGTGCCCATAAGCAAACCTTTTTCTTTATTCTACCACAAAATTGAAATCACAAATCACCCGTTCATAGCCATCATCTGCTTCATATCATATATCAGAGATCAGTTGCCAAAGATCATTCCCTTCCCTTTAGAAATAAAAATATAATTGTAAACACTCATTCGATCAGAGAGTGATGTATAACTGTTCCTCTTCGACTATACGACCAAAAAACCCATCCACCCGTCATAATTACGTTCGTTAGAAGTTGCGTTGATTAATTATTTAATTGTTTTTTGATTAATGTTTTTTACTTACTTACAAATGTTTCTTTCCTTAATACAAAGTTCTAAGAAATTAATTAATGAAAAACCAAAAAATACAAAAAAATGTTTATTAAGCAAATAATAATAATACGTACGTAATAAATACTACTACTACTACTGCATTTATGAATGCTTGAATTTTTTCTATTTAAACAAATAAAACCCCCCAAAAGAATTAAATTAACCCCCCGAAGTTTTTTGTGTTCCTTTTTGCTAAATTTATAATTTAATAACCGATATTAACTCTAAATTTGTTGTATAATTTACAGGAGGTACTTCCTATCCACACAATCGTCGTCCAGCCTCTGGTGGGCATCATGATCGCGGCTATGAACGAGATCGTCTGGAGCGAGAACGTGAACGAGATCGTTATGAACGAGAGCGCGAGAGAGAGCGTTTACATGCGCGCGAACGTGATCTCATGCACTACGATTTGAACAATGAAGAGCTGTTGGACGAACGTAGCTATGCCGCCGATTATCCGCCACATCGTGGTGCGGTGGGCGGCAGTGTTCACGCGCATTTGTCACGTGGCAGCCGCCTCATGGACGACAGTGATCTGATGCACGAGCGCGACGAGTTGAGGGGAGCGCGTTATCCAAGTGGGTCCTCGGCACGTGTCATCGATCCCCGAGATTTACCTCCGTCGGCGCCGACAACGAGACGCGGCGCACCCATTGTTGATCGCGATGAATACAGTCCGCACCGAGGTGGTGGGAGTAGTAGGAGAATGCTGAATGCCATGTAGGAATCGTGGATATAGGGGTGGGATCAGATCGATAGTAAAGGCGCGACGATGATGGCAGGCGGTGCCACAACGTCAAGGGTTAGAGAGCACAAGGAAACTACAAATAGTACTAGTAATATCGATCGCCAATATCAGCATCATCCGCATCACGAACATCATACAAATCTGACACAGAAACAATCACAACAATCCTCGAAATCACGATTATTGTCCTCCTCAATAACTACCTCCTCCACAACCTGCGACCAGGGCAGTAGTAGTAGTAGTGGTAATATGAGTAGTGGTAGACGTACTAAACTAAGTCATGCACGTTTCTCCCATATCGATCCCATATTATCACCGACATCTCCACAATCACCACTTCCATCACAACGATCACAACTGCCACCACCAACACTGTCATCGGTGTCCCCGTCACAGTCACAGCCACCATCAGCGCTAGCGCCACCCGCTGCATCATCTGCATCAGATGTGTCACCTGGTGGTAGCCAGACCATCATGCCACCATCCCTTCTTCCCATGCAAGACAAGACGGATATATTCCATCTGCATCATTCATCCAACGATCAAGTACATTCCTCCTCCTCCACCTCTGCCACCAACACCAACTTGGCCAATGCCAGTTCGGCGTCGTCGTCCGCGTCACATCATCATATGAAATCACAGCAGCAGCAACAACAACAGCAACATTATCAAATGCTCAGGGGTCGTCACAAAGATGATCCGAATCTGGATAAAACCGATTATGCGACCTCATCCTTTACCAATATGGACGATCTGACGAATGCCATACGTAACAAGGTGATCGTCGAAGAAGATGAAGAGGACATATTGAGCAGTGATAATACTTATTTGTATTAAAGAGATTTCATGTGATTTAGAATTTTTCGATTTCTTCCCCCCTCGAATTTAGTGTACGATACTTTCTATGTTAGAATTTTGTGAGATAAGAACGTGGAATGTAGAGCAGTGTTAGAGAGTGTGTTTGAGATAGAGAGAGAAATTTAAATACACATTCACCAGGGATTGGGATAGATGTTGCTTATCCACGTGTCAGAAAAGTTCAATTTTATTCACCTTCTCCGCGCAGCCGCTTAATTTGGCATTGACAGATTACATTTTTCTCAATCTGACACAATTTTTTGTTTAAATTTTATTGAATGTTTTGTGTACGTACAATGCTGAATTCGCATTGCGCCGGATGACGCGTGCATTGACAGTTCACCTTTCACCATAAAGTTGGAAGGTGAATACTCAAAGGTTGAATTACATTACTATAATATTCATATAATATTCTCATAAGATAGAAAAAAAGAGAAACATTGCACTTCAATCCCACTACAAATTCCAATTTTAAGAAACATTAGCGATTGCCAAGACATACGAGGGATGTCCCAAAATTAGCCGAGCTAACAAAGAAAAAACAAAAAATTTGGTAAATTTTTCCTTTATTTCTCACAATTATCTCCTTTTAGCTCGATACCAGTGATATTCAATAGCTTCGATACCCTGTTTATAGTAAGAACTTTCTAGCTCCTGTAAATACATAGACATCAACCGCAACCTCCACCTCTTCATTGCTGGCAAATGTTTTTTAGCCGAGTCATTTTTTCAAGTTTGGAAACAAAAAGAAATCCAAGGGAGCTAAATCTGCCGAAAAAGCTGCGTGTTAAAGTAATTCGAACATTAATTCATTGATTTTGGTCATCGAAATAGTGGATGCTTGAACTGGTGCACTGTCTTGATTGTGAGCAAACACGGCACCCATCTTGCGCATAGCTTTCTTATCATCAAATTTTCCGCCAATATGCGATGTATAGCACTGGCTGTAGCTAGCTCACGATCCTTCAACCGTCATCCTATACAATTTTGTGGATTTTTAAAGATTTCTGATGTGAAGTGGTGCATTGTTTTGAAAGTTTTAAGAATTAAGAAACGTAGGAAAAAAGAATCAAGAAAGGGATAAAATGTGAGGCAGGCTCTTAGGCATAAATGGTAGTCTTCTATCTCCAAGAAAACCAGCTATACATTTTGATTATGTCTACATTGGCGTATAAACATAGAAAGTTTCATACAATGATTATATCCTCCCAACTTAATGTTTTCTGTAAGGAGTCCGGGATTACACTCCTTTAACCTTTGAATAATAGTTTCTTCATCTGAAGGACGGACCGGAAACCATATATGCCCTCTCGGCCGAGATGGTATGTTCTCCTTTTCAAAAAGGTTTGTTGCAGAACCTGGCTAAGCGTCACCTACCAACTTCAGTACAGCTTTGCATCACTCAATAATACAGAGCTTATCTCTGAATGACATGATTTTAATTCGGATCAGCCTGCGATTCTCAAGGCCATGTTAGGTGGACCCGGCATGGCCCGGAGTATCTTAGAGTACACTGACTGAGGACTCACCAATCTATTGACCTTCCAGTGTTGTGTTGGAAGACCGAGTGTACGCTCTAGTAGTAACAAACGGCAGGCGAAGCCGACATCGCCTTGTTACCTGAAAGTACACTGAGCACATTGCACTCGCAATGTATCTCCTCTTGCCACTGGTTATATTACCATCCTCTTCTTCCCTGTTGATAACCGCCATCAGCAGGTTCTGTTTGATAGCCGGTACAAAGGACCTTGGTCCAGTTTTGTCACTGAATGCATTAGCCCTTTTTAGGTATCGTCGGGCGATCGTTGTTTTTTCAGGCTGCTTCGATATTCTGTTGCAAAACCATTGGATGTGATGTCGTGTTTTATAGACTCGGCATTCAATATAAACACCATATTCCTACAAGATTCGTCCACCTTAGCGAATCTACCGAACTTCCAAACCAGTCTGACATTGTTAAATGTCATCAGCAGTTTCTCTTTGACCGACTCTGCATAGAACATTGGTTACATTTTTCGTTCAAAATTGGCGACTAAGATGTCCTTAATCTATAAAAAAGGTACTTGTTGTACTTCAAATTTCGTTAATATTAATGGAATTATCTATGTTCAAAATGTACTTATTTTAAATACTAAGGCGCTATTCTTTAATTTTATGACAAAATTTTTGTCCGAGTACGTATTGATATCGAGCCAATAACAATACAAATGTCATATATGTATGTAGGTACATTCCATACTTATACCGAATACACTTATATTGATACTAAGATATTTTTCTTAATATTTGTAATTTTTTATGTTTAAATTTAGAGTGTACTTACTTGAAATCCATTTTGTATTTAGCTCAAAATCATTGGTAATGATTTTTATATTTAAGCAGTGTATATGATTGAAATAATGACATTTCATGCTTAAAGTTAAGACAATTTATTTCACTATAAGCAAATTGTCTTTATTTTAAATAGGAAATGTTGTTATATTAAAGATTACAATGTCTGGGCATACAATTTTTTAGGGAAAATATTCTCTCTCATATATATCCCTCTCTCTCTCTCTATCTCTCTCTTTACCCCTCTCCTTGTAGCCCAATCCACCTCAGCGAATTCTTACACAGAGAGAAACTAAAATGATCATTAAATATTAAGCATGTGAAAACAATCATTAACTAAAATCAACCATTCTAAGATAAATAGAGAGAACATATTTAACATTTAAAATTTTATTCATTTTTGTTCTAAATAAAATCAAACGCATTTTTAAAGTGCCAAAAATAACTACTAATTCAGCATTATAATTTTCTTTCGGTTGTCATTTCCAACAAAAAAAACTCTTAAATATATCGTTCAAGAAGCAGAAGAGTAAAAACAAAGAAAAAGAAGTCTCACTTAAATTTAACAAAAAATAAAAAATAAAAAAATTTCGGTTTCTGTTGAATACAATTTTTGTACGTTTTATGATTAAAATGATAAAGAATATAAGAAGTTATTAAACGAACGCTGCATTCTTTTATTTCGGATAACGTTTTCGAACGATAACGTTATTTTGAAGGAAATATTAAGTAAAAAAATGAAAACCGCTAAGAAGCCTAATGTGTCTTAAATTTTAGCTAAATATATTAAAAGTAAATACATACATAAATACTAATAAAAAAGAACTTAATAACAGAACATATACTTTAAATTGTATAAAACAAATATTTAATTAATGAAACAAATATTTTTTTCTTTTAATTTTATTTAAAAGACAATTTAACAGTTTTCATGTTAAAAGTCGAAATTGTAAAAAACACACACAAAAGAAACAACAAACCAAACAAACTCAAAAGAAATATATAGCAAACAATTGTGTACTGGATAAGTGTCAGCTTTAATAATTTAATAATAGACATATATATATAACAAATATAAACACAAAAAAAAACAACTAAAACCGAAAAACATAAAAGAAACTACTAACTTTTTCTTTAAGATCACTTCTCTATTTAAACAACAAAAAACAAATTCTTGTAATTTTAAGCAAAAAATCTTCTCTTCTCTCTTAATTACAGCAACTATCTTCAGAGCAAGACCTCTGCAAATCTTTATCTTGTTGTATATATCAGAAATCCGCTATTCTGTTAATTCATTGAATTTATTTCCCCTTTCTGAAAGAAAATACCATAAAATTTACCAAAGAACCAGAGAGTAACTCAAAATGCACAATGTATTTAAGGCAACCAAAAACCAAAATCAAGGAAAACAATACTGATTGTTTTAAATTTTAAAATGAACAAACAAATAATTTCATGAAATCTCTTTAATAGTTTTTAAAAAAAAAATCATTTATTATCACTTTATATTTAGATAATTATTTTCGTATATTAGTTTTGTAGGTTTATAGAGAATTTGCCTATTGTATATTTTTGATTTTGTTTGTAGTAAATGACTTTAAGGTGGCCACTTGTAGTATTAATGATTTTTGAAAAAAAAAATTGTATTTCTTTCAGAGAAAAAATTGTGACAAATTGTACTAATTACATTTTACATAAGATCAATTTTGGAATTTCTATTGTTTTTGCAATTCTACTCGCCTATGTGAAAGTAAACAAATTGATTTAGAGTTAAAGTATATATCAATGTTCTGTCAACATAGGATTTTTCGAAATTATGTGGCGTATACGGAGAGCATATTAGGGGAGGTCTAGAACAATGCATCCATATGGTGATTGAAAAACTCCAAACACTCCCGCGAAGTTGTCACACGATTGCAAATTTAAATCACTGATCCATGTGAGATTCTTATGGAAAATGTAGACGTATTCTTGTAATCAATGTACAAGTCGCAATTATGCTCTGATAACAACTCCAAACACTCCTGCGAAGATGTCACACGATTGTGTTTGTGGTCTATTGTGTGCAAACGTGGCACCTATCTTGCCGAAAGCTTTCTCATACTCAAGTGATCATTCAAAATTTAAACCACTGATCCATGTGCGATTCCTAAGGTTTCCACAATCACTCGCACTTTGTAACATCCAAAAGAAGAAGAGATAGACCCATTGTTTATTATACCGATCGACTTAGAATAACTTTCTGTCCTTCTGTAGACGGATAATTACGAAACTTGCTAGGAACTTCTTCAATTGCTCCAGGACGATCTCAATTTAAATTGGTGCAAATCTGTTCAGATTTAGATATTTAGGTCGTTCTATCCAATTGGATATCAACGTACTACAAAACCTTTATTTTACATCCGATTACACTGTGCAACAGTGAAAAAAAAACACGGATCTGACGGTATAGGTTCGATTCTACTGCCAAATGGTAGTATAACCCTATACTCAGTTTGGCGAGATTGGTGACCAATTTATTTTTATGGGCCTCGAAAGATTCGGAAAATCAGTGGACCCCTTGTCATCGGTTTTTGAGCAACAGCTACTTCAGACTTGGTGATAGCGCTTAACTATATTTGGCAATAATGTAGCTAAGAACACGTTGAACAAAGTATGTTAACATTTCATGCCAAACAATTTTTTTTTCCTGCACTTTTTTTCGAAAAACATGAGATTAAATTTATTTTTTTTCACTTTTTTTGGCATAACTTTAAGGGATCGCTGATTTTTTACTAACAATATTTGGCAATATTATAGCCACGGTAAATCTGAACAACTTTTATGAACATATCAATACAATCTGAACGTGTCTAGGCACCTTAAATAGCTCAAAAATCCACATTGTACCCCAAAAATGTAAGTATTTCACTGTTATGTAACAAAAATATATTTTTCTGGTTTAGGGTATGTTCAGCAATTTTATAGAAAATATTAAGGCCAATATTTTTGTGAAAAATTTTAACCCTCTAGCTCCCCCACATAACTGTAATTTTTGACCCAATTTTAACAAATCTTAAAAACACCCCTTAAAAGGGGGAGGGCGGGGATGAAATGTTCTACAAAAATGTTCGCCATAAAATTTTACTATATGTGTCAGAACACACCAAAACCCAAATCTTAACACAAAAACCCAAAAAACGGTCAAATTCCAGTCAACAACGTTCTTTACTGGTATCTTCATTGCTTCAACCACTAGATCGTACGACTAACATTGATGCACGATCAGGAATTTGACCTTTTTTTGGTGTTTGTGTTATGTTTTGAGCTCTGGTGTGTTCTGACACATATAGTAAAATTTTATGGCGAACATTTTTGTAGAACATTTCATACCCGCCCTCCCCCTTTTAAGGGGTGTGTTTTACGATTTGTTAAAATGGGGCCAAAAATTACAGTTATGTGGGGGAGCTAGAGGGTTAAAATGTTCCACAAAAATATTGTACTTAATATTTTCTATAAAATTGCTGAACATACCCTAAACCAGAAAAATATATTTTTGTTATATAACAGTGAAATACTTACATTTTTGGGGTACAATGTGGATTTTTGAAATATTTAAGGTGCCTAGACACGTTCAGATTGTATTGATATGTTCATAACAGTTGTTCAGATTTACCGTGGCTACAATATTGCCAAATATTGTTAGTAAAAAATCAGCGATCCCTTAAAGTTATGCCAAAAAAAGTGAAAAAAATAAATTTAATCTCATGTTTTTCGAAAAAAGTGCAGGAAAACAAAATTTTTTTGGCATGAAATGTTAACATACTTTGTTCAACGTGTTCTTAGCTACATTATTGCCAAATATAGTTAAGCGCTATCACCAAGTCTGAAGTAGCTGTTGCTCAAAAACCGATGACACCTTTTTCAAGAGGTCCACTGATTTTCCGAATCTTTCGAGGCCCATAAAAAAAAATTGGTCACCAATCTCGCGAAACTAAGTATAGGGTTATACTACCATTTGGTAGTAGAATCGAAGCTATACAGTCAGGTTCGTGTATTTTTCAAAAAGTGTTCATTTGTTGCATAGTGTTATTAAAAACTTTGTCAGAGAGGGGATTCTTTTGACACAGACACGAAAATTGCTAAGTGAGGGGTTTGACTGGAATTTTACCATTTATTGTCGTTTGTGTTAAGTTTTGGGCTTTGATGTGTTCTGACACATCGACAGTTTATATTCAATATCCTCTATCTTAAAAAACACAATTGTTCAGTAGAGCCAAAAAACCGTTTAAATACCTAATTTTAAAGAAAATTTAAATTGTTTGTTCTACAATGTTTATTACACCTACTAAATAATATTTTTTTCAATATTTGCACCACGAGCCATTTTATGGAACATAGAGGGTATTGCTATTCAAAAATTCTTCATGTATAAAAAAGATAGAGGGTTTTGCATAGTAAAAAAATTATTATTTATGAATTCCACAATTTTTTTTATATATAATTATACATATTATAATAAAAATAATAAATAATAATAACAATGAATTAATGATTAATTTTTTATTTAAGTATTATCTATTTCTTGGGGTTCATTTTTGAATCCATTTTAAAATTGTCATAGAAAAAATGGTATTCATGTTGAATCACAGGTTAGATATAAAAATAGTCATAATTTGAAAACTAAAGCTTCGACTAAAAAAATTTAACCAAATTCGGGTTTAGCATACTCTTTTCACCAAAGAACCATCTTTTAGAAGAAAAAAAAAACAAAAAAAAATAGTCCCAAATTATATGAAGAGATAGAGGGTATTGCATTCAGAAAAAATAAGTGTTTAAGATAGAGAAATTACAAAAATGACCATAAAATCTCAATTTTTGTTTTTTTTATTTCCAAATAAGTACCATAGATGCGCCTTATTTTACCGAATATTTTAACATAAAAATCTCATTTTTGCAAAAATTGAAGATAGAGGGTTTTGAATATAAGCTCTCGACATATAGTATAATTTTATGGCCGAAATTTATGTACATATTTTTTTGGTCTCCTCAACCAGAATCTGTTGTACATAAATCTGCTAAGGAAATTTTATTCTGACACGACGGAAGATGTTTTGGAAAACTAGTATCGTTATCAAATACAACATTCTGTTTTCATCAAAGTTGATTCGAGGATCGAAGAATGAAGTGTTAGAGATATACATTGAACCTTGTTATATTTATTTAAGACAATAATAATTTTTATTGTTCTAATCTCTATCTTTGTATACATAAGGTGATCTAAGTAGAGATACTTTTTTCAATAGCCCTTTTTTGACAGATCACGTGTGAGTCGTGTCGTGCTGTCATGTTATTTTTGTTAAATATTGTTTGGCATTTCATCCTGGAAAGACTTACGCCTGAACAACGTTTAAAAATTACTCAGTTTTATTATCAAAAATAACCGTTCGCCAATTGAGCTAAGTCCATTATTTTTAAATCCAAAAAAAAACACTTTCCATTCGACCCACATCCTTGACACCCATGAGCAATATTTTAGCTCTCGTTAAGAGCTATCTTTTTGCCAATGACCGATTCCCGTTCCGACGTACCAGAATCATCGGTCCATATTTCTTCAAAAATGATGCCGGTGAGAACGTAACCGTCAATGGCGACCGTTATCGTGCCATGATAACCGACTATTTGATGCCTGAAGTTGAACTCGTGATCTCGGCGACATTTGGTTTCAACAAGACGGCGCCACTTCCCACACATCCCATCAATCAATGGATTTATTGAGAGAACACTTCGGTGAGCAGATAATTTCACGGCCGGACGATTGGCCACCAAGATCGTGTGATATCGCACCGTTAGACTTTTTCCTGTGGGGATATGTAAAGTCTAAAGTTTATGCGGACAAACGCGCTTCGACTCAGGCCTTGGAGCAAAACATCACGCGTGTCATTCGCCAGTTACAAGTCTTTCAAATGATAATATACATTCCCCATTCAATTTGAATTGTCTGTGTTTTTTTTCTTTAAAAAAGTAGGAAACCTCGAAATGGATCACCCTATATATTGTTCAGAAAGTCTTTCTGCAATTCAGCAGAGAAAACATGTATGAATCTAAGCGCCAAAAAAACCAAACAGTTTGGAAGTATGATTTTAATAAGGGAAACTACATTGATTAAAATTTGATAATCATTTTTAATGTAAAATTAAACATATTTTTTTGCAAATGAAAGAAAAATAGTTTAGTGCCTTTTTACGCCTCTTGTCTGGAATTTTACGACTTTTACGCTTTTAAAATTTTTCATTACGCTTTTGCTCCGCAAATAGTTGGCATCACTGATCCTAAGGCCCAATACAGAATGAGCGGTCGAACAAGACATTTTATAGAATTTCTCCTTATCGGGTCTCGGCTGGAATAATCTAACGATATTCTGAATTTGCTCGCTAATCAAAGACATCCTACAGTACGCACAAAACAGAGTCCGTTCAGTCGGACGTCGGGACTAATAAGATGTTACTAATTAGAATGGAGATACCCTAATTTTGGGACTTGAAGGAAAATTTGAGATGAAATCGGGCGTGAAATAGAGTTTCTATACCATTTTAACCACAAATCGGGAGGAACGTATATATGGAGGCTATATCTATAAAAACTAACTAAATCTGAACCGATTTTCTTTAAATTTTTTTGTAAGAAAACTATGTAGTAAAAGAAGGCTAAAGTCGGTTGGAGCCGATTATATGATACCCTACTCCAACTTACTGATAGAGCAGAATAAGCTCGCTTGTTGTTAATTTCAAAAACTTTTAACTCGTAGTATCGGCCAATGGATCCGAAAACAACTTTTTAAATATTTCATAAAAAACATTTGGAAAAATTATATTTTCTAAACCTTGGGGATTATATCCCAATCTGATTTGATTTCATTAATATTTAGTAAAGCTTATTTGTAAGTTAAATTACTTCCTTCTTCCAATTTTCGTGACGAGGGACTGTAAAATATAGCTTCTATAGCACTTAGACGCCAGATCCGAAGGACGAAATATATGGGCGCTATATCTTTATCTGAACCGACTTTCACTAAATTTACAAGTCTTTATTAATGGCTGAATAGACTACACTCTGTCAATTTTCATATTGATCGGGTGTAAAATAGAGCTTCTATATCATTTTAACTACAAATCGGAAGGAATATATATATGGAGGCTATATCTAAATCTAAACCGATTTTCTTTAAATTTGGGAGTAATTGTAATTATATCAGTAGAGTTTGGCTTTAGGACTATGGTATTCTGGTACATGAGTCACACTGTGGTAAGGAATTATTTGATACATGATGTCAAAATATACCACTTTCTTTTCTGTGACTTTTAACGATTTCAATATCCATGATTTGATATAATATAAAATGGGTTTTAAGTCTGATATTGGTATTGTTGGAGGTGTTGTATATAATATGTGCCCACGAAACTAAGATTAGGCTCTAATTGTTATTATTCGACATTCGTTGTGGGCTTACATTGAATAATTTTGTACCTTTCACCAGAGAATTGAATTCAAAACATTTATAATTTATATTGTAAATTTCTAAAAAAAATTATAAATTCTGTCAGCAACTGGCCACATTTAGAGACATTTTGATTCTATCATTTTCCAACTCATTTCATTTGATCATCAGCATCGGCGAAATTAAAACCCTAATACTACACCCCACCCCCCAAAAAAAAACCCAAAAAATTTATCCACTGAAAAGAACAAAAAATCACAAAATAAACATTGATTGATTGATCTGATTCTATCCTGGCAAGCAGTCTTTTACAATTCCAATCGCCGTTCAATTCTAAACCACTTTGCCAGACCAACAGTGTCGAGCAAAATTCAACGCGTGCTGGATTCAAAGTGATCAAACAAAATGGGATGAAAATTTTCACCTTTATATGCTTAAAACTCACTCAAAAATAATTTACTGCTCTTGAATTTTGTGTATATAAAAACAAGAAATATCTGAAGAAAAAACAGAACTCAAAAAACTTTATTTATTTTTTAAGCTTTGATTTTAAAGACAAAATTAAACTAAATTTTTATGCTTTAGATTCGAGATAATGAAAATAAAAATAATTTGTTTCCTAATTTAGATTTAAAAAAAAAACTGACTTCACTTTTGACCACAAGTTTTTTAAGAGTCAAATTCTGTAAATTTAATTCGTAAATAAATTTTTGGCTTTATTTTATAAATATGTATAATTTGCTTTTTTCCCTTATTTTCATTTGAAATCAAAGCCAGACAAAAATGTTTATTCTTAAAGTTCATTACTGTTGTTTTTAATTCTATAACTATTATTTAATAAGCTTTAAAATTAACAAAAACTTTATGAAATATAAGAACATTCAAATACTATTATATATATGATCAAATTGCAAAAAAAGAAACAAAAAACATTTACTATAAATAACAAAATTTAATACGAAAACCAGGAACCCATAATATGGTCACCCTATTGAAGAAAGTAAAAAATAAACAAAACAAAAATGTAAACCAAAAAGGAGAAAAAAATAGAAACAAAATTAGACAACAATAAAACAAACTTTTGCATTATATAAAAAAAATTATAAAAAAAAAACTAAAACATAATACTATCAATAAACTCGTAATAAAACATGCAGGTTTAAACAAACAAAAAAACATTATATGAATGATAACAAAACTTAAAGAAAATCACTGATACAAAAACCAAATGAACTTAAAAATGCAAACAAAAACAACTTGTCCTCAATATAATAATTAAACACAAAATAAATAAGTTAAAAAACCAAAACTAAAAATAAAACAAAAACTACAAAACATAGCATAGCATTATTACAAAAAAAAAACCAAAAAATTATATAAAACAAATTGAACAACAACAAAACCAATTTTCCATATATATTTTTTTGATAACCAAAAAAGAAAATACTTCAAGTATTTTCTAAAATTCAACTTTCTTTTCCAAAGTTTAATGATAAAACAACAAAACAAAAATAATGAATATTTCTAACAATATTTAGCTAAATAGAAATCAAGAAAATTTAAAAGAATTTTTTTGTGATTTATTTTGTCAAGAAGCTATTTTCATATATAATAAATAACTGCAATTATTTTCTAGCATTGCAAATATATTATTAAAGAAACCAACAAAAGAAAATCATGGAAAAAATTTCACAAAAAAATTAAAACAAAAACGCTAAACAAAAATAGAAAATAACAAAATAATTTGAACAACTCGTAAAAACATGAATATTATTAATTAATAATTATTACACAAAACTTAGGCACGAACAAATAAAATTTAATATATAAACAATTTTACTACAACAACCAGACAAAACCAAACCAAAACAACCAAAAGAAAAACAACAATTGATATTTTGTTTAACTATTAAAATTAATAACAAAAAACTTAAATTAATTTAATAATAATAAAATAAAACAAACTTATGTAAAATACATTTTTTAGTTTAATTCAAATACAACCAAAACTTGTTTCAATTCATTTTGTTATATTATTTTTAGATGAAACACAAAGAACCATTATTGTTTATTGTTTTCCTTTTTCATTCTTTCCAAAGCTTAAACCCAAAAACTAAAGAAAACCCCCCAAAAAGCAAACAAAAAAAGAAAAAATACATTTATTCCAAATATGTTAAAAAATAATCTTTTTTCAATAAATTGAATAAAAAACTTGTAAAATTGCAATGTATTATCATTTTTTGGAACATACATTAACAGATGGGAAGTGTAGGTAAGTTAAACAAAATACATAAATATTTTTTAAGCTTGAATTTCTAAATTCCCCAAGTGGAGAAATATATTCCAAAAAAAAATGAGCGCCCCTGTAGACGAATTGGTAGCGGGCTCGCCTATAAGTTCGGGGGTTGTGGGTTCGATTCCCACCAGGCGCCTGAACAACGTTGTGTCCAATTGTCGATGACTCGATTATGTTGACCATAAGTTGAGCGAAGGGCACGAAACACATTCCTCACACAACGTGCATTTTCGTAATAAATTTGATCGATTTGTAAACGTTGTTCCATGATGAAATGCCAAACAATACTTAACAAAAATAACATGACAGCATGACAGACTCACACGTGATCTGTCAAAAAAAGGATATTGAAAAAAGTATCTCTACTTGGATCACCCTATATTAAATTTTTGGTGATATTGAAATAGAATCCGAAACTGTTACTTATAATCCGGCTACCACGGAACAGAGAAGTAAGCACTTGGCAGGAGTAAGCTAGAGTCTGAACGGCATTAACGGCCAATATTCTTAGCTAATGTGAAAAATGTTAAAGCACTGACTGACCGGTTGAAAGCAAGAAATGTCAGGAAACGAGTGTGATAGTAAATTGTATCTTCAAGATCTGCTGGCCCACGCTGAAATGATGATTATCCTTAGATATAAGGAGATAGAGTCTTATTCATTCACCCCAAAGATTTGAAGAATAAGACCCTTGTGTGCGGTCTACATCAGAATAAGGATGTGGCTATGCTTATAACCGGATTCTGTTGATACAGTTTCGAAGTTTCAGGCCGCTTGTTTAGGGAAACAAAATTTTGATAAAAGGCTGTATCTGGTTACACTTTACACTTGCCGGAACGTTAATGATATACGTAATACATAAATATTGGTTAAATTGATTACGCAATGCAACAAAAAAATCGTTTTTGTGTCCGAGACATAAAAACTTTTTTGTATAGATTGAGGCATACTATTTTTTAAAACCGAAACAATTTTTTTTGTGTAATTTTTTATTATTCGATTCGATTTCTCAGCCTCACAGCCTGATCTTTATTCCCAAAACATTCAATTACAAGTTACAAAATCCATTCTTAAAATTAATTCCTAACATACAAAATTAATCTAGGAATATATAATACATTATCTTAAATTACAGCGATACTGGCAGGCCAGCCCACGTGTCAATCATCATGCTTTCTATGGATCTCCATCCCTAATATTTCTATAAAAATACCTCGGAAAAAGGGGTTTTTTGTGTATATTGAGGCAAACTATTTTATGAAACCTAAACATTTTTTTATGGTAAAGTTTTTTTCTAAAAATCAAATTTTCATGAAATTAACGTTTAGTATTTGGATCATATTTTTTCAAGTATAATCTCAATGAAGCCAAGATACCATTTAAATTGAAATTATGAGGGCTAAAAATGCTGAGAATATCACTGCACTCCTAAGAAAGAAAGTCGTATCTTCATTTCAGTAGTTTTCTGACATTTGGTTTTTCTGTTTTATAACTTTCGCACCTTTAGGTTTATGTAGGGGTGGCAGACGGTTTTACGAGTTCACAAATACCAATTTAGGTCCCTAACCTAAATTGGTATGTGTGTTAAAAAATAAACCCATTAAAAATAGAATATAAAACGCAACACATTTTTTGTTGCATTTTTTGAAAGCTATCATCCAAAGGACGAAAACAGTGCCTATATGCAAGAAGATTATGAATAAATGTATAAATTATACAGGGTCCGCCATCTAATGTTTTTTTTCAACTAGTGCTTATTACGTGAATGGTAACACTTAGCTCATGTCTGATTTGACAGATAATTAGTTTTATCCTTCCGCTGAACGAATATGGTTGTGTATACGCTTGAACAACGCTGGGAGCGATCGATTTACAGAAGATGCCGATTTTGCAAAAAAATTATCTTTTCAGATGAAGCTCATTTTGATCTTGGCGGGAATGTAAACAAGCAAAATTGTCGCATTACAGTCAATGGCGATCGTTATCGGGCCATGTTGAACGAATTATTGTTCCCAAAAATTTAAGAGGAGGATATTGGCAACATTTGGTTTCAACAGGACGGCGCTACGTGTCACACAGCCGAAGCTACACTCGATGTTTTGCGCCATGTTAAAAAAAAAAGTTATTTGGCGGACCCTTTATTGTAAAAATAGGGAAAATCAAAAAAGTATTTTTTCATATCTTTAATTTGGGAAATTTTGTTTATTTTGGAGATACCAAAAAGGGTCTGGCAATTACGTCCATTTTGTAATATACTATGGGTTCTATAAAAACATTACACTGTACACAATTTCAGTTATTTGTATGTGCAGGAAACAAAGTTATAAGCCGTTTACTTGTTCTGCAAAATGGTCCATTTGTATGGGAGGTACTAAAAGGGGCGTGGCAACATCGTTAATTTATCTCAGATGGTAGCGACCAAGAAACTAATATTATAAGTGAAATGGTCAATGATACTAAATAGTGGTATAGAAGTGTAGACCAGACGAAGGTGTAGACCAACATAGTCCTCCTTTGACCTTAGTCTGAGATAGAAAAAACAAGTAAGAAGGTTCAGTCGGGTAAACCGACCCTCACCTTGAGTCCCAATAAAATAGTAAATGTATTTTTCTCGCTTTAATTAAATTATTATCAATTTAAATTTGTTGGGAGGTACCAAAAGGAACGTGCCAATAACGCCCACTTTTCTGTGGACTCTAGGTACTATGAAAGCATTACATTGTACAAAATGTCAAGTATTTATATGAACTGATTAATGTCATAAGCAGTTAACTTTTGGTGCAAAATGGTCCATTTGTGCGGGAGCTACCAAAAGGGCCGTGCCAAGAACGGTCACTTTTCTCTAGACTCTAGGTACTATTAAAGCATTACACTGCACGAAATTTCAAGTATTTGTATGCACTGATATTAAAGTTTAAAGCTTTTAACTTTTGGTTTAGGTTTAGGTTAGGGTGGCAGCCGTATTTTTTTACAAGCTCACATAGACCAGTTTAGGTCCCTAGTTTTACCACGGGCTGTAATGCCCCTCATCGAAACCAACCTGTTTGATATATAAATTTATCGATAGTACGAATATCAGTACTGGAAAGATCTGTTAGGCTGCCTAAAAAGGCCAACCCCAGCATGTCCAGTCGCCGTTTACTCAAAGCGGGACAGTCGCAAAGCAAGTGCTCAATGCTCTCCACTTCTTCCTCATCTCCACAGCTTCGGCAGAAGTCATTGGAGTCAATACCCAATCTTTTGGCGTGTTCGCCGATCAAGCAGTGTCCCGTCAGAACCTGTACTAACGTAGACAATCGTTTCCTCTCTAGTGCGAGGAGATATTTTGACCTTCTCAGGTCATACCTTGGCCAGATTTGTCTAGCTACCCTGCAGGTGCCGATTTCTGTCCATCTTTCGTTGGACTGCCTGATTGCCTCTTGCCTAAGCCAAAGCTTGCACGTGGATAATGGCGCACCAATATATGCAAATTCTTCGAGAATTTGTAATGACGTCCCTTTCCTAGCAAGTTCATCGGCTTTGCAGTTCCCCGGGATATCCCTATGCCCAGGCACCCATATGAGGTGTATATTAAACTGCTCAGCCATCTCGTTAAGAGATCTGCGGCAGTCGAGGGCTGTTTGTGAATTTAGGGATGTTGCCTCCAGAGAATTGATGGCAGCCTGGCTGTCCGAGTAAATGACAACGCCAGTGTTGGTTACTATGTTGCGACTCAGCCACTTGGCGACTTCCCATATTGCCATTATTTCGGCTTGATAGACACTGCAGGTATCTGGTAGTCTGTGAGCTATATCTAGACTAAGTTCTTCACAGTGTACTCCGAAACCAACCTTTTCATCAAGCTTCGAACCATCCGTGTAAAAGTGGAGATGGTCTCTATTACCTGGTATTCTGCCGACCCATTCATCTCTGGCGGGAATCATAGTGATGTAATTTCTCTCGAAGGTGTACACAGTTGGTATATAGTCCACTCGGTCGGTTACCATAGTACTACACTTTGATATCCTCATGTGACCATAGTTCTTGTACCTCCACATTGATAGGCAGTTTAATCTTATTGCCGCTTTGGTTGCAACTTCTCCCGCCACAATATTAATCGGCAGTATATGGAGTAGGGCCTATAGAGAATCGGTCGCTGTAGTCCTTAAGGCTCCGCTTATGCTCAGGCAGGCAGTTCTCTGAACCTTTGTTAGTAAGTTGGTAATGGTTAGTTTGTCAGTTGCCGTCCACCATACCACAATACCGTATAACAGTATTGGACGAACTACTGCTATATATATCCAGTGGACGATTTTAGGAGAGAGTCCCCACCGCGACCCTACAGCCTTTTTGCAGGAATATAAGGCGACGTTGGCCTTCCTTGCAGGGCTGATTCTGTAGACTTGCCCTTATTGTAAGCATGTTGGTTCCCCGACAGGAGTTTTGTATCCAGGTTTTCCCTAATGAAATGATCTAAAAGTCTTTCCAGACCTTTCAATAGGAAGGAGGATAGGCTAATTGGTCTGAAGTCTTTTGGCCTAGTGTGTGATATCTTTCCCGCTTTAGGTATGAATACCACTTTGGTATCCCTTTTGGTACATAAAGGTCCATTTGTGTGGGAAATACCAAAAGGGGCGTTCCAATAACGCCCATTTTTTTCTGGACTCTAGGTACTATAAAAGCATTATACTGTACAAAATTTCAAGTATTTGTATGCACTGGTATTAACGTTATAAGCTGGTAACTTTTGGTACATAATGGTCCATTTGAGTGGGAGGTACCAAAAGGTGTTGTGCAATAATGCCAATTTTTACCGGACTATATCGCTATAAAAACATTATACTGAACAAAATTTTAAGTATTTTTATGCACTTGGATTAATGTTATAAGCAGTTCAATTTTGATGCAAAATGGTCCATTAGTGTGGGAGGTACAAAAGGGGTGTGGCAACTTCGCCCATTTTTCTCGAAGTGATAGCGACTAATAAGCTAATACTATGTGTGAATAAATAGTATATAAGTTATTAAAGAATCAATATTTCACTAAATGTTAACCCTTTGTGAGGGAGGTACCAGAAGGATGGACCAATATGACCCATCTTCGAACTTAGCCGGAGATAGAAAAAAATATTGCCGTATACCAAATTTGAAGTCAATCGGTTACTCCTTTCGAGAGTTATCGTGCGCACCAGCCAGCGGACAGACAGACAGGCAGACAGACGGACGGACATTTGACATAAATCATTTTTTCCTCTCTCGAGGAAACATTTTGACCTTCTCAGGTGGTATCTTGGCCAGATTCGTCTAGCTGCTCTACCTATTGCATATTTCTGATCATCTTTAATCGGACTCTTGCCTATGCCAAAGCATGCATGTGGATAGTGGCGCATTACCTCAGATTTGGCATCTAAGCGCTGCACTATGGGTAAATTTCTAGATTTTCTGGCCAAAACCTCTCAACATTAAGTTATTCATCTCAAATGTGTACAATACGTCAGCCGTTTGGAGCATACATACATATGAGTAGTCCTATTTCTTGGAATATATCTTTTAGCGGTCTAAAATGTACTACCGGTGTTAAAAATACACTTGCAAGATACAATAAATAAAAAATAAATATTTTTTTCAAGAAATACAAGTTAGGAAACAATTTGTGAAAAAGAATGAAGTTCCAAGATGCAATTAATAAAAATTAATAATACAATCGTAAATTTACACTTGAGTTGGTTGTACTGAAACCATACATGCAATATTATAACCTCCTGCATTGGATAATTCGGCGGCATCTGTTCTCTGAGCTATAGCGAACTCTTCGGAAAATGATTTTTTGGACGACCGCCTTTATTTCTTGATTGATAGCGGAACATTTGATTCAGCAACTTCTGTTCGAAGCCATTTCTCATTGTATTTTTATCCCCTCACCTTAGAGAGGAGTGTATATATCATTTGCTACGAACCAAAAGTGTAACACATCGAAGGAGTGACCTAAGACCCTAAGTATGTTCGGCGATATCAGTTTTGGGTCATTTTAAGTCGAATGGGCAATGTCCGTCCGTCTTTCTGTCTGTCTGTCTGCAGGCTGGTGCGCACGATAACTATCGAAAGAAGTAACCGATTGACTTCAAATTTGGTATGTGGTAATATTTTCTTCTATCTCCAGCTAAGTTCGAAGATGGGCCATTTTGGTCCACACCTTCTAGTACCTCCTCCACAAAGGGTTAACATTTAGTGAAATATTGATTATTTAATAACTTCTATACTACTTATTTGAATCCTCTGAAATTCTACACATAGTATTAGTTTATTAGTCACTATAGCCTCGAGAAAAATGGGCGAAGTTGCACGCTCCTTTTGGTACCTCCCACACAAATGGAACATTTTGTAACAAAAGTTACCAGCTTATACTTTAGTACAGTGCATACAAATACTTGAAATTTTGTACAGTGTAATGCTTTTTTAGTACCAGAGAATAATGGGCGTTATTGGCCCGCCCCTTTTGGTACCTCCCACACAAATGGACCATTTTGTACCAAAAGTAAACAGCTTTTATCTTGAATACCAGTACATGCTTTAAAGTTATTAAATGCAATTTAAAGTGATAATAATTTAAATAAAACAAAAAATAAATAAATTTACATACTAATATTTTTTTGAGACTCAAGGTGAGGGGATTCATTAGTTGTTTTACCCGACTAAACATTCTTACTTGTATTATATAAAAAAACATAAAACGATCAAACTTTTTTCTGAGTGTTAATTTATCAAAGTTTCCACGACATTTATTTTTTAAATACGCATTAAAACGATCCTCAATAGCTCCAATATTTAATAAAATTTCTTATATTAAATCTATATATATAAAAATTAAATGGTGTTCGTTGGTAGGCGATGGACTCGAAAACGGCTGAACAGATTTTGCTGAATTTTTGCATGAGAATATCTTTTGGTGTGTGGAAGGTTCGTAGCTATATTCGGTCTTGATTGGACAAAGAGGCGTGGCACCGCCCATACAACGTAAAACTTAAAAGTGGAATATGTTGGGTACTATTGGTTCAAAATACTCGAAATTCGATGTGTGTGACCTTGGTACCAGTACCTATCATGGAACTAAAACGGGTGTGATAGTGACAGTGGGCGTGGCACCGACCATACAACCTAAAATTCCACACCACACTAACAGAAATTCAGAAGTGCAATATTTTGATTGCTATTGCACAAAAATTCTCGAAATTTGGTATGTGGAACCAGAAAGAGTGCTGTATCGTGATAGTAACAGTGGGCGTGGCACCGCCCACACAACCAGAAGTGTGAAACATGACATCTGAATATATAATATTTCCTGCACTATTGCACCTAGCCTGTAAAAATGGGTGTGTAACCTTCGAACCACAAGCAATGATTGTACATACCAAAAACTGGTATCGTATTAACAGTGGGAGTACCCACTGTTAATACGATACCAGTTTTTGTTACACAATCTGAAATTTCAATATTTTGATCACTATATCAGCCATGATTTCGAAGTTTGGCTGTCTGGCCTTGGTACCAGTAGGGGTGGTGGAGCTACAAACAGGAACGATGGAAACATTTGGCATGACACCCCCATATAAATTAAGAATGTCGAACGCAATATTTGAAATATTATTGCGGCGATATCTTTGCAAAAGAGAGTGATAAGGGCGTGGCGCCGCCCTTACAACCCGAGATGTGAATTTGAAAAATTTCCAATATCATTTCAGGACAGTTTTGAAAATTTGATTGAAAATAGTTTCGATGGACAAAGTACTCAAAACGATAATGCACTCATCGTCTTGAAGTTTATAGTGGATGCTGTTGATAGCACTCTACGGAATGTGATTAAAAAGCTGATCAGTGGAAGTATCTGTGCGTACGACAGGCTTGCTGAAAACGAAATAACTGGAGACCATTATATCTAGATTGACGCTTGACCAAGTGTGTTTAGTATTCAAGTGCCTTCAAAGTTAGCACGTGACTCAATAAAATTGGGAGATATCGGATTAGAGGGCGTGACTACGCCCGTGCGGCATCGTTATAGAAAAATAAATACTGATAGAATTATTGCACTAATTGGTATGACTGTATTTCACAGCAATCTATATGCCCCAACAGAGAATGAGCGACGTAGCCTCCCAAGGTGATTTGACGGGTATTGTACAACACAAAATTTGTGCATTTAAGTGCAGTATGGATGACCCAAAACACTGCTGTAATATCAAGAGTGTCAACATATCATATGGTTCTATTTCACTGAAACGCACTTTGAGGGCAGCGAAGCGCACCAGGTCAGCTAGTATTAATATAAATATTAAACAAATTAATAAAATAGATGCCATAGACACCTGAGAACAAATATAGTTATTAAAAAACAGCAAAATTCTGCACCCCTATCTTTTTGGAGGTTCTTTAAACTTAATGATCTAAATATGTAATAAAAATAGTGAAATACATGACACCAGCTGACAACCCTTTTGTTCGGCTAAAAAAATTTAGGTCTAACAAAAAATATAAATGGATGTATCTAATGTCAAAATAAAAAAAAAACCTAGAACCTGAAATTAGTAGATGTCATTAGCTTTCCGTAACATTTGTAATAGTTTTTTTTTGGTTTAATTGGTTCTTTATTATTTCACTATTTTAAAGTGCTTCAAATCGGAAAGAAAGCCGTAATTTTTAGTATGAAAAAAATTAACAGATGATTTTCAAAATGTCAAACAATTTATGAAAAAACTAAGTGTTCAGTTTTTACCCCCAAAGTGTCTTCTTTCAGACCATATTAATTTTTTTGGATTTGGATTAACTTGAAAAATTTGGATTTTAACCAAAAAATCAGAAAAATTATAGTGCGCTGTAGAAATCGTTTTTTTCATCTGAACATTACTAAATTAGGCATTCAGGAGTTTATTGATCCAAGAATGAACTCTGTTTGAAATATGAAATAAATAAATTTGATCGAAATTGACCCAGACAAATCTGGCCATAATACGAGAGAAAAGGATTAAGACAGTCAGTTCTAACGGGACATTGCCAGATCGGCGAACACACTACTTTGGAACCAATGACTTCTGCAGAACCTGTGGAGATGAGGAGGCCTTGAGTAAGCGACGTCTGGATGCATTGGGATCGGCCTCTTTAGGAAACCGATGTTCGTATTTTTGATAACATTATGAATCAAACAGGTTAGATCCGATGATGGGAAACTATGTCAGTGGTAAAACTAAAGACTACAATTTGTCTAATTGCGGTCACTCTGACCTAATTTTTGGTAAGATGATATCTTTATTCGCTAATAACTTTAGATGTATTAATTCGGATGGTTTTGTTCACATTATTTTATTTTACCCAAAAATATTCTATGTACCCAACTATATTCCCTCTCTACAATGTTGAATAATATACCTTTGCAACAACCTTTGACATTTTGAAAAAAAAAGTAAACTTGAAAATTTATGTCAAAAAACAGAACGAGGAATTAATATTTATACTATTTCGAAATACATATTAAAATTAATATTTATGGCAAAATGCAGAAGAGTCGCCGACTGGTTCTATACCGAAACCAATCCAATTGTACCGAAAACCACAACCCAGGAAATGCTAGAAATTGGACACATGAGATTAACAAAACCAAAAATTGTGGCCAGAAAGCAATTAAATTTCCAGTCGTATCCCATGAATGAGTAAGTAAATCAGTAACTACGATTGCGATTTGAATTTGAAGATCTTCCACTTGGCAGCTTCCGTTTCGATTTAGCAGCCATTGATCGCCACGATGTGATAGCATTAACCACTTCATACAATCGAGATTATGCTCCACCATTTG
The DNA here is from genome assembly GCA_963930755.1 of Eudasyphora cyanicolor. Lineage (NCBI taxonomy): Eukaryota > Metazoa > Arthropoda > Insecta > Diptera > Muscidae > Eudasyphora > Eudasyphora cyanicolor. The sequence goes on from OZ005737.1 coordinate 167,040,040, forward strand.
ATTCGTATATTTGTCAGCCGAAGACAGCTATAGAAAATGAACCGGATCCTTTGTTTAATCGCAAGCCGCCCAATGAGTTTGGCATGCGACAAACGTCCAAATTTAAATTTACAGATGATCAGTTCATAAATATATCCGAAGCCCGAAAAAGAACTAATTTTATGCGACAATTGAGGTACATAAATGACTTTGAGAAAATTGAAATAAGTTAAAGGAGATCACTATCTTATTTTAGGGATGCTCACTATAAATTTGTGTGATTCCTTTTCGGCTTGAAGACATATCAATATTTTCTTGGCCCTCATTAGTTTTGAAAGGTTTCTGCAAAATCTGTAATTTATAAATTTTGTAATATGTATATGAAGTTGAATGTGCATTTTTGAACTTATCACTACGTTTTGTTGTTTGTTCGCCGACATACATATCTAAATATAAATTTCTAAACGCATTTTCAGGACAATCTCTTTTCTGTCCCACATAAGGAGAAATTGGGGAAAATAAATAAAAACCAGTAAGAAAAGGCTAAAGTCGGGCGGGGCCGACTATATAATACCTTACACCACTCTCGCAATATTGAATAACTCTGATATATATGTACATTTTGTAATTCATGTATAAATTGTTTACATAAATTTACTTTTGGGACATTTTATACTTAAACCAGTAAGGAAAGGCTAAAGTCGGGCGGGCCGACTATATAATACCCTACACCACTCTCGCAATATTGAATAACTCTGATATATAAATTTTGTAATTCATGTATAAATTGTTTACATAAATTTACTTTTGGGACATTTTATACTTAAATAATACCCTGTACCACAGTGTGGTGTAGGGTATAAAAACGATTGGATCTAAAGAGCCAAATCGGATGAAACATATATATGGGAGCTATAGCTAAATTTTTACCGATTTTCTTCACATTCGGCAATGTTGGTTCATGGATCAAGAAACTCTACCATTCTAGATTTCAAAACGATTGGATGTAAAATACAGCTTTTATAGGACTAAAGGGCCTAATCGGACGAAACATATATATGGGAGCTATAGCTAAATCTTAACCGATTTTCTTCAAATTCGGTAGTGTTGGTTAATGGATCAAGAAACTCTACCATTCTAAATTTCAAAATGATTGGATGTAAAATACAGCTTCTATAGAACTAAAGGGCCAAATCGGACGAAACATATATATGGGAGCTATAGCTAAATCTTAACCGATTTTCTTCAAATTCGGTAGTGTTGGTTCATGGATCAAGAAACTCTACCATTCTAAATTTCAAAATGATTGGATATCAAATACAGCTTCTACAGGACTAAAGAGCAAAATCGGACGAAACATATATATGGGAGCTATAGCTAAATCTTATCCGATTTTCTTCACATTCGGCAATGTTGGTTCATGGGTCAAGAAACTCTACCATTCTAAATTCAAAACGATTGGATGTAAAATACAGCTTTTATAGGACTAAAGGGCCAAATCGGACGAAACATATATATGGGAGCTATAGCTAAATCTTAACCGATTTTCTTCAAATTTGGTAGTGTTGGATCATGGATCAAGAAACTTTACCATTCTAAATTTCAAAATGATTGGATGTAAAATACAGCTTCTACAGGACTCAAGAGCCAAATCGGATGAAACATATATATGGGAGCTATAGCTAAATCTTTACCGATTTTCTTCAAATTCGGCAATGTTGGTTCATGGATCAAGAAACTCTACCATTCTAGATTTCAAAACGATTGGATGAAAAATATAGCTTCTATAAAACTAAAGAGCAAAATCGGACGAAACATATATATGGGAGCTATAGCTAAATCTTAACCGATTTTCTTGAAATTCGGCAATGTTGGTTCATGGATCTGGAAAGTCTACCATTCTAAATTTCAAAACGATTGGATGTAAAATACAGCTTTTATAGGACTAATGGGCCAAATCGGACGAAACATATATATGGGAGCTATAGCTAAATCATTTTCTTCAAATTTGGTAGTGTTGGTTCATGGATCAAGAAATTCTACCATTCTAAATTTCAAAATGATTGGATGTAAAATACAGCTTCTTCAGGACTAAAGAGCAAAATCGGACGAAACATATATATGGGAGCTATAGCTAAATCTTATCCGATTTTCTTCAAATTCTGCAATGTTGGTTCATGGGTCAAGAAACTCTACCATTCTAAATTTCAAACGATTGGATTGGATGTAAAATACAGCTTTTATAGGACTAAAGGGGCAAATCGGACGAAACATATATATGGGAGCTATAGCTAAATCTTAACCGACTTTCTTCAAATTCGGTAGTGTTGGTTCATGGATCAAGAAACTCTACAATTCTAGATTTCAAAATGACTGGATGTAAAATACAGCTTCTATAGGACTAAAGGGCCAAATCGGACGAAACATATATATGGGAGCTATACCTAAATCTTAACCGATTTTCTTCAAATTCGGTAGTGTTGGTTCATGGATCAATAAACTCTACCGTTCTAAATTTCAAAACGATTGAATGTAAAATACAGCTTCTTCAGGACTAAAGATCAAAATCGGACGAAACATATATATGGGAGCTATAGCTAAATCTTATCCGATTTTCTTCAAATTCTGCAATGTTGGTTCATGGGTCAAGAAACTTTACCATTCTAAATTTCAAACGATTGGATTGGATGTAAAATACAGCTTTTATAGGACTAAAGGGCCAAATCGGACGAAACATATATATGGCAGCTATAGCTAAATCTTAACCGATTTTCTTCAAATTCGGTAGTGTTGGTTCATGGATCAAGAAACTCTACCATTCTAAATTTCAAAATGATTGGATGTAAAATACAGCTTCTTCAGGACTAAAGAGCAAAATCGGACGAAACATTAATATGGGAGCTATAGCTAAATCTTAACCGATTTTCTTCAAATTCGGCAATGTTGGTTCATGGATCAAGAAACTCTACCATTCTAAATTTCAAAACGATTGGATGTAAAATACAGCTTTTATAGGACTAAATGGCCAAATCGGACGAAACATATATATGGGAGCTATAGCTAAATCTTAACCGATTTTCTTCAAATTCGGCAATGTTGGTTCGTGGATCAAGAAACTCTACCATTTTAAATTTCAAATCGATTGGATGTAAAATACAGCTTCTATAGGACTAAAGGGCCAAATCGGACGAAAGATATATATGGGAGCTGTATCTAAATCTGAACCGATTTCAACCAAATTCAATAGCGATCTTAACAGCCGCGAAATACTCTAAACTGCAAAATTTCAGAACGATCGGAGTGAAATTGCGACCTGTAGTCGACGAACAACTTTACATGGACAGACGGACGGACGGACGGACATCGTTAAATCGACTCAGCTAGTCATTCAGAGTCGATCGATATACTTTAAGGTGGGTCTAGCTGTGTTATTTTCAGGTGCTACAAACATCTGCCGTGAAACAAACTTATAATAACCTGTACCACAGTGTGGTGTAGGGTATAAAAAACATAGGCATTTCGCTGATTTGTTCATGTAAAGTGCCAAAACTGGCGATTTTTTGAAATGTTTGTATGGTGAACCCCCAGGGGGCTTCCAGGGTGGGAACCCCCCTGGGCATGGGTGGGTCGGGCCTCCAAAGTTAGTGGAGGTCGGTCATATATTTGGAATGGATTGGAGCACTCTAAATGGGTCAAAGTGGGATTTTTCAAAATTTCTCCCTACGGGTCAAAAGTGGGGACATCAGAATTCGTTTTAGAGGTATGGTTCCTCGGGCTTTTTTCTTATTTTGATCCCTAGAATACGATTTTCACTGAGCAATGGTCGATTTTTTTGCCTCCCCACAAATCGACCCGGCCTAATATATATATATATATACTAGCTGACCCCAGCAGACGTTGTCCTGCCCGTCCTGTTTGGGATGTATTGGTTTTTTATTCTTTGATATTTCATTCAAAAATTTATATATCCCGAGTCTCAGGAAAAATTGTATATTGACCATATGACAACTACAGCCTCTACCAATCCAGAATCATACATCCAAACTATTATCAAGACAAACCACACATAAAGAGAATCGGTTAAGATTTAGCTATAGCTCCCATATATATGTTTCGTCCGATTTGGTCCTTTAGTTCTATAGAAGCTATATTTTACATCCAATCGTTTTGAAATTTAGAATGGTAGAGTTTCTTGATTCATGAACCAACATTGCCGAATTTGAAGAAAATCGGTAAAGATTTAGCTATAGCTCCCATATATATGTTTCATCCGATTTGGCTCTTTAGATCCAATCGTTTTTATACCCTACACCACACTGTGGTACAGGGTATTATTTAAGTATAAAATGTCCCAAAAGTAAATTTATGTAAACAATTTATACATGAATTACAAAATTTATAAATCAGAGTTATTCAATATTACGAGAGTGGTGTAGGATATTATATAGTCGGCCCGCCCGAATTTAGCCTTTCCTTACTGGTTTATTGTTACAATCGAATTCCAACCAATTATTTTCCTGGGTGTATTATGAGTTTGTGCATTTGTTTGTAACACCCAGCAGGAGAAGAGATCATTTATTATACCGATCGACTTGGAATCACTTCCTGAGACGATTTAACCATGTCCGTCCGTCTGTCTGTAGATGTATCGTTGTAATCAAATTGCAGGTCGTATTTATGGTCCGATTTTGATGAAATTTAGCACAGTGCTCTTTTTTCGCCCAGGGACGATCCTTATTGAAATTGGTCAAAATCGGTTCAGATTTAGATATAGCCTCCATATAAATGTTACCCCACGATTTGACATGTAAGCGCCGTAGAAACCATATTTTATATCAGATCAGTACGAAATTTGGCAGAGATAGTTCTCTTATTACATGAATGAATACTGCCAAATTCGGGGAAAATCTGTTCAGATTAAGATATAGTCCCCATATATATGTTACACCCGATTTGACATGTAGGCGCTGTAGAAACCGTATTTTATATCCGATCGGTACGAAATTCGACAGAAAGAACATTTTTATTTCATGAATGAACACTACCAAATTCGGGGAAAATCCTTTCAGATTTAGATATACCCCCATATATATGTTTCACCCGATTTGATATGTAAGCGCTGTAGAAACCGTATTATATATCCGATCAGTACGAAATTCCGCAGAGAGTTTTCTTATTACATGTATGAACACTGCCAAATTTGTATCACAATGCCCATTTTCGCATTGTTAGGGAGGTGTAGGTGTAAGCCCGATAGAGCCGGGATATCTGTTAAGGAAATTATGAAGGCTTTAAATGTTGGAAATACCCCGTTCATGAAAATACAAAGTTCTACAGCTTTTCAATTTTGCAATATAACAAGTAAATTTATATTGATAATTGTAAATTTGTATTGAGAGAATATAAAATCATATTGGAATATGTAAATTTATTCATGTGTAAATTCACATGTAAGATGTGTTAATTCACATTGGAAAATGAAAATATGTATTGAGAACTAATAAATTTATTATTAGGGATATAAAGTCGTATTGGGAAAAAAATTAGTAGTGAGAAAATTTAAATTCATATTAATAATATTTGTTTCAGTTACTGATGCGATATTGAGAATTAAGAATAAATAAAACCAGTAATGAAAGAGAGAGAGAGTCGAGCCCCTACACCTCCCTAACAATGCGAAAATGGGCATTTAGATAATAATTCGGAATAATTGTTTTCGTTTCAGGTAACAAAGTACTAAGCTACTATATTTGGCTCAAAGGATTTTTTTAATCCGAGAATAAACGTTATCTAGCCAGGTTGGAAAGTTCGGTTCAGATTTATATACACTCAAACCTCGTTTTATGCGATTGATTCGTTCCGCAAAAATCCGCATAAAACGACACAGCTCTATTTAAAAACCAGTAAGGAAAGGCAGAAAGTCGGGCGGGGCCGACTATATAATACCCTACACCTCCCTAACAATGCGATAAGGATCATTGCCATAATAATTTGGAATATTTGATAAATGGGTAGGAACATATTATCTAATTCTGAACCGATAATCGCTAAATTAAGCAATACTCGTTCCTAAATTGAGAAACATCTTTCTGGAAAATTTTAATGATCGGAAGTAAAGTACAACTTCTATAGCGCTTTGATACCAAATCAGGAGCAACATATATATGGAGGTTATATATAAATCTGAACCGATTTTCCCTAAATACTCATTCATGTAAAAAGACCTCTTTCTGTCGAATTTAGCACTGATCGGATATAAAATACTGTCTCTACAGCGCTTACATTTAAAATCGGGGGTAACATATATATGCGGGCTATATCTAAATCTGAACCGATTTTCTCCGAATTTGGCAGTATTCCTTCATGTAGAAAGAAACTTCTTTTTGCCGAATTTCGCACTGATCGGATATAAAATAAAAATTTTACAGCGCTTATATATCAAATCGGGGGTAACGTACATATATATGGGGGCTATATCTAAATCTGAACCGATTTCTTCCAAATTTAAAGGTGCACATTCATATAAGAGGAAACCTCTTTCTGCCGAAACTCATACTGATCGGATATAAAATATAGTTTCTACAGCGCTTACATGTGAAATCGGGGGTTACATATATATGGGGGCTATATCTAAATTTGAACCGATTTTATCCGAATTTGGCAGTATTCCTTCGAGTAATAACAAACCTCTTTTTCCCGAATTTCGCACTGATCGGATATAAAATAACAATTTTACAGCGCTTACATGTCAAATCGGTGGTAACGTATATATGGTGGCTATATCTAAATCTGAACCGATTTGCTCCGAATTTAGCAGTATTCCTTCATGTAATAAGAAACCTCTCTTTGCCGAATTTCGCACTGATCGGATATAAAATAACATTTTTACAGCGCTTACATGTCAAATCGGGGGTAACGTATATATGCTGGCTATATCTAAATCTGAACCGATTTCTTCCAAATTTAATAGTGTTCATCCATATAATAAGAAACCTCTTTCTGCCGAATTTTATACTGCTCGGATATAAAATAAAGTTTTTATAGGGCTTACATGTCAAATCGGGGCTAACATATATATGGGGGCTATATCTAAATCTGAACCGATTTTAACTAAATAGGGATCGTCCTTGGGCCAAAAAAAGTTATGTGAAAAGTTTCGTCGAGATCGGACCATAATTGCGACCTGTACTTTGATTACAAGAATACATGCACAGACGGACAGACAGACGGACGGATTTTCTGGCCAAAACTCAATTTTTCAAGTTAGTCCAAACCCAGAAAAATTAATATAGTTTGAAGGAAGAGAGTTAGGGGGTAAAACTGCTTACTTAGTTTTTTCGTACATTGTTTGACCTTTTGTAAATCAACTGTCAAAGTTGAATTTTATTTTTGGTATTAAAAATTATTTTTCTCTTTCCGATTTGAAGCACTTTCTAAATAGTGAATTAAAAAAGAACCAATTAAGAGAAATAAAATATAAAAAATGGAGCGGAAAGCTAATAACACACGGACCAAAATCGCCATTTTTGATATGTTTGAATCGAAAGAAAATATATTTGGAACATACATTTTTAAATGTTTTATATTTCTGAGTAAATAAATTTTATAAACAAAATATATTTGCAAACTAATTTTCTCAAATAAAATATGTATTTATATACAAATAAAATTATTGGTTAGGAATATCTTCAAATATATATAATTTAAAAAAAGATTTTCAAAACATTGTTGAATTTATATAATTTAATTTTTATTGTTTCCTACGTTTCGAACTATTTCTCCCAGTCAAAACTACCATTAACAGCATTACATTCTGTTTTAAGGGACTCATTTTAAATTTCTGAGTATTTCATGTCAGCATTTTTTCAATCCTTCCAGTAAATTAATGTTATCAAAAAATTATACGATTTCAATTAAAAATTTCTAAAAAATGATCAGAAATGCACATAAAACGAGGTTTTAGTGTACACACATATATATATATATATGTTGTTGTCGCTTCATCTTGCGGTGGAGAGGATGGTGGATTCATTGTAAACTTTTTGATTTGGAATGGTCACTTCACTTATTATTTTTTTGAAATATTTTTTATCTGAAATTAGCACTGCACACTTTGAGTTCTTCACAACGACTTAATGCATTCACAAAAACTGTTGCGTTATATATGGTCTACGAGATGAGGTAATAAGAATGAAATGGTAATTTCAATTCTACCTGCTGTGTCTTGTGGTGGCTTAAAAACCCACACAAGCAATTTTACGACCTGCAATTGTGTCACAGTGATACGTTCATTTTGAAAAGGGCTGCGGTGCATCACAGTGATACCTTAATTGTTAAAATGGTTGCAAAAAAACGCGCATTTCTTAAGAAGGTGCCATAAAAAACCCACAAAAGGGTTGTAAAAACAAACTTCATTTCTTATGTAGGTGCTATAAAAAACTCACACAAGCAATTTTACGACCTGCAATTGTGTCACAGTGATATGTTTATTTTTTAAAAGGTTTGAATAAAAACCCACACAACTACGTTTACGACATGCAAATGCATCACAGTGAAGCCTTGGTTTTAAAAGGGTTGTAAAAAACGCTAATTTCTAATAATTTTTTTAAATTTCTTTTCTATTACTAAGTTAAACTTCATTTTTTCATTTACATATGTTCTGACTAAATAAATTTCTAAAGAGAAAATTAAACTCCAAAAAGAAACCAGTAAGGAAAGGCTAAAGTCTGGCGGTGCCGACTATATAATACCCTACACCACTCTCGTAATATTGTATAACTCTGATATATACATTTTGTAATTCATGTATAAATTGTTTACATAAATTTACTTTTGGGACATTTTATACTTAAATAATACCCTGTACCACAGTGTGGTGTAGGGTATAAAAACGATTGGATCTAAAGAGCAAAATCGGATGAAACATATATATGGGAGCTATAGCTAATTCTTTACCGATTTTCTTCAAATTCGGCAATGTTGGTTTATGAATCAAGAAACTCTACCATTCTAAATTTCAAAACGATTGGATGTAAAATATAGCTTCTATAGAAGTAAAGGGCCAAATCGGACGAAACATATATATGGGAGCTATAGCTAAATCTTAACCGATTTTCTTCAAATTCGGTAGTTTTGGTTCGTGGATCAGGAAACTCTACCATTCTAAATTTCAAAACGATTGGATGTAAAATACAGCTTTTATAGGACTAAAGGGGCAAATCGGACGAAACATATATATGGGAGCTATAGCTAAATCTTAACCGACTTTCTTCAAATTCGGTAGTATTGGTTCATGGATCAATAAACTCTACCGTTCTAAATTTCAAAACGATTGAATGTAAACTACAGGTTTTATAGGACTAAATGGCCAAATCGGACGAAACATATATTTGGGAGCTACAGCTAAATCTTAACCGATTTTCTTCAAATTCCGTAGTGTTGGTTCATGGATCAAGAAACTCTACCATTCTAAATTTCAAAACGATCGGATGTAAAATACAGCTTCTATAGGACTAAAGGGCCAAATCGGACGAAACATATATATGGCAGCTATAGCTAAATCTTAACCGATTTTCTTCAAATTCGGTAGTGTTGGTTCATGGATCAAGAAACTCTACCATTCTAAATTTCAAAATGATTGGATGTAAAATACAGCTTCTTCAGGACTAAAGAGCAAAATCGGACGAAACATATATATGGGAGCTACAGCTAAATCTTAACCGATTTTCTTCAAATTCGGCAATGTTGGTTCATGGATCAAGAAACTCTACCATTCTAAATTTCAAAACGATTGGATGTAAAATACAGCTTTTATAGGACTAAATGGCCAAATCGGACGAAACATATATATGGGAGCTATAGCTAAATCTTAACCGATTTTCTTCAAATTCGGCAATGTTGGTTCATGGATCAAGAAACTCTACCATTCTAAATTTCAAATCGATTGGATGTAAAATACAGCTTCTATAGGACTAAAGGGCCAAATCGGACGAAAGATATATATGGGAGCTATATCTAAATCTGAACCGATTTCAACCAAATTCAATAGCGATCTTAACAGCCGCGAAATACTCTAAACTGCAAAATTTCAGAACGATCGGAGTGAAATTGCGACCTGTAGTCGACGAACAACTTTACATGGACAGACGGACGGATGGACGGACGGACGGACATCGTTAAATCGACTCAGCTAGTCATTCAGAGTCGATCGGTATACTTTAAGGTGGGTCTAGCTGTGTTATTTTCAGGTGTTACAAACATCTGCCGTGAAACAAACTTATAATAACCTGTACCACAGTGTGGTGTAGGGTATAAAAAACATAGGCATTTCGCTGATTTGTTCATGTAAAGTGCCAAAACTGGCGATTTTTTGAAATGTTTGTATGGTGAACCCCCAGGGGGTTCCAGGGTGGGAACCCCCTGGGCATGGGTGGGTCGGGCCTCCAAAGTTAGTGGAGGTCGGTCATATATTTGGAATGGATTGGAGCACTCTAAATGGGTCAAAGTGGGATTTTTCAAAATTTCTCCCTACGGGTCAAAAGTGGGGACATCAGAATTCGTTTTAGAGGTATGGTTCCTCGGGCAAAGTTTCTTATTTTGATCCCTAGAATACGATTTTCACTGAGCAATGGTCGATTTTTTTGCCTCCCCACAAATCGACCCGGCCTAATATATATATATATATATATACTAGCTGACCCCAGCAGACGTTGTCCTGCCCGTCCTGTTTGGGATGTATTGGTTTTTTATTCTTTGATATTTCATTCAAAAATTCATATATCCCGTGTCTCAGGAAAAATTGTATATTGACCATATGACAACTACACCCTCTACCAATCCAGAATCATACATCCAAACTATTATCAAGACAAACCACACATACATTTTAAATTTCAGTCAAATCGCTCTGGAAATGCGAATTTTGCAAATAACTTGACCACTCCTCAATTTATCGCGGTGAAAATAATTCTAAAACAACTGAATATATTGTTAAATTTTCAGCCCATTCGCTTTTATGGTTTCGGAAATCATGCGTTACTAACAAACGTACAAAGGATTTTGTATATAAAGATATGTATATTCCTCCCGATATGGTATCTAGTATATGAAGTCATATTTTCATTTGAATACCTTAAAATTTGGAAGAGGGGACTTGTGAATCGCCCTATTTGTGCTTTATCAAAAACGACCACTTGATGTTACGACCTTTGCAATTTCTTCAATAAAATCGTGATTTTTGCATGTGGAAGTCTCATGATGTTTAAATGCTTCGTTTTTTCTGCCTTTCGCCTTAAAAACTACTTTTTGTTTTCGTTTGTAAAAAAATGCTGCACTGCACTTGCACGGCTCAAAAATTCAAAATTTCAGCCCTGACGTTATTCGTAGGGGTGGACGCTGCCCTACAAATCATATGTTTTTTTCAGCGTCGAGCGAAGAGCCTAAATACCCGCGTGTTTCTTTCTAATGAAGTTTGGATAGATGTTTATTTAGGTGGGGTATTCTTTGTTTTTAGTTTTTTTTTTGGTGGGTTAAGTTTTTTTCATTACTGTTTTCGATTCTGACCATTAAAAATGCAGCAGTACAAGAGGCTCTCTGATATTTTTTTAGAAAAGAAAACACCATGTCAGATTCGGAAACAATAAAAAACAGCCTTTTAACTCACCAAAAAAAAACTAAAAACAAAGAGTACTCCACGGCGCCGCCTAAATAAAGCATCCGTCCAAACTTCATTAGAAAAAAGCACGAACGTATGCACGCGGGTATTTAGGCTATTCGCTCCACGCTGAAAAAACATGTGTTTTGTATGGCAGTGTCGACCCCTTCGATTAAATACAGGGCTGAAAAGTTGCACTTTTACACCGTGCAAGTGCGACATTTTTTACAAAAAAAAACGAAACCCTATCAAAGTGCAGCATTTTTTTTACAAACGAAAAGAAATTTTTGGGGCTGAAAGCAGAAGAAATGTAGCATTTTTTGCCAAAAAGAAAACGCCATTAGGTATGACAAGTATTTTGTAGATCTCGTTTAGTAGCAGCGTTACCGTTGTGCGACTAAAGTGGCATTTTGACCCTTTTTTGAAGCCATCCACCGACGGCTTTTCAGAAATGCCGTTTTTTTGGAATTTGTTCTAATTTCCTCAAACGGAAAAGTTTGTATGCCTTTTAAAATAAACTATTCTTAATTTTTAGGTTAAGGAACGTCAAATATTTGTTTACAGATATTTATACCCGACAACACAATGTGGTACAGGGTATTATGACTTTGTGTAGTTGGTTGTAACGCATAAAAAGAGAAGAGATAGACCCATATTTATTATACCGATCGGCATACAATCGCCTTTTTAGTCGATTTAGCCATATCCGTCTGTCCGTTTATCTGTCCATATGATCTTGTGATAATAGTGTACGTCGCAAATATTAACCGATCTTTACGAAAATTTAGAAAAAGTCATATTTTGTACCAGGAACTTTACCTATTACAAATATATCCAATCGATTGGTTAATATATCCGATTAGACTTCTTGGCGACATACGACATACCAAAACATGGACTGATATGCCCCATTGTTAATAGGGACAATTAGATCCAGTATCAAGTAAAAATTCTTAAATGTTAGCCAAATCAATTAAAAACTGAAGGCTATAAGAAATATGGACCAATACATATACCCCATTTTTAATACCGTTCGTCACTAGCCTAAGAAATGCATCTATACAAATTTTTGTAAATTGGTACATATTTTCGATCTGCACTTTGATCACAAGAATAAATCGACAGACGGACATGGCTAAATCGATTCAAAAAAGGATAATATGCCTAATGGTATAATAAACAATAGGTCTTGTTTTGGTTCTTGTTTTTTAGACGTTACAGCCAAATGCACAAAGTCACAAAACCCTGTCCCACAGTGTGGCGTCGGGTATAAAAACGTTAAAGAAAAAAATATTTCTGAAGTTTGACCTCGAATTCTGCCTCAATTTTCGTTCAATATATTTAATTTTGAAGGTCATCACTCCTACTAGTCCAAATTTTCTGGGAATTTTGAGATAGACGTAATATCTGGTCTGGGACGCTTGAGAAAAAACTACCCAAATTTATGTGCCTTGTAATGATTTTAATGGGTATTTTAACTAACTGCGTTTTTTGTTATTTTTATTCCATTTCCGGTTTAAATGAAATTGACTTGATTTTTAATTGTTGTGTGTTTTTTAACTCCTATTTTAATGAACTGAGCTTCTTCCGTTGTTTTTGGTTACTTTTTTATTCAACTTAACTGGTTTGTTTAAATAAAATTAACTTACGGAAAGTTTGCGACTTTTTTTTTTTTAAAAATACCTTTTTGTGCCACGTTTTTAAAAACAATCCCCTTTTTGTGCCACTTTTTGAAATTTCTCAACGGCAACGCTGTTAAGTAGTAGGCACACAATAATTTATGAAAAAATTTTTTACACGTTTACGCATTATGTTCGCTCAAGGCAACCTAATTCAAAACTTAACTTCTGCAACACCTGTTCCACAAACATGCCATGTTTTGTCGCAATCGGCTGTCTGGTTAAGAAATTCCTCTCACTGGGTTTTGGTCTGGAGCAGCGTTGCCGTTTTGGTCATTTCCGACCAAATTTGGTCGGATGGATTTGAAATTTTTATATTTGGTCGGATGGTCGGACCAATTCCATTTTGGTCGGTTTTATTCTAGAAAATTTAATTCGTATTATAATACAGAATAATTTTAAGTTGATTATCAAATTAATTTACTGAAAGTTAAAGCCATTCACCGTTTGGAATACCCTCAAATGACGATTGTGAATTCCAATATTTATGTTGATCGCTGAAAGCAGTATCGATCGAAATTGTAGACGAATATATTGTAACAAAAATTAGTTTGAAAGTATTTATTTCAGGTTCGACAAATGTGTTTTGTGGTAGTCTAAAATATCGGACTGGGGAAAGAATTTTTGCTTTCACTCCTGTTCTGTATTCCGAGAGCGGATTTAAACTGAAATTTTGGTTGGCAAATCTCAACATAATTGCGAAATTTTATTTATTTACATTAAGCCTTTAGTAAATATAAGATGAATAAGGAAGAAAGTGTTGACGTATGGCAAAAGTATGTCTGATCTGAAGTTGGGAAATGTTATTATCTTACTTCTATCAATACTAGTGGGATATATCGGAGCAATGATCTTGGGGTTTATATAATTGTAGTGTTGGTGTTGAATGGACTTATTGTTGTCCGAATAATGTTCCGTAAGCACAATTGAAATTTCTTTTTTATCCTGTTTTTAAATAATTGCAGAGTCCACATAATTGTTACCAGTTATAGACCGATGTATTCAGGGACCCAGCAAAGAATAATTTTGTTTTTGTTGGCTATTACTAAATCTCTAATTTTATTAATAGTAGTCCAACTGTTGATAGCTAGATTTAAGATAGACTATCGGTAAAAATTATAGTTTACCGTTTAGTATCCTTGACTAGTTGTATAGCATGTCAAATACCGGTAGATTCAGCGGTAAAAATTTAATTTTGATTTCTGGTTTTATGCTGAAATTTTGTAAATTTCGAAACTTCACTAATTTTTTTAATTTTTAAAATCCTATAATTAACGAAATTGCGTACTTTAGTATTATAGAACTTATGCCTATAAGCTATATTCGTCATCAATTACGTTTAAACGTTGAAGTCTGCTCAAGAAATCGTAACTTGTTATACCTTTTTATGTAAAATTGTTCATCCACAATCCATATCGTCGTTTAACTGAACAAGTTCTTTTGTCAAACTAGGCCATACCACTTCAGCGTTTTCTTTGTTTTCAGGCTATCTTGGGAATTTGGCGAAGATATTTATTCTTAAAATACAAAAAATATCAAAAAGCAAAAATTTTACTGAAGGAGGATATATTAAGATTTAGCCACGTTCCCCTCATTTAGATAGATATTTTTTATATTACATAATTTATTGCGATCCATGATTTTGGGTATATACGATTCTGACGGGCCACATTTTTACTTGTTTTAAAATACATTCAATACTATCATTTTTTATGTTAATTCATTTTTCGAAACATTCCAAGTTTCTTCAAAATCTGAAAAAGTTGTCACCAAACTTTTCAAGATACCAACAACTTTAATTTTATAAATTTGGTCGGCTACAACGGATTTTGGTCGGTTTTAAGGACAATTTTGGTCGGAAAATTTTTTTTCCAGTGGCAATACTGGTCTGGAGTCTTTTATTTCCACTCACCATTCATACTTGAATCGTTGGCTCTGTTCTACCTTCTTCATCCACTGCACTAAATAACATAAAGCAGAATATGTCCCTATTTACATTGGTTGAATGTTCAGCAGATTATCGGCGTTTTGTTGGAGAGAGTCAGTCGGCAAGAGGGGGGAAAAAACTCTCCCGTACTCGGGCTTATCGGTCTGAACGATTTGTTTTTTTCACTCGGCCTTTGAAACAACAACAATTCACACAGAAATATCCGAAACAAAATTATGTGTCTAAGCACAGAGGCAAGTTTAAAAGAGAATAAGCGGATAAGCTGCTGAAAAAATATACTAGTGTAAATCTGGACTATTATGAAGCAAATGTTTTCAAAAATCCTTAAACTAAAAGGTGAGATGCAACACTGTGCCAAATGCCGACAAAAGCCAAACCAAGGGTTTTTTTTTATCTTTTCCTAAACAAAACTCATCTCTATTTGATGGGAACTATGTGCAAAGCCAAAAAGTATTCTTATCTTTGTTGTGTTTTTAATTTATCCAAACTGCGTAATGGTGCAAAGCCAAAAAGTATTCTTATCTTTGCTGTGTTTTTAATTTATCCACACTGCGTAATGGTTTGTGTATTTGCTAAACGGTAAAAGTGCAACCAAATCATAAATAGGACGGTTAATGTCTGGGATATACAATTAACTTTGACATTCTGCCAAAGGCTGGTAGGTGGCACAAGTATGGTTAAACTTTAAACTTATCTAAAATTTTGAGTTAAGATAATTCCACAAAACTTTTTGCGTATTCGGCAATTGTCCTCTTTCTCGTAAATCACACAGGTTTCAGTTTCTTTATCAATAACATATGCTACTTGGACTAACAACAGAAAAACATCCATGTCGGAAAGTTCATGGAGGTAGCGAAATCCGTAACATTAAAATATTGCGGATTTGCGAAAGTGAAAACCAGAACAGTAGCGATTTTCTGAATGGAACCTTTTAAAAAATATTGTGTAAAATTCAGAGAAAAACCAACGAAGATGCAACAATTTAAGCAACCGCGCCTCATACGTGACTCTGTATCATAAAAACCTTAAAGCGTTCTTCCCACAACCCACGTTTTCAAAGTCGGTGTCCAGCATATCAAAACTACTGCGCCGATCGTTATGAAATTTTGATCACTATTTAGGGGAAACGATCTTAACGAAACTTTGCACATATCTTTCTTTTGGTCCAAGGACGATCCATATTGAATACAAATCGGTTAAGATTTACATATAGCTCCCATATATATGTTACCCCTATTTGATATGTAAGCGCTGTAGAAACTTTGTGTTGTATCTTATCAATACGAAAGTCGGCAGAAATAGGTTTGTTATTACATTAATGACCACTGCCAAATTTGGGTTAATGCGGTTCAGAGTTAGATATAGCCCTTATATAATTGTTATCCCGATTTGGTGTCAAAGTCCTTTACTTCCGATTATTACAAAATTTGACAGAAAGAAGAATCTTAATTTGGGAACGAATACTGCTAAATTTGGGGATATTAAGCGCTATAAAAAACGGTATTTTAAGTCCGATCTTTATATAATTAACAGAAATTTGTTTTTTGAACTATGTTGATGAAAAACTGTTTAGAATATGTATAGTGCAATCTATTTGTTCCTTCCCATTCTTGATCTATGAGAGAATACTGCGCATTTTAAGGTTATCGTTTCAGATCTGGTTTATTATGACCAACATCTTTAACTCCTCCTTGGACTAAGCCTTGAAGAGGAAGTGAAGCTAAGTTCGTTGTTAACTGAAACGAAACCAGTTATTCCAAATTATTATTGCAATGCTCCTCTTCGCATTGTTAGGGAGTTGTAAGGTATAATATAGGTGGCACCGCCGACTTCATGTGTTTCCTGACTGGATATTAGACCGGGTCGATTGGTGGGGAGGCAAAAAAAGTCACCATTGCTCAGTGAAAATCGTATTCTAGGGATCAAAATAAGAAACTTTGCCGAAGGAACCATACCTCTAAAACGAATTCTGATGCCCCGGAATTTTGGTCGAACTTTTGGGTAGGGGCAAATTTTGAAAAATCCCACTTTGACCCATTTAGAGTGCTCCAATCGAGTCCAAATGTATGACCGACCCCCACTAACTTTGGAGGCCCGACCCACCCATGCCAGTGGCGCACCCCCTGGAACCCCCTGGGGTTCCCATACATTTGGACTCGATTGCAGCACTCTAAATGGGTCAAAGTGGGATTTTTTCCGGGACATAAGAATTCGTTTTAGAGGTATGGTTCCTTCGGCAAAGTTTCTTATTTTGATCCCTAGAATACGATTTTCACTGAGCACTTCACTGAGTGGGGGTCGGTCATACATTTGGACTCGATTGGAGCACTCTAAATTGGCCAAAGTGGGATTTTTTCCGGGACATCAGAATTCGTTTTAGAGGTATGGTTCCTTCGGCAAAGTTTCTTATTTTGATCCCTAGAATACGATTTTCACTGATCAATGGGCGATTTTTAAATCGACCCGCCCTACGGGATATATATGTACTTATATAAATATATATAGATATTCGTTATTACTGAATTTCTACTCAATTTAATTGAAATCGGTTCAGATTTAGATATAGCACCATATATATGTTCCTTCCGATATTTGACTTCTAAAGCCTATAGAAAGTGTATTTTACACCAGATGGAGGTAAAAATTTGCAGAGCTCCGCCCGACTTTTGGCTTTCTATCTGGTTTTAATTTTTCCCGATCCTGTCCTAGCATTTTGCTAATTCAGTTCAGAATAATGACCGAAATATTACAAAAAAAAATTGCTAAGTTATGAACAAAATATGCTATATTAAAGAAACCCTCTTTTCTATTTCCATACTTTCGCTGTAAATTCGACTGTATTTCAGCGTTGATGCGACAAATGTTGACTTCCCAGTGCAACAATTGATTCTTGCTTGTCGGCATAGATATTGCATGTACACAGATAAAATAATCTAATAGCGTCAAAGCTCTCGGATGGACGATTGAGAATGAACTCCATAAAATGCTCGTAATGTCCGATGCGTTTTTCCGATTGCGCCAAGGTGACCTAATAAACTAATAGCTCAAGGCACAGTGGGAGGAATTCAAAGTAAGAGAGAAATAATTCCACAGTTTCTTAATGTGACAACCGATCCTAATGAATGAAACAATGCCTAGTTGACGAAAATCTCTGAATAACTGTAACAAGTTGGCAACCCTATGCCTGAGTAGAAGTGTGTGAGTATCGCAGCTGATCGATTTCTTAGTCCCGATTTACATTGGCTGAATGTTCAGCAGATTATCGGCGTTTTGTTGGAGGGAGAGGCAGTCGGCAAGAGGGCGGAAAAAACTCTCCCTCAACGATTTGAGTTATTCGTTGAAGTTCAAAAGAGAATTTGATGATAAGCTGCTGAAAAAACTTGCCTAGTGTAAATTCGGACTAACTCACTTGGTTTTTGTCATCTATATACACTTTGTTTTCTTTTGCGGTCGTTCAACTATATACATTAAACCCGTACAAATTGAAATTTATTAATTTCTGTTGATAAAAGGTGTAAAACGCATCCTATAGCAAAGTCCTTTGAGTTGCATAATTTTTTGTGTGTCATTGCGGTCTTTTTGTTGTGCCTTTAACTGTTGCTGTTTTGTTGCATTTGCAGCTGCTTTTGTTTTTGCAAACAACGAATAATACCGGGTGCTAAGATGGTTGAATGTGGTTCTTCTGCAGAGTCAATTTCAAAGAGCCAAGGAAGTATTTGATGCAACATCTGTGGCAAGTGGTTTCATGGTGTTTGTACAAAGGTGTCTGAGAAAGATATGTCGGCGTTGAAGGCGGTAAAAATCAGTCCATTTATTTGTGCTTCTTGTCATGGTAACCTCAATAAAATTCGTGACAGTGCTGGAGTTGGTGATGATATTCGAAACCTCAATAAAAAGCTCGATTCTTTTATTAATAATCATAATGTCGAGATTAATGCTATGAAGTCTGCGATTGACAATATGAGGACTGAAGTAAGTTCATTCCTTTCGGAAATGAGGACGGACATTCATAAATATAATGAACGCATTGATCATATTGAATCTGTCACACCTGCTCTAAAGGCTGAAAAGAAGGCGTTAAAGGCTGAAAACAATGCTCTGCATCGGAGGTTCAATCGTGGGGAATTTCTTTTTGGTGGTCTTCCTGAAGGATTGGATGACCTTGTGGCACATGTAGTTGATCTTGTGGCTTGTTTTTATGTCAAGCTATCCAGAAGTGATGTTAACCAGGTACCTTCTTCATCCACTGCACTAAATAACATAAAGCAGAATATGTCCCTATTTACATTGGTTGAATGTTCAGCAGATTATCGGCGTTTTGTTGGAGAGAGTCAGTCGGCAAGAGGGGGGAAAAAACTCTCCCGTACTCGGGCTTATCGGTCTGAACGATTTGTTTTTTTCACTCGGCCTTTGAAACAACAACAATTCACACAGAAATATCCGAAACAAAATTATGTGTCTAAGCACAGAGGCAAGTTTAAAAGAGAATAAGCGGATAAGCTGCTGAAAAAATATACTAGTGTAAATCTGGACTATTATGAAGCAAATGTTTTCAAAAATCCTTAAACTAAAAGGTGAGATGCAACACTGTGCCAAATGCCGACAAAAGCCAAACCAAGGGTTTTTTTTTATCTTTTCCTAAACAAAACTCATCTCTATTTGATGGGAACTATGTGCAAAGCCAAAAAGTATTCTTATCTTTGTTGTGTTTTTAATTTATCCAAACTGCGTAATGGTGCAAAGCCAAAAAGTATTCTTATCTTTGCTGTGTTTTTAATTTATCCACACTGCGTAATGGTTTGTGTATTTGCTAAACGGTAAAAGTGCAACCAAATCATAAATAGGACGGTTAATGTCTGGGATATACAATTAACTTTGACATTCTGCCAAAGGCTGGTAGGTGGCACAAGTATGGTTAAACTTTAAACTTATCTAAAATTTTGAGTTAAGATAATTCCACAAAACTTTTTGCGTATTCGGCAATTGTCCTCTTTCTCGTAAATCACACAGGTTTCAGTTTCTTTATCAATAACATATGCTACTTGGACTAACAACAGAAAAACATCCATGTCGGAAAGTTCATGGAGGTAGCGAAATCCGTAACATTAAAATATTGCGGATTTGCGAAAGTGAAAACCAGAACAGTAGCGATTTTCTGAATGGAACCTTTTAAAAAATATTGTGTAAAATTCAGAGAAAAACCAACGAAGATGCAACAATTTAAGCAACCGCGCCTCATACGTGACTCTGTATCATAAAAACCTTAAAGCGTTCTTCCCACAACCCACGTTTTCAAAGTCGGTGTCCAGCATATCAAAACTACTGCGCCGATCGTTATGAAATTTTGATCACTATTTAGGGGAAACGATCTTAACGAAACTTTGCACATATCTTTCTTTTGGTCCAAGGACGATCCATATTGAATACAAATCGGTTAAGATTTACATATAGCTCCCATATATATGTTACCCCTATTTGATATGTAAGCGCTGTAGAAACTTTGTGTTGTATCTTATCAATACGAAAGTCGGCAGAAATAGGTTTGTTATTACATTAATGACCACTGCCAAATTTGGGTTAATGCGGTTCAGAGTTAGATATAGCCCTTATATAATTGTTATCCCGATTTGGTGTCAAAGTCCTTTACTTCCGATTATTACAAAATTTGACAGAAAGAAGAATCTTAATTTGGGAACGAATACTGCTAAATTTGGGGATATTAAGCGCTATAAAAAACGGTATTTTAAGTCCGATCTTTATATAATTAACAGAAATTTGTTTTTTGAACTATGTTGATGAAAAACTGTTTAGAATATGTATAGTGCAATCTATTTGTTCCTTCCCATTCTTGATCTATGAGAGAATACTGCGCATTTTAAGGTTATCGTTTCAGATCTGGTTTATTATGACCAACATCTTTAACTCCTCCTTGGACTAAGCCTTGAAGAGGAAGTGAAGCTAAGTTCGTTGTTAACTGAAACGAAACCAGTTATTCCAAATTATTATTGCAATGCTCCTCTTCGCATTGTTAGGGAGTTGTAAGGTATAATATAGGTGGCACCGCCGACTTCATGTGTTTCCTGACTGGATATTAGACCGGGTCGATTGGTGGGGAGGCAAAAAAAGTCACCATTGCTCAGTGAAAATCGTATTCTAGGGATCAAAATAAGAAACTTTGCCGAAGGAACCATACCTCTAAAACGAATTCTGATGCCCCGGAATTTTGGTCGAACTTTTGGGTAGGGGCAAATTTTGAAAAATCCCACTTTGACCCATTTAGAGTGCTCCAATCGAGTCCAAATGTATGACCGACCCCCACTAACTTTGGAGGCCCGACCCACCCATGCCAGTGGCGCACCCCCTGGAACCCCCTGGGGTTCCCATACATTTGGACTCGATTGCAGCACTCTAAATGGGTCAAAGTGGGATTTTTTCCGGGACATAAGAATTCGTTTTAGAGGTATGGTTCCTTCGGCAAAGTTTCTTATTTTGATCCCTAGAATACGATTTTCACTGAGCACTTCACTGAGTGGGGGTCGGTCATACATTTGGACTCGATTGGAGCACTCTAAATTGGCCAAAGTGGGATTTTTTCCGGGACATCAGAATTCGTTTTAGAGGTATGGTTCCTTCGGCAAAGTTTCTTATTTTGATCCCTAGAATACGATTTTCACTGATCAATGGGCGATTTTTAAATCGACCCGCCCTACGGGATATATATGTACTTATATAAATATATATAGATATTCGTTATTACTGAATTTCTACTCAATTTAATTGAAATCGGTTCAGATTTAGATATAGCACCATATATATGTTCCTTCCGATATTTGACTTCTAAAGCCTATAGAAAGTGTATTTTACACCAGATGGAGGTAAAAATTTGCAGAGCTCCGCCCGACTTTTGGCTTTCTATCTGGTTTTAATTTTTCCCGATCCTGTCCTAGCATTTTGCTAATTCAGTTCAGAATAATGACCGAAATATTACAAAAAAAAATTGCTAAGTTATGAACAAAATATGCTATATTAAAGAAACCCTCTTTTCTATTTCCATACTTTCGCTGTAAATTCGACTGTATTTCAGCGTTGATGCGACAAATGTTGACTTCCCAGTGCAACAATTGATTCTTGCTTGTCGGCATAGATATGTGTAAACTTTGCATGTACACAGATAAAATAATCTAATAGCGTCAAAGCTCTCGGATGGACGATTGAGAATGAACTCCATAAAATGCTCGTAATGTCCGATGCGTTTTTCCGATTGCGCCAAGGTGACCTAATAAACTAATAGCTCAAGGCACAGTGGGAGGAATTCAAAGTAAGAGAGAAATAATTCCACAGTTTCTTAATGTGACAACCGATCCTAATGAATGAAACAATGCCTAGTTGACGAAAATCTCTGAATAACTGTAACAAGTTGGCAACCCTATGCCTGAGTAGAAGTGTGTGAGTATCGCAGCTGATCGATTTCTTAGTCCCGATTTACATTGGCTGAATGTTCAGCAGATTATCGGCGTTTTGTTGGAGGGAGAGGCAGTCGGCAAGAGGGCGGAAAAAACTCTCCCTCAACGATTTGAGTTATTCGTTGAAGTTCAAAAGAGAATTTGATGATAAGCTGCTGAAAAAACTTGCCTAGTGTAAATTCGGACTAACTCACTTGGTTTTTGTCATCTATATACACTTTGTTTTCTTTTGCGGTCGTTCAACTATATACATTAAACCCGTACAAATTGAAATTTATTAATTTCTGTTGATAAAAGGTGTAAAACGCATCCTATAGCAAAGTCCTTTGAGTTGCATAATTTTTTGTGTGTCATTGCGGTCTTTTTGTTGTGCCTTTAACTGTTGCTGTTTTGTTGCATTTGCAGCTGCTTTTGTTTTTGCAAACAACGAATAATACCGGGTGCTAAGATGGTTGAATGTGGTTCTTCTGCAGAGTCAATTTCAAAGAGCCAAGGAAGTATTTGATGCAACATCTGTGGCAAGTGGTTTCATGGTGTTTGTACAAAGGTGTCTGAGAAAGATATGTCGGCGTTGAAGGCGGTAAAAATCAGTCCATTTATTTGTGCTTCTTGTCATGGTAACCTCAATAAAATTCGTGACAGTGCTGGAGTTGGTGATGATATTCGAAACCTCAATAAAAAGCTCGATTCTTTTATTAATAATCATAATGTCGAGATTAATGCTATGAAGTCTGCGATTGACAATATGAGGACTGAAGTAAGTTCATTCCTTTCGGAAATGAGGACGGACATTCATAAATATAATGAACGCATTGATCATATTGAATCTGTCACACCTGCTCTAAAGGCTGAAAAGAAGGCGTTAAAGGCTGAAAACAATGCTCTGCATCGGAGGTTCAATCGTGGGGAATTTCTTTTTGGTGGTCTTCCTGAAGGATTGGATGACCTTGTGGCACATGTAGTTGATCTTGTGGCTTGTTTTTATGTCAAGCTATCCAGAAGTGATGTTAACCAGGTGCTACTACATAAACAGAAAAAGGCAAATTCTTGTGAAGTTGAACAGCGTTGATCATCGTGATAAGATTATGAAGCAATACTTCAAAACTCGTACGCTGAGGGTCTGTGATGTTTTGAGTAATCGTGGTGGTAGTGACGTTACTACTCGTGTTTATTTAAATTACCACTATACACCTGCTGCTAGTCATCTAATCAGTGTCTGTAATAAACTTCGCAGGATGAATATTACTACCAAGTTCAAGATTTTGAATGGTGACAAGGCTAGGGTGAAGATATTGTACCCCGATAGTAAGGAAATGGTGAAGGATGCTGAAGAACGTGCACTGCTTCTCGACGAACCTAATAGATCTGCTCTATTCAATTTGTTTTTTGTAAGTTCCTTCTATTTGTTTTGTACAACCTTTATACATTGAGTTCTCTAAAAATTTCTCATTGTATCTTGGTTATATTTTACTTATCTTTTTTCTTTAAATTTCATTTTCTATTTATTTTTATAAAGTTTTTCTTTTTTGTATTTATTTGCTTCTGTATCTTGCGATCAGTTGTGTATTAGGATGTGATCTCATTAAATATTAAGTAATGAATTCAAAAGGTTCGATAATGTATATTTTGCATCTGCAATTCTTTTTTTGGTTCCCCTCCATAGTGTCTATTATTGTCTTTGATGTCTTTTAATGACAATCTTGGTCCTATAGTGCGTAGTAACTCATATTTTAAAACTGCATTGGTTCCATTACAGAATCAATTGAATATGGATCACTTAAATTCTAGAAGTATTAAACCTGCTTCTAAGCTTGATGAACTTAGATGTATTCTTAAAGATAATATACTTGCCCTTTTTGCCTTCTCTGAGACTTGGCTTTCTCATGACATTTCGGATCGTGCTGTTTCGATTCCAGGCTTCAAGATTTGCTGAAATGATCGTCAGATTCCTAGTACGGGTGGTGGTGTTTTTATTTATGTTTCCAATAGACTACGCTACAGATGTGTCTTTAATATTTCTGTACAGTATTGCGAATCTTTTCTTATAAAACTTTCTTTTCCAGATGTTAAATTACTTTTTGGTGTCGTTTATTTACCTTCAGGTAATTTGGATGAGTTTGAGAATCACCATAGTGAATTTCTTTTCCGATAATCTCAGATTGTTGTTCTTTGTGATTTTAACTGTATTTTATTCAATATATCTAAGGTCAACTTGTTCTGTTCTATATGTACAAGGTATACCTTGTCCATTGCTCACAATTCTAAACCTAAACATTTTGAGTTAGGTCATCGGTCTACATCACTGATTAATTGTATACTGGTCAGTGATAATTCTTTGGTTCGTTATACTGACCTGTTGTAAATATCGCAATAGAGCTAAAACCGTTATTCGCAGAGAAAAGGGAAGGCATTTCTCTAGGCTTTTTTGGGGTATTGACTCTGCCAGGTTATGGAAGATTCTACGAAGTTCTTGGTGTGTTGGAAATGATGATGCTGGTATTGATATTGATGCAGATAACATGAATGGCAAATGCTACTGCTGCTGATAATGTAGTAAAAAACTATAATTTTGACCAATTTCAGGATATAAGCTCATCATTCTCATTCCGAGGTGTAAATGAGATCGAAGTCAAATCTAAGTCTTTGGGAGTAGATGGCATTCCGATATGCTTTTTAAGAATAATTATACCCTCACTTTAGTGATACGAGTGTATATATCATTTGCTACGGAAAAAAGTGTAACACATCGAAGTATTGACCTAAGACCCCAAGTATGTTCGGCGGATATTCGTTTTGTGTAATTTTAAGTCGAATGAGCAATGTCCGTCCATCTGTCTGTCTGCTGGCTGGTGCGCACGATAACACTCGAATGACGTAGCCGATTGATTTCAAATTGGTATGCGGTAATATTTTTATCTATCTCCGGATGAGTTCGAAGATGGGCCATATTGGCCTAATCCTTCTGGTACCTCCCACACAAAGGGTTAAAATTTAGTGAAATATTGGTTCTTTAATAACTTCTATACTACTTATTCGAATCTTCTGAAATTCTACACATAATATTAGTATATTAGTCGCTATTACCTCGAGACAAATGGGTGAAGTTGGCATGCCCATTTTGGTACCTCCCACACAAATGGACCATTTTTGCATCAAAATTTAACTACTTATAACTTTAATACAAGTGCATATAAATGCTTGAAATGTTCTACAGTATAATGTTTTTATAGCGCCTATAGTACGGTAAAAATGGGCATTATTGTACAGCCCCTTTTGGTACCTCCCACACAAATGGAACGTTTCGTACCAAAAGTAAACGGCTTGTAACATTAATACCAGTGCATAAAAATACTTGAAATTTTGTACAGTGTAATGCTGTTACAGTGCCTATAGTCCTGTAAAAAGTGGGCGTTATCACCCCGCCCCTTTTTGTACCCTTCCGGTACCTCCCACACAAGTTGACAGATTTATTAGTGTAACGTTATATATTTCATTACTCACAAAGTGAGGGTATACCTTAGTCGGTTTACCCGACTGAAACTTTCTTACTGGTTTTTCCCTACGTTTCTGCTCTAATTATTGACCTTATTAATTGTATGTATTTTAACTACGTCAACATATCCAATAGTTTGGAAGAATGCCCGTGTCGTTCCTTTTCCTATGTTCAAGATAGTTCCTCAACCTAATGATCTCAGACCTATATCTATTCTTCCAGCGCTGTCTAAAGTTATAGAACATATTATGAAGGATCAGATCTGCTTTATTGCCGTGGTTATAGCACTACCCACTTGCTTCTCAATCTAACAGATTCTGTTCGTGAGGACATTAATGATGATAAGTCGTGTGTTCTCGTATTTCATGATCTGTCCAAAGCTTTCAATTCTGTCAACTATATTCGACTAATTACTAAGCTCAGAGATTAGTTAAATTTTTCTAAGTCTGCTTGTTTGCTTGTTTTGTCTTACTTATGCGAAAGAACGCAGTTTGTTGTTTCTAATGGTGTCTCATCTGGTTTGCTTCCCCTTTTGGAGTGCCACAGGGCTCTGTGTTAGGCCCGCTTTTGTTCATCCTTTACTTTAATGACCTTCAGCGATATACTAGCTCTAGTATATGCAGGACCTTCTTATGATGGTATGATGGTTCTGATGGTATTTTCTTGCTTTTTAGTGGTATTCTTACTTCTCCAGTGACCTATGAAAGAGACATAAACTCCTGTCTTCGTCGATTTTTGGATTGGACGTCTCTGAATTACTTATCTGTGAACCCGTTAAAATCAAAAGCTATAATATTTGGCCCTACAAACCACGTTATTGATCAAATTGAGTTTTTAAGTCATCATAGATGCCTAGGTGTTGTTATTGATTGTGAACTTTCTTTTAAAAATCACATTGATGCATTATCGGGCAGAGTTTGGACTTCCTTGCGTAGGCTTTATACATCTTATATATACCTTCCTTTCCGCATCAAGGTAAGGCTAGCTCATGCCCCTTTGATGTCTCAGTTATTGTATGGTCTTGAGGCTGTTTCTGGAACTATTGGTTTGCTTTTCTTTAGGCTAAAGCGTATTGTAAATACAAATGCACGTTTCGTGTATAGTATTAGTCAAAGATATCATATATCTGACTACGTTAAACGCTTTCTTAGTTGCACTTTTGAAAATTTTGTGCAATTCCGTAATTTGTCCCTTTTTTATAGCGTGATCAAAAGTAATTTGCCCTTACAATTGACCAGAAGGTTTACTTTTTCGCGATCTTCTAGAAACCCACAAAATTTTGTTCCTAGGATCTGGAAAAATATTTATGCAATATCGCATTTGGTCAGAATAGCACGAAGTTGGAATGGGTTGCCTGACGAGTTAAAAATTTTCTCCCACTCTAATAATGTTTTTCGTTTAAAACTATTGGAGTTGTTTGCTTCATAATTTCACTTTCCATAATGTAAATTTTAACTTAATTTTGTATTCTACTCTTTTTATACCCTCCACCATAGGATGGGGGGTATATTCATTTTGTCACCGCGTTTGTAAAACCTATAAATATTGATCTGAGACCCCATAAAGTATATATATTGTTAATCGTCGTAAAATTCTAAGACGATTTGGCCATGTCCGTCCGTCCGTCTGTTGTAATCACGCTGCAATCTATAATACATGAGCTAGGTGGTTGAAATTTGGTATAGATACTTCTTATAGCTGCAGGTAACTTGGGATTGAAAATGGGCGATATCGGTTCATATTTAGATATAGCTCCCATATATAGCATCCAACTTGTTGTTATTCCTACTGTTCTCATCTACTATATTTTTCCTACTGTTCTCATCAACTATATTTTTTGTGTTTTTCGGTGTTATTTTCTTTAGGTTTGAGTTATTTTGTGAGGTCACATGCTATCCATGGTGGAGGGTATATAAGATTCGGCATGTGCCAAACTTAACTCTACTCCTATGTCTCAAAATATCAGTAAAAACGTAAATATTTTATACCACTTGAAACGTTCTTTCATTCCTTCGTAATTACTCTATCGCTACATAAAATGGAAATAATTATCAATTCGTGCTTTCATCTACTATTGTTTTTAAGTTGGGTTACTACGGACTTGGACCTTTTCTATTATCTTTTATGGTTGGGTGCCAAAGGATAGATTGTCTGTGCCCTTATTATAAGTTTTGTTATTTATAGGTTACGTTTATAACTCAGGTTATTTTAAAAATGTAATATAATTGATTGGCCTTATTGGCTTTATATTACGTGAATGGATTCAATAAATAAATAAATATAGCACTTTTGGTAGAAATAAGAGAATTTCAACATAATCCGGTTTTTGTATACCCACTACTGTGAACAAGAGTAAATATCAGATGCTAAGGGCCAAAAGTGTAACACATCGATGGAGTGACCTAAGAGACCGCTAAAATATTTGTGGGAAAACCGTTTTGAACCATTTGAAGTCATTTTAGCAACGTCCGTCAGGCTGTCCGTTTGCATGTCTGGTTGGTGCGCACGATAACTTTCGGCAGGATTAACCGATTTACTTCAAATTTGGTATGTGTCAATATTTTTTCCTATCTCAGGCTAAGATCAAAGATGGACTGTATTAGTCCACTCCTTGGAGTACCTCCCCCATGAAGGGTCAACATTTTGTGAAATATTGATTATCTCATAACTTCTATACTACTAACCACAATCGTTCACAATTGCATACATACATAGTTTTAGTTTCGTGGTCGCTATCATCTTGAGAAAAATGGGCGAAGTTGTCACGCCCCTTTTCATACCTCCCAAACTAATGGACCATTTTTCAGTTAAATGCTTAACAAAAAGTTAAGGTCCAGTCCATACAAATACTAAAAATGTTGTGGAGTGTAATGCCTTTACGGTACCTGTAGTCCCGTGCAAAATGGGCGTTCTTACCACGCCCCTTTTGGTATCTCCCATACAAAGGGACTATTTTACACAAAAAGTTAACGGTTTACGATTCTGCACATACAAATACTTGAAATTTGATACATCCCAAACAAAATTTCCAAAATGTAAAATATGATTTTTTTTAATTTCCTTATTTTTACAATATGTGTCATAATTTTTACACTACCTATTGATTTTCTAATAGGCATTATTTTCTTCGCTTACTTCAAAAAATGGTACAAACAATTTTTTGCGAATTTTGTTTTATTTTTTATGTTTTTTTCGTGCCAGCAAAAACGTTTTTTTAATTGTTTAAACTACAATTTCTAAACAACACTTTCTACGTGAAGGTGATGTTTTCAGCTTCTACATCCATGAAAATTGGAATACCAGAAAACATTTTTTAAAAAATACTTTACCAAATTGTTTGTAGAATGCCTCAATTTATACAAAAAACAAGTAAGAAAGTTCAGTCGGGTAAACCGACTTATTCGTAGTTTTTTGGTTTTATTAAGTTATTACCAAACTAAGATGCATTTAATAAATTTAAATTATGTACTTGTATTAAAGTTAAAATCTGTTAACTTTTAGCACAAAATCGTCCATTTCTTTGGGAGGTACCAAAATGGGCGTGCCAATAACGCCCACTTTTCTTTGGACTCTAGGTACTATAAAAGCATTACACTGCACAAAATATAAATTTTTTAAATGCACTGGTATTAAAGTTATTGCCTGTTAACTTTTGGTGTAAATGGGCCATTTGTGTGGACGGTACCAAAAGGGGTGTGCCAATAACGCCCACTTTTCTCTAGACTCTAGGTACTATAAAAGCATTACACTTTACAAAATTATAAGTATTTTTATGAACTGAT
Source organism: Eudasyphora cyanicolor (assembly GCA_963930755.1). Taxonomy (NCBI): domain Eukaryota; kingdom Metazoa; phylum Arthropoda; class Insecta; order Diptera; family Muscidae; genus Eudasyphora; species Eudasyphora cyanicolor. Next base: position 167,070,037 of record OZ005737.1, read on the forward strand.
ATTAAAGCCATAAGCAGTTAAATTTTGGTGCAAAATGGTCCATTTGTGTGGAAGGTACCAAAAAGGGAGTGGCCACTTCGCCCATTTTTCTTGACGTGTTAGTGACTAACAAACTTATACTATGTATTGCAATTTCAGATGATTCGAGTAAGTAGTATAGAAGGCATTAAAGAATCAATATTTCACTAAAAGTTAACCCTTTGTGGGGAAGGTACTAGAAGGAGTGGACCAATTTGTCCAATCTTCGAAGTTAGTCGGAGATAGAAAAAAATATTACCGCATACCAAATTTGAAGTCAATCTGTTACTCCTTTCGGGAGTTGTCGTGCGCACCAGCCAGCAGACAGACACTCACAGACAGACGAACGGACGGACATTGCTCAAATGACTTAAAATTACCCAAAAAGGATTTCCGCCGAACATACTTTAGGCTCGTGGCAAATGATATACGTATACCCTCCTTTCTAAGGTAAGGGGATAAAAAGTTGTTTAGGTCTCGGACACAAAAAAAATCCATAGTGTAACCGAGGTCTGCAAAAAGCTGTATACGCGTTAGAGTTATTTTACACAGTTTCCGATATATCTACCTTTGAAAATTGAATTTTTCAGTTTTCCCCCATATGTTCTAGTATTTTCGTAATATGGATATGGATTCTAAGTAATGCTAAGTACAAAAAGGTAGTTTTTCAGAAGAGGTAGTTTTTTTTTAAATTTGTGTGGAATTCCTTAAAAATTCAAATTAAAAATGCCATCTCCCTAGAAACATGCTAAGTCATCACAAAACATTTCAAGTGATTGAACTGAAATTTTTTAATATGAGACTTTTTATACTTGGAATCACTCACATGAACAACGTTCGTAGGAGAGTATATAAGATTCGGCCTGGCCGAACTAAACGCCGCTTTCACTTTTTTGTTCAAGAGTTCAAAATGGAACCTTATTAACTTTGAAACAGCAGTTCACAATTTGAAAATAATTGTACAACGAATGAGTACATTTCTCGTTACATATCAATGCAAAAGACACATCATCTCGTCCATTCATCAGCACTAAACAGTGGCTGACATTTGTAAGCACTTATGAATTCGTCTTGCACAAATCCCATTATTGTCATCTTCCCTCCCAGAAATCGTTGTGATTGCGTACAAATGATTGGAGTCATTCATTGTCTTCTTTTTTCTGTTTCCTGCAATAACATCACATCCAAAGATATACGAGTATGCCACAGTTGGGTGGATGGATGGATGTATAAACTTAGGTCAGCTGCAACCGGAGTAAACTTTCGGTTAGTTCGTCCTCTGTCGTAGAACAATGCAATCCGGTATTCAGTACTGCTAGCACTAGCAAAGACCCCCCATTCACATGTTTGAAGAGATTTGGCCAAATTACATGGATTTAAGGCTACACATTTGGGCATTTATGTGAGCAAGTGTGTTATGTCCCTGTTTTCTGTTTGTGTATTGCCAAAGAAGGACTAGTGTCATACCAATGCCTGACCCCAAATTGTGATGAATTCGTGTCAATTTTAATACCAGTTGAGAAAAAAACTGTTGCAAACTAAGAATACCAATGCTGCTATACAATTTCGGTATAAACGACGACATTCTAACATATGTATGTTGCCCTGTTTCGAGGTCAAACAGTGGCACAGAAATTTAAATATGTGAAATTCTCCAGTTATTTGTGGTGGCCTTATACTTCGGCCCGTTTACTTAAACAATCAAGTAAACGGGCCGAAGTTTACGCATAATAACGAATTACCACTGTTCGGCGATATATCGATACCTCCATTCTAAACTATGCTAAGTGCAATAAGGTAATTTTTCAGGAGAGGCGATCAAAGTTCGATGAATATTTTAAACTATCCGGACCCGGTCCACTTCGTTGCCACAGATTTAGATTTCCGATCCTGTCCATTTTTGGACCAATCACGATGACTGCCACCAGATACATATACTCAAAATTACAACACTTTCGCTAACAAATGGTGTAAGATATCTCATATTCAAAACATGGCTCATATGGGTCACGCCTGTTGGACCGATCCCGCCCATTTTTGGACCAATCAAGTAGACTGTCACCAGATACATATGCACAAAATTACAGCACTCTCGCTAACAAATTGTGCAAGATATCTCAATTAAAAAATTTGGCTTATATTGGCGGGGCCATGGCCATTGAACCGATCAATAAACTGACAGTAAATGTATATACACAAAATTTCAGCTATCCAGCCAAAAAATGTTCTCAATATCGAAATTTGGGTCATATGGACGGGTTCACGCCCACTTAATATCGGCGATTTTTCGGGAATTTTCTTGGATATTCTTCTTGTCCGAATTGTATATAAAAATGTCGATGTACATCTACCGGCACTCTCACGACGTACTCATCAGTTATTTACAATGCTATCAAAAGTTTAAACAAAAACTTCAAGACGATTGGTGCAATGGTTTATATGTTTCGTTTTCAGTATTGGATTAATATAGGTTACTCGCTATTTAATTCGATATACCTTAAAATATTTTAGTTTTTTGTGTAAAAGGCACCACATGTGAAAATCGAAAGAACTGTTCTCGAGATATGAGGCTGTGTTGGCCATACCACGCAAATTTGCCCAATCCAAAAAAACGAATTTGCGAATCCCAAAATTGTGAAAAACGAATGATCCATTCTTGAGTTATGAGATTGTCTTCGCTGTGATACGGCCATTTTACCAATCCTAATTTCCATCAGGCCCAAAATCATTAAATCAAAAGGTTTGTTCTTGAGTTTGTGATGGCGTCGCCCTGGGTCCATTGGGAATCAATCGTGCCAAAAATCGCGAAAATCTAACGATCAAGTCTTGAGTTATGAGGTTTTGGTGGCCGTGTCTTGTCGATTTGAATAATCCTTATTTTTGCTCCATTGTGTCCCTAGTGTAAATACAAATCCTTCAAGACCAAACTCGCGAAAATCATACTATCCATCATTGAGCTATGAATTGTATAGGCCGCGCCACGCTCGTAGAACTATCCATACTGGAGCTATGAGGATATGCCGGACACGCAACGCCCATTTGATCAATGCTAAATTTTTTCCATAGAGTCCTTCCATGGGTAAATACAAATACATCAAGTTCAATATTGTAAAATTAGCAAGATCCGTTCTCGGGCTATTGGGTTGTGTTTGCCCTGTCGTGCACCAATTTCGTTAACAGAATCAATTCTGGATAAATACCAAAATTGTGAAAATCGAACTATCCGAATTATGAGGTTATGTTGGCCGCACCACACCCGTTTGAATAATTGTAAATGTTCCTCCATAGTATCGAGAGGGTAAATTTTCGATGTATAGTACTATATAACGTGTTTTCCAATAGGGAACTTAATTATACCCTACACCACACTGTGGTACAGGGTATTATAAGTTTGTTTCACGGCAGATGTTTGTAACACCTGAAAATAACACAGCTAGACCCACCATAAAGTATACCGATCGACTCAGAATCACTAGCTGAGTCGATTTAACGATGTCTGTCCGTCCGTCCGTCCGTCTGTCCATGTAAAGTTGTTCGTCGACTACAGGTCGCAATTTCACTCCGATCGTTCTGAAATTTTGCAGTTTAGAGTATTTCGCGGCTGTTAAGATCGCTATTGAATTTGGTTGAAATCGGTTCAGATTTAGATATAGCTCCCATATATATCTTTCGTCCGATTTGGCCCTTTAGTCCTATAGAAGCTGTATTTTACATCCGATCGTTTTGAAATTTAGAATGGTAGAGTTTCTTGATCCATGAACCAACATTGCCGAATTTGAAGAAAATCGGTTCAGATTTAGATATAGCTCCCATATATATCTTTCGTCCGATTTGGTCCTTTAGTCCTATAGAAGCTGTATTTTACATCCGATCGTTTTGAAATTTGGAATGGTAGAGTTTCTTCATCCATGAACAAACATTGCCGAATTTGAAGAAAATCGGTTAAGATTTAGCTATAGCTCCCATATATATGTTTCGTCCGATTTTGCTCTTTAGTCCCGTAGAAGCTGTATTTTACATCCAATCATTTTGAAATTTAGAATGGTAGAGTTTCTTGATCCATGAACCAACACTACCGAATTTGAAGAAAATCGGTTAAGATTTAGCTATAGCTCCGATTTGGCCATTTAGTCCTATCAAAGCGGTATTTTACATCCAATCGTTTTGAAATTTAGAATGGTAGAGTTTCTTGATCCATGAACCAACATTGCCGAATTTGAAGAAAATCGGTTAAGATTTAGCAATAGCTCCCATATATATGTTTCGTCCGATTTTGCTCTTTAGTCCTGAAGAAGCTGTATTTTACATCCAATCATTTTGAAATTTAGAATGGTAAAGTTTCTTGATCCATGAACCAACACTACCGAATTTGAAGAAAATCGGTTAAGATTTAGCTATAGCTCCCATATATATGTTTCGTCCGATTTGGCCCTTTAGTTCTATAGAAGCTGTATTTTACATCCAATCGTTTTGAAATTTAGTACGGTAGAGTAAATTGATCCATGAACCAACACTACCGAATTTGAAGAAAATCGGTTAAGATTTAGCTATAGCTCCCATATATATGTTTCGTCCGATTTGGCCCTTTAGTCCTGTAGAAGGTGTATTTTACATCCAATCATTTTAAAATTTAGAATGGTAGAGTTTCTTGATCCATGAACCAACACTACCGAATTTGAAGAAAATCGGTTAAGATTTAGCTATAGCTCCCATATATATGTTTCGTCCGATTTGGCCCTTTAGTCCTGTATTTTACATCCAATCGTTTTGAAATTTAGAATGGTAGAGTTTCTTGATCCATGAACCAACATTGCCGAATTTTAAGAAAATCGGTAAAGATTTAGCTATAGCTCCCATATATATGTTTTATCCGATTTGGCTCTTTAGATCCAATCGTTTTTATACCCTACACCACACTGTGGTACAGGGTATTATTTAAGTATAAAATGTCCCAAAAGTAAATTTATGTAAACAATTTATACATGAATTACAAAATTTATATATCAGAGTTATTCAATATTACGAGAGTGGTGTAGGGTATTATATACTGGTTTAGAACTTAATTGTATCGATTGTACTTCACATTAAATAAAAAAACTTTTGAATTTCCTTAACAGTAAGTGTGTTGTTTTTCAAAGAAATCATATCACTCTTATTGGAAAACCTTGCATAATCACAATTTGTGCAAACAAAATTATTTGGGAGTGAAAAAACTGCTTAGGATGTTCTTCCATATTTTTTTTCTGACATTATTTGCAGCATAAAGAAAATACTACTTGACATATATTAACAGGATCAGCAATAAAGTGGTGAAATACAAACGTCGCTAAAGTGCTAACCGACAAATCCAGACTAAGCTGGGCGATTAACATTTTGGAGTCGTTCAAATCACCTAGTCCAGAGTGCATTTCTCCAAAAGAAATACAGAATTACTTCATCCCCTGGCTGGAGAAGGTATATGAAGACTACATTAAGCTCTCGTATATCCCCAATATATGGAGGGATACAAAAATGATATATTCATACCCAAAGCGGGAATTATAGTTGAGCCCTTCATATCATCTGGTCCTGATGCCATTTCTCCAGTAGAAATGCCAAAAAAGTTATTAATTGGATTATCCCCTGATTGGAGAAAATTTATGAATTAAGCATTATCTTGCCTCCCTCTCTTATATCCCCAATCAATGGAGGGACAAAAGAGTCTTCATATCTACAGCTAAAAAGATATCACACAATCAGCCGAAGTATATCATGCCAATTAGTATATCTTCGCTCCTGCTGAAAAGTCTGAAAAGACTCTTAAAAGTTGGATACAAAACTCTTGTCGGAATTGTGTGGAGTGTGTTAAACTGCTGATAAGTTTTTCACCGGACTGTAGGTACTATTAAGGTATTACATTGCACAAAATATCAAGTATTGGTATGGACTAAAATCACAGTTGTAAGTCGTTAACATTATTTTTACCCAAATGGATTTCCACCACATATATTCTTGGCGTCTCTTAGGTCACTACTTCGATGTGTTACACTTTTGGTCTGCTGAATCTTAAATATACCCTCACTCACGGCTTGTAAAGCGTGATCCATTTCGAGGTTCCCTACTTTTTTTAAAGAAAAAAACACAGAAAATTCAAATTGAATGGGGAATGTTTATTATCATTTGAAAGAACATTCTTTGGCATTTATTTTTTGAAGATTATGTATATCAAATGTTGGCCGCGGCTACGTCTCAGATGGTCCATCCGTTGAGTCCAATTTTCGAAGACTCGTTCGAGCATTTCGACTGGTAACTGGCGAATGACACGCGTGATGTTTTGATCCAAGGCCTGAATCGAAGCGGGTTTGTCCGCATACACTTTAGACTTTACATAACCCCACAGGAAAAAGTCTAACGGTGTGATATCACATGATCTTGGTGGCCAATCGACCGGCCCAAAACCTAAAATTATCTGCTCACCGAAGTGTTCTCTTAATAAATCCATTGATTGATGCGATGTGTGGGAAGTAGCGCCGTCTTGTTGAAACCAAATGTCGCCGAGATCACGAGCTTCAATTTCAGGCATGAAATAGTCGGTTGTCATGGCACGATAACGGTCGCCATTGATATGAACCGATGATTCCACCTGCCCACAAACCACACCAAACCGTTGTTTTTTCCGGATGATGTGGCAGCTCTTGAACCTCTTCAGGTTGCTCTTCGTCCCAAATGCGGCAATTTTGCTTGTTTACATACCCATTGAGCCAGAAATGGGCCTCATCGCTGAACAAAATTTGGATCGGATCTTCTTGGAACTTTTCAAGAGCCCATAGAGCGAAGCGATTTCGCTTGCGAAGGTCGGGCGGCTTCAGTTCTTACACAAGCTGTATTTTGTATGCTTTCAATTTAAGATCTCGACGTAAAATGCGCCAAGTCGTTGCATACGTCAGTCCGAGTTGCTGCGAACGGCGCCGAATCGACTCTCCACGGTCTTCGTGCTACATTTTCTTCACTGCGTGATGGACGTGGTCTATTCGGTCGAATATTATCCAATAATGAATGCTGGGTCGCAAGATGGGTGATGGTCTTGCGAATAGTACGCTCAGTAGGCCGATTATGTTGACCATAAGTTGAGTGAAGTGCACGAAACACATTCCTCACAGAAAATTAATTTCCTAATAAAGTTGAACGATTTGTAAACGTTGTTCAGGCGTAAGTCTTTCCATGATGAAATGCCAAACAATACTTAACAAAACTAACATGACACGACTCACACGTGATCTGTCAAAAAAAGTCTATTGAAAAAAGTATCTCCACTTGGATCACCCGTTATAAAGTGAGTGAGGGTATAAAAACATAATTTCGTTGAAGTTATCTTTTTTCTACCAAAAGAGCTGTAATTTCTACATTTATCCATAGATAGGCATTGTTTTCGTCATTAGGACACTAGCTTTAAGAAAATGGAACAAACTTAATTTTTGCCATTTTTTTTGGGATTTTTTCGTGCCAGTAAAACTTGAAAGTGATATTCTCTTTATAGTCCTCAAAAGGATATTGGTGGTGTGCCCGGCATCTCTCTGAGGGTAGCAAGGTATTGAGCCATAATGTTCGATTGCAGATGTCTACATTTGTCCTTGGGGATGGTGCCAGCCTCACTACTTCTATCTATAACAGCCATCGCTATACTCCCATTCGCCACTTCATTGAAGAGTTTCGTAAGTGTCCTGTTGACGGAGACATCGGTGATCTGATTCTTTTGGCTTTTCTACGAGCCGTCAGCACAGGTGTCTCAGTGGCTTTGGCAGTATCTACTCGTATGACGTCCTTAGCTGAGATAAGTGACTCCTTTTGTTTTTCAGTAAGAGCGAAAATAAAAAATAGGGTTTTTTCTGTGTTCTCTTTCTATCAACTAACGTGTTAGAATTTTAATTTGTTCGTTTATTGACATATATTTTAAAAAGTGCAAGAAAAACACGCAAAATATAAGTACATGATTTTTAAATTAAATTTTTCGTGAACTCAACTTCTGCACATGAGGTGGAATTCACATTTTCCGTGTGGTGAATAAAAAACATCTCTTATAGATACATAATCTTTGGTACCACCTGTTGTGTATACAGGGGAACATTATCACCATTTTTGGTGTGGTCGGCTTTGGCCAAGACCAACGGACGGACAGTCCGACGATTATACATTTCCTGAGTGCGGTAGGCTTCAGAGCAGCGTTTGTTTTTATACCCTCCATCATAGGATTTGGGATTAATTTTGTCACTCCATTTGTAACACCTTTAAATATTGATCTGAGACCCCACAAAGTAAATATATTCTTAATTGTTGTAAAACTCTAAGACTATTCAGCCCTGTCCGTCTGTTGTAATCACGCTACAGTCTACAATAATTGAGCTAGATGACTGAAATTTTATATAGACACTTCTTATAGTAACTTGGGATTGAAATGGACAATATCGGTCCATTTTTTGATTTAGCCCCCATATGTATAAGTAGCATCTCGCAGATTTGATTTCTTAACGTCACAGATACCATAAATGTCAACTTATCGGGCTGAAAATTGGTAACTGTACTTTATATAGGTAGTCATAGGTCCATGTTTTGATATAGCCCCCATACAAAGTTCCCTCTAGATTTAACTTTGTAACGTCACAAATATCTCAAATTTCAACGAATTGGGCTGAAATTTGGTATATTTAGTTTATTGTACCCGAAACCATTCATATGCGATCCATGGTGGAGGGTAAGTATATAAGATTCGGGATGGCCGAACATAATACGTCTTTACTTGTTGTTGTATTTTAAGTTCACTATTCATTACTATTTATGTTAAAATGTTCTATTTTTATATTCTTTACTATAGACTGACAAATAATAAGCAAAATGTACCCACCAGTTCTGGGATACCCCACATAAAATACCAAACTCTAGATTATTTTTATTTGAAAGTAGGAGCATGTTTAAGTTGGTTTGCTCTATTGAGATTATTATGTTTGTTTCCTAGTTCTTTGTAAGCCTGTTGGTTATTATGACAAAAATAACTTGCAGCAAAAATCTCTTCAAATCAAAAACACAACCCGGAAATAAAGCTAATAGAACTAAACTTTCTCTGCCCACTGTGGCTTATCAAAGACACATTGGTGTGCCAACTTTGAGCGTTGTTGTTGATGCGTTCAGGTGTGTGGGACACTATGGGGGAGTCTGTGTGTGTGTGTGTTTAGAGGTTCAATTGGTGAAAAGCCGTTTTTGTTACCAACGACACCGCAAAAAGTGTTTGAAAAGCCAACATCAACACTAATGACCGGAAATGAGCATTAAAAGCATCTCATACATAAACTGACACCAATCTAACATGCATGTTTATGCATGCTATACCCGCATACATATGTACATCTGCCCAAATTGGACCGAACATCCTGAGCCGATATAATTAGAATGCCGTCATCCTTGACAGAGGACAGGTTAAACACGCACGTAAGTAGTACGACGTGTTGTACACACGCCTACGTCCTCGTACGTCGTACGTGTTCGCAAACGTGAACTGCGTTGGCAAGAGCAACAATGAACGGACGGCGGGACGGTTGAATGCATGTGAGTATCCTTCAGCTCCAAAGGTTAAGATTGAAACTGTCATTGCAATGATTGAAAAGCCAGTATGAATATGTTAATTTTTTTTGGTGGACATAGTGGATTTCACTAAGATGAAATGCCTCTGGATGTTAGCAAGAGGCCGATTAAATGAAAGAGCTGATGGTTGTTGATCAAATTAACAGGATTTTCGAAAGACATGCAGTTATATTCGATAAGGTCGTCACAAATTTTTGTGTACCATATAAACTAGAAATTATAAGGACAGGTGCTATTAACAATACTTAGGCAAAGCAATCGTTGAATAAAGTTCAGCCAAGAGAATATAAAGATTTAAAAATTTAGTTGATATACTCGTATACAAGATACGAGTATATGTAATTTGGTAGTTTGGTTAATAGATATAAATTTATTGAGCTAATGAAATAAATGGGCATTTCATTCATAGTAATTGCAATTACGTCTTAAAACACAAGACCCAACAACACTATTGTACAGTCATTTCACTACTGTTAAGAACAAAATAAGAGATACTTTACTGTAGTCATTGCATGTAGTTACATTAATTCTTAACTGATCCAAAACATTTTGATTTGCTGTTCTGCCCAGAAACATGATTTATAAATTTACAGAATGCAGTCATATATCTATACAGTATGCAAATTAATATTTAAGAGGAGACATTTAAACAGAGATCCAATTTGTAAAAATCCAAATTTTTTTGGTTTTTAAAATACAGCAAATGAAATAGACACATCTCATGAATTTTTTTATAACATTATTTTCTACCCGACACTACACTGTGGTACAGGCTATTATGACCCATAGCATAGTGTATCGATCGGTATAGCATCACTTCTTGAGTCGATTCTGCCAAGTTAACACGGATTAAAGCCCGGGTTAGGAAAACTTAACCGTAATTTGACGTTAGCGCCGCCGTAACGTTGCCCGCTGGAGCAATTACCCAAAATTTGAAAAACGTGCTGTATCACTCAGACATCCACAACAAAAATATTAACAAATTAATTTTATTTTATATTTATCTGCTACCTCACTTTAGTGATACGAGGGCCAAAAGTGTAACACATCGAAGGAGTGACATAAGACCCTAAGTAAAGGGTTTTCCAACAAGAGGTGTTATTTTGGTATTCAAAGAAAAATGTCATTTTTGGAGATAAATGATCGGATGTTTATTTCATAATAAAGAGGAAGCTATACCGTTAATAATGAAAAACAACATCAGCCAAATGGCCACCATGACCATGTTCATGAAATTTTCCATAACCAAATCGCAAAGTGGCTGTCCTATGTCCTCGTTAGCCTCACGAATTCTATCTTTGAGGTCTTGAATCGACGCTGGGCTGTTGGCGTAGACCTTATCTTTCACGTGGCCCCAAAGGAAGAAGTCGCAAGGTGTTAAATCACAAGATCTAGGAGGCCAATTGTGATCACCCTTTCGACAGATAACACGGGAAACTTTTCCCGTAACAGAGCAATGGTTTCGTTGCTTGTGTGGCACGTAGCGCCGTCTTGTTGAGAGTAAACGTTGTCCAGATCAATACCATCCAACTCCGACCATAAAAAATCATTAATCATCTCTCGATAGCGCAATCCATTCACCGTAACTGTTGATCCAACCTCATATTCGAAAAAGTAAGGTCCAATGACCCCGCCGGACCATAAACCGCACCAAACAGTCACGCGTTGAGGATGGAGAGGCTTCTCAACAAAAACAGCCTGTTTCTGTAACTTGAAAATTTGCTTTCGTTCGCCTGCCAGACGACAAACAGCTGATTTGCGTTTCAGTAACTACCATCAGAACGACAAGTCGCACGATAATTTACTCGTACGAAAACGTAATCATTTTAGTGTAAATTTTGGTTTCTCTATCTCTCTTTGCTGTCATCCGGGCGAACGCAAATGTCAGATCGAGTCACTTTATTTTATTTGTCGACTGATAAGAACAATGACAAAAAAACCTTATTGAAATCAAAACCAAGTAGATATTGATATAATTATGGTAAAACCAATTACATAATAATAAAATTTTATAGATGTGTATACATATTTAAGCATAAAGAAGTCAACATTGGCAGCTCGCTAAGATGGAAAAAAATCGTCAGTGCACAATGAGAAAGACGTGAGAGAGAGAGAGAGAGAAAGAAATGAGAGTCTTGGTTCATCTCAGCTGACCCACCCAGGGTTGATTTTTTGGCCACGGCCAGTGAAAGAGTGCAGAGGTGTAGTTTCTAAGGTCGAATATGCAAAAATGTGTGGTTTTTCAGACCGGAAGTTGTGAAATTATTGATCTGGCAATTACATTATTTTCCAATTGGTAAATTCTGACGTCATTGCCGTAAGGCCAGGCGAACGAACGAACGAACCTTAGAGAAACCAAATTACTGACGAAAGTGAGTGACTGGTTTTCGTTCGCAGAGACTTTCGTGAGGAATACAGAAACAGGCCGTAACTCTAGGGTTTTCCGATCCCCAGATGCGACAATTTTGCTTGTTGACGTAGCCACCGAGGTGGAAATGGGCCTCATCAGTCAAGATGATTTTGTATCGTTCGTATCGTTTTTTTGTTCGATCGTTTTTTGATCGTTTTGTATCGTTCGATGATCGTGTTTCGTTCCATTTTTAGTAATGGCGTAGTTTCTACTTGTCAAATGTCAAAGAATAAAAGCAGCAAAAGTGACAGCTACCGAAATACCAGGTGATTCAAAATAACACCTCTTGTTGGAAAACCCGTATGTTCGCGCATATCCGTTTTAGGTCGTTTTAAGTGGAATGAGAAATGTCCGTCGGTCTGTCTGTCTGCTGGCTGGTACGCACGATAACTCTCGAAAGATGTAAACGATTGACTTCAAATTTGGTATGTAGTAATATTTTTTTCTATCTCCGGCTAAGTTCGAAGATGGACCATATTGGTCCACTCCTCCTATTTATTGAATTATTGATTATTTAACTTCTACATATAATATTAGTTTATTAGTCACTATCACCTCGAGAAAAATGGGCAAAGTTGCCGCGCCCCTTTTGGTACCTCCCACACAAATGGACAACTTTGCACCAACAGTTAACTGCTTATAACAATAATATCATTTCATGCAAATACTTGAAATTTTGTACAGTGAAACACTTTTATAGTACCCATAGTCTAGTGAAAAGTGGGCGTAAGTGGAACGCCCCTTTTGGTACCTCCCACACAAATGCACTATTTTGCACCAAAAGTTAACAGCTTATAACTTGAATACCTGTGCATACAAAAACTTGAAATGTTGTACAGTGTAATGGTTTTATAGTACCTACAATCCAGTGAAAAATGGGTGAAGTTTCCACGCCTGGTTTTATAGTACCTACAATCCAGTGAAAAATGGGTGAAGTTTCCACGCCCCTTTTGGTACTCCCACACAAATGGGCCATTTTGCACCAAAATTAAACAGCTTATTACTTTAATACGCTTCTTTTTGTACCTTCCACAAATAAAGGCCAAATCACACCAAAACCCAAAATAGATCATAACTTTAATATACCAGTGCACTTAAAAGCTTACAATTCGGTACAGTGCAATATATTTGAAGTATCTACTGTTCAGGGAAAAACATGAGTATGTGTTAAACCCCCTCTGGTACCTCCCATTCAAATTGACAGATTAATTGGTGTAATATTTCATATTACAGTACTCACAAAGTGAGGGTACTCGTACCGTAGTCGGTTTACCCGACTGATAATCTATTACTTGTTATACCCTCACTTTAGTGATACGAGGGTATATATATCATTTGCTAAGGCCAAAAGTGTAACACATCGAAGGAGTGATCTAAGACCCTATGTATGTTCGGCGGATATTCGTTTTGGGTCATTTTAAGTCGAATGAGAAATGTCCGTCCGTCCGCCTGTCTGTCTGTCTGCTGGCTGGTGCGCACGATAACTCTCGAAAGGAGTAACCGATTGACTTCAAATTTGGTATGTGGTAATATTTTTTTCTATCTCCGGCTAAGTTCGAAGATGGGTCATATTGGTCCACTCCTTCTAGTACCTCCCACACAAAGGGTTAAAATGTTGTGAAATATTGATTCTTTAATAACTGCTATACCACTTATTAGAATCTTCTACACATTAGTTTATTAGTTGCTATCAACTCCAGAAAAAATGGGCGAAGTTGCCATGCCCCTTTTGGTACCTCCCACACAAATGCACCAAAAGTTAACAGCCTATAACATTAATACCAGTTTATTAAAATACTTGAAATTTTGTACAGTGTAATGCTTTTAAAGTGCCTAGAGATACTTTTTTCAATAGCCTTTTTTGACAGATCACGTGTGAGTCGTGTCATGCTGTTATGTTATTTTTGTTATGTATTGTTTGGCATTTCATCATGGAAAAACTTACGCCTGAACAAACGTTTACAAATCGTTCAACTTTATTACGAAAATTCACGTTCTGTGAGGAATGTGTTTCGTGCACTTCGCTCAACTTATGGTCAACATAATCGAGTCATCGAAAATTGGACTCAACGGATGGACCATCTGAGACGTAGCCGCGGCCAACATTTGATAGACATAATCTTCAAAAAATAAATGCCAAAGAATGTTCTTTCAAATGATAATAAACATTCCCCATTCAATTAGAATTTTCTGTGTTTTTTTCTTTAAAAAAGTAGGGAACCTCGAAATGGATCACCCTATACTTTACGGCGCCTCAGATCAATATTTAGAGGTGTTACAAACGGAGTGACAAAATGAATAGACCCCATCCTAGAGTGGAAGCAATGAAAATGCCCTATCTCTTGGCACTTTGAATATGCATATTTTATAGGTTAGGCTGATTCAGTTGCTGAGATAGTTTTTGTGTGTCATTGGATCTTTAATACATTTTAATAAACTTATATATTATTAACCAGTATTCTTTCATAGATCAAGAATAAAGGAAATCGAGCGGGCCGACTATATAATTTCCTACACCTCCCTAATAATGCGATAGTGGGCATTGCGATAATAATTTGGAATAATTGGTTTCGTTTCAGTTAACAAAGTATTTAGCTCCACCTGCTCATCAAGACTTATTCCAAGGAGAAGTTAAAGATGTTGATCGTAATAAACTATATCTGAAACGATAATCTTAAAATACGCAGTATTCTTTCATAGATCAAGAATCGGAGGGAACAAAAAGATGGGACTGAATATACATATTCTAAACAGATTTTCATCAACTTGGATCAAAAACCCCATTTTTGTCAAATAATATAAAGATCGGACGTAAAATACAGTTTCAATAGCGGCTAAGTGAACATAGAACCGAATATTCCCAATTTAAGCAGTATTAGTTCCTAAATCAAGAAACTTCTTTCTGCCAAATGTTGCAATGATCTAAAATAAAGTACAACTTATATTGGGCTTTGATGCCAAATCGGGAGGACTATATTCAAATCTGAAAAGGTTATCCCCGAATTTGGCGGTGTTCATTCATGTACTAAGAAACCTCTTTGTGCCGAATTTCGTACTGATCGGATATACACATATATGTGGGTTTTAAAACTTTTTTTTTCAAAAAATTAAAAATACATGGTCGTACATGATGAGTTTTTTATAGAAAATAACAAAATGGTTTCGGCTTGACAATATTTTTCAAAAAACAACCCCCCCAGTATAATAAAGATACAAAAAAGTATCTTTACCGTAACCTTATTACGTTAGATATGAATGAAACATATATGTGTAAACAAGTAAAAGCGTTAAGTTCGGCCATGCCGAATCTTATATTTTTAGGTTTTGGTTTTTTCTTCAGCTCACATAGACCAGTTTAGGTCCCCACGGGCTAAAATACCCGTCATCGAAACCAACCTGTTTGATATACAAATGTATCGATAGCACGAATATTGGTACTGGAAAGATCTGTTAGGCTGCCTAGAAAGGCCGACCCCAGTAGGTCCAGTCGTCGTTTACTCAAAGCGGGACAGTCGCATAGCAAGTGCTCAATGCTATCCACTTCTTCCTCATCTCTACAGCTTCTGCAGAAGTCATTGAAGTTAATACCCAATCTTCTGGCGTGTTCGCCGATCAGGCAGTGTCCCGTCAGAACTGACACTAACGTACATAATCTTTTCCTTTCCAGTGGGAGGAGATATTTTGACCTTCTCAGGTCATACCTTGGCCAGATTTGTCTAGCTACCCTACAGGTGCCGATTTGTGTCCATCTGTCGTCTGCCTGATTGCCTCTTGCCTTATCCAAAGCTTGCACGTGGATAGTGGCGCACCAATATATGCAAATTCTTCGAGAATTTATAAAGTCGTCCCTTTCCTAGCAAGTTCATCGGCTTTGCAGTTCCCCGGGATATCCCTATGCCCAGGCACCCATATGAGGTGTATATTAAACTGCTCAGCCATCTCGTTAAGAGATCTGCGGCAGTCGAGGGCTATTTGTGAATTTAGGGATGTGGCCTCCAGAGAATTGATGGCAGCCTGGCTGTCCGAGTAAATGACAACGCCAGTGTTGGTTACTATGTTCCGACTCAGCCACTTGGCGACTTCCCATATTGCCATTATTTCGGCTTGATAGACACTGCAGGTATCTGGTAGTCTGTGCGCTATATCCAAATTAAGTTCTTCACAGTGTACTCCGAAGCCAACCTTTTCATCAAGCTTCCAACCATCCGTATAGAAGTGGAGATGGTTTCTATTTCCGGTTATTCTGCCATCCCATTCATCCCTGGCTTGTATCATAGTGATGTAGTTCGTCTCAAAGGTGAGCACCGTTGATACATAGTCCACTCGGTCGGTTACCATAGCACTACACTTTGATATCCTCATGTGACCGTAGTTCTTGTACCTCCACATTGATAGGCAGTTTAATCTTAGTGCCGCTTTGGTTGTAACTTCTCTCGCCACAACATTAATCGGCAGTATATGGATAAGGGCTTTTAGAGACTCAGTCGCTGTAGTCCTTAACGCTCCGCTTATGCACAGGCAGGCAGTTCTCTGAACCCGTGATAGCAGGTTTGTGATGGTTAGTTTGTCAGTTGCCGTCCACCATACCACAATGCCGTATAACAGTATTGGACGAACCAATGGACAATTTTAGGAGAGAGGCCCTTCCTGCAGGAATATAGGGCGATGTTGGCCTTCTTTACACGTTCCAGTACGTTTAGTCTGAATGACAGTTTCCTATCCAAAATTATTCCTAAAAATTTTTCACTTTCAGAAAAGACTAGATCTGTTCCATTTATACGAGGAGGAGGGTCCACATGAGGGACATTATTCATTCTAGTAAAGAGAACCAATTCTTGTTTGGGTTAACACCCAAACCGCTGCTTCTGGCCCATCTAGCCAACTTGTTCAGAGCCACCTGTAGAATATCTCGGAGGATGTTTTCGAATTTGCCACTCACTGCGATTGCCACGTCGTCCGCATATGCCACGACCTTGCAGCCACAACGTTCTAGATCTAGCAGGATTTCATACACCGCTAGGTTCCAAATTAGTGGAGACAGTACTCCTCCTTGTGGGGTCCCTCTGTTTACAAACCTTGTTAGAATTGTGGACCCTAGACATGCTGTTATACGTCGTCTGTTGAGTAGTCTTTGAATTAGTCTAATCAAGCTAGAGTTCACCTTTAAATGTGACAATGCCGCACCTGTGGACAGGCGCAGCAATAGCGCCGCTGAGGCTGCTTTAGCGTGATGGAGGTTAATGTGTAGAATTCTTACCATCATTGGTAATCGACAGATTGACATCCACCCCGACAAGGGTGTTATCGAACTCTTCGTCCGTATCATCGGGGAGCATGTCCCCGCCAGATGCGTCAAAGAGTCCGGAGACTTCCCTCAGCCCCTCAGTATCCGAAGTAGTGTTTTCATCATCAGAGAATGACGTTACAGATCTTCTGTTAGAGTTAGTGTCACCAGAAGTAATGGTCGTGTGGACCTCCGCACTTCCAGAAAGCCTTGTATCAACCACGGTTGACGACTCGCCTTCCGCAGTGGGAGCTATATCCTGCTTGTATACCTTCAAGACTATAGTTTCGAAACCATATTGCAGGGTTGCACTTGCACTTTGTATATGGGAGGTGGATTCAGCGTTAAGGATCAAATTGACTTGTCACTTTTTACCATCCGCCTTACCCACCTTGCTAATTCTCCAATTATGGGTCGGCACACCAGGATTGGAATCTTTTATTATCTCTAATATGTCATCCGAGCTGGAGGGCTCTTCTGTAACCCATGTGATGGCTCTACGATGACTAGGGATGTTGTTTTTTCCCACAACATCCAACTGGGCACCCGCTCGACTCAGAACAGCCTTATACAGATCTACTGATCTGGCATCACCGAAATATAAGAGCTTAACTCTCTCCTGCATCGTTGAAGACTGGTGGTTTGCCCGGCATTTCTCTTCGGACATCGAGTTAGTGAGCCATAATGGGGGATTTCGCATGGCTCCATTTGTCCTTGAGCATGGATCCATCCTCACTACTTCTGTCTATAACAGCCATCACTAGCCTCTCCTACGCTACTTCATTGAAGGGCTTGGTGAGTGCCCTGTTGATGATGAAATTAGGACCTCTTGCTTTTTTTGAAGGCAGGGGTTCATCAGGTGATCTGATTCTTTTAACTTTATTAGCCTTTAACACAGCTGAATTTGTGGCTCTTTCAGCCGACTCATTGGCTTTAGAAGCATCTATGACGTCTCTAGCCCAGGCAAGTGACTCTTTTTGTTTTTCGGTAAGAGCCGAAACCTCAACAGCCTCCAACTTCGTCAAAACTCTGAGCGCTATCCGGTGCTCATTGTGCTTCCGATTTGACGATCGGTCATGACGTTTTCCCCTCACTGTTCCACTTGTTGTGAGTACTGGGGGGAAATTTTCACTCTTTTTGGTGTGGACGGATAGTCGGACGATTGGGGAACCCCGCTCCATCGGAACATGAAGACATCCCCGTCAAGTGAATTTATTTATTTTCTTGTCTGTATTAGCCCGTAATAGGTACTACAATGTAGGCCTTCCAGACTTTGTACAGATTTTTTTGCGGTTGTGTAATAGGTACTGCGTAATAGGATTCAACTATCCGCTCTGTGATAAACACGTCCGTTCACTACGACAGATCAGCAACGAATCTTATATACCCTCCACCATGGATAGCATGTGACCTCACAAAACAACTCAAACCTAAAGAAAATAACACTGAAAACACACAAAAAATATAGTAGATGAGAACAGTAGGAACAAGTTAGAGCTATATCTAAATATGGACCGATATCGCCCATTTCCCAATCCCAAGTTACCTGCAGCTATAAGAAGTATCTATACCAAATTTCAGCCACCTAGCTCAAGTATTATAAATAGTAGCGTGATTACAACAGACGGACGGACATGGCTAAATCGTCTTAGAAGTTTACTACGATTAAGAATATATATACTTTATGGGGTCTCAGATCAATATTTAGAGGTGTTACAAACGGAGTGACAAAATAAATATACCCCCCATCCTATGGTGGAGGGTATAAAAACGACAACAAGTGCAAGTATCTATGCAAGTATCTATAGAAGTATCTATACCAAATTTCAGCCACCTAGCTCAAGTATTATAAATTGTAGCGTGATTACAACAGACGGACGGACAGACGGACATGGCTAAATCGTCTTAGAATTTTACTACGATTAAGAATATATATACTTTATGGGGTCTCAGATCAATATTTAGAGGTGTTACAAACGGAGTGTCAAAATAAATATACCCCCCATCCTATGGTGGAGGGTATAAAAACGACAACAAGTGCAAGATTGAAAAAAAAAATTTCGAAGTGCGCCAAGTTTCTAAATTTTGGAACAATAATTTCAAAAACTGAATTATACCAGACTTTTAAAAAAGTAGCATTTCTGAAAAATTCATTAAAATACGATAGCCCAAAAATAAAAACGCTAATAAGTGTCATAGAATATTTTTTGATTCCAAATTAGCACCATGGATTAATGACCTCAAAACGGAGATTTTAGAATCAAAAACGCGTTTCTGAAAAATTGCAATAGCAGCTTTTTTGATATCGATACCTCCATTCTAAACTAGGTAGTTTTTCTGGGGAGGCGACCAAGTTTGATGCATTTTTTAAATTTATTTGGAATTCGTTTATAATGCAAATCGTATGGACTGTACTGTTCTGTGAATAACTTTTGATTGGGTTGACGGATAAACACCGATTGTTAACTGAATATTATTGGGAGTACTTAGAAATTAAAAATGAAATTTCCCTAAATTCCTAAGTCGACTTAGCATGTTTTAGAATGGAGGTGTCGATATATAAAACTGAGAAATCGGCTGTTGGGTAATTTTTTTCACAGATTGAACTAAAACTATATTTATACACTGTGGTACAGGGTATTATAACTTTGTGCATTTGTTTGTAACATCCAATAGGAGATGAGATGGACCCATCGTTTGCCATACTGATCGACTTAAAATCATTTTCGGAGTTGATTTACGTGTGTCCGTCTGTCTGTGCATGTATTCTTGTACTCAAAGTAGAGGCAGGCCGCAAGTATTGCCAGATCTCGATGAAATTTGACACATAAATTTTTTGGCCTAAGGACGAACCCTATTGAATTTGGTGAAAATCGGTTCAGATTTATATATAGCCCCCATATAAAGGGTCCGCAAATAACTTTTTTTTTTTAAAAATGCTATAAAAAAAACTACTGAATATTTTCTCAAATTTCTTTTTTTATTTGAAAGTACAATCCTTCCGTTAATAATGGAAAATAATTTCATTCAAATGGCTGCCTCGCCTGGCTATGCAGTAGCCTACACGATCGGTCCAATTTTTAAGCACATTATCGATTGTGTGCAGCTGTATTTCACCAATGGCTTCACGAATATTGTCCTTTAAATCGTCAATTGTCTCTGGCTTGTCGGCGTAACACTTATCTTTGAGGGCATCCCACAAATAATAGTCCAACGGTGTCAAATCGCAGCTCCGAGGTGGCCAAATGACATCAGCTCTGCGGCTGATAATGCGATCTTCAAAAACAGGGCGCAAAACATCGAGTGTAGCTTCGGCTGTGTGGCGTAGCGCCGTCCTGTTGAAACCAAATGTTGCCAATATCCTCCTCTTCAATTTTTGTGAACAAAAATTCTTTCAGCATGGCCCGATAACGATCGCCATTGACTGTAACGGCCACTCCATGCTCATTTTCGAAGAAAAATGGCCCAATTATGCCTCTGGACCAAAATCCGCACCAAACAGTGACTCGTTTTGGGTATATCGGCTTTTCAATGTATGCGCGCGGGTTTTCTGTGTTCCAAATGCGACAATTTTGTTTGTTTACATACCCGCCAAGATCAAATTGAAAAAATGAAAATCAAAAATGAAAAAAAAATTGAAAATCAAAATTTTCAAAGTAATGTCGCAATATTTCCCAGCGTTGTTCAAGCGTATACACGTTCAGCGGAAGGATACAACTAATTATCTGTCAAATCAGACATGAGCTAAGTGTTACCATTCACGAAATAAGCACTAGTTGAAAAAAACGTTAGATGACTGACCTTTTATATGATCCTCCCGATGTTGCATCAAAGCGCTATAGAAGTTGTAGGGTGATCCAAGTAGAGGTACTTTTTTCAATAGCTTATGGTCAACATAATCGAGTCATCGAAGATTGGACTCAACGGATGGACCATCTGAGATGTTGTTCAGGCGTAAGTCTTTCCATGATGAAATGCCAAACAATACTTAACAAACAAAATATGTAATACTTAACAAAAATAACATGACAGCATGACACGACTCACACGTGATCTGTAAAAAAAAGGCTATTGAAAAAAGTATCTCTACTTGGATCACCCTATATATCCGCTCATTATGAAATTTAGCAGAAAGAGGTTTCTTATTACACGAATGAACACTAGCAAATTTGGGGAAAATCGGTTCAGATATATATGTAGCCCCATATATATGTTACGCAGAAAATCGGTTCAGATTTAGATATGGCTCCCAAATATATGTTTTTTGTTAATGATCGATTTAATTTTTAATTTTTTATTAGATTTATTGAATGTTTTCACATTCGAATTGTTCAGCTTTTTCGATCAACTCTTCCTTTCGAAAGAGAGGTTTTTGTGGTGTATTGGAAAAGATAAGACACTGCGCTTTGAAAGCCATTATCTTTTCCAATACACCACAAAAACCTCTCTTTCGAAAGGAAGAGTTGATCGAAAAAGCTGAACAATTCGAATGTGAAAAAATTCAATAAATCTAATAAAAAATTAAAAATTAAATCGATCATTAACAAAAAACTTTAAAAACATTTAAACTAGAAGTATTTCTGGGCGAGTCAGTTACAAACAGAACCAGTAATTTTTTACTGGTTCTGTCGGTTACTTAATCTTCCTTATACAGTGCATACTCGTATACTGGTATGCCAAATTCCAAATGTATATGAGAGCTATATGTAAATCGATATTAACCAAATTCAATAGGAATCGTCCTTGGGCCAAGAGAAAGATATGTGCAAAGTTTCTTGAGATCGGGCTATAATTGCGACCTGCACGTTGATTAGAAAGATACATGCACAGACAGACAGACGGACAAACGGACACAGATAAATCAACTCAAAAAGTGATTCTCAGTCGATCGGTATAATAAACGATGGGTCATTTTCTTTTGCTTTTGGGTGTTACAAACAATTGCCCAAAGGTATAATACCCTATACCACCATACACTATATGGTAGGAGTATACAAACCATTACAGTGGTATAAAGTATAATTTTCTGAACGTTGACCTCGACTTCTATCCACAATTTGTAGTTAAATTATTTAATATTGTGTACAATCACTCCGACATACTAGGACAACAGAATTTGAATTTGAGGATTTAATTTTGGCCAGTGATACTTGAGAAAGAACTACCTACATTAGTCCACTTCAGCGCAATTTACTGAATAGAATCACACGTATATACTTATATTTTTCAAAACAAACCACTCTGGAAATTCTAACTTTACAAATGACTTGACCATTCCACAATCTATCGCGATTACACGAATTCTAAAACACAGATTACCTATAGTGAATATGATATATACATGCATCTCTCCATAGCTCCATTAACACACTCACTCTTCTTAAAGAATAATTAAACACGCTTTGATAAACTAAATGTGGGTTCTGTATCCGAGAAATTGAAATGTGTGCAAACGTTATCGTATCTCATATATCGTCCCCTCAATATAGTAATTGCATATACATAAGGCACTATGTATACTGTATTGTATGTTGGCTATTGTTATATTGAAGGGACGATATTAAATTATATTACAATAAGAATTCATAAGTGAATAGTTTTCTCTATTGAAGAAATTTTAATTAAATTTTTAACAGTTTGACATACAGTTGTCTAACTAAAAAATTTAACTTTAAGGAGTTATCATTATATATTGATAAGTCTTTAATTGATTGTCAACACTCATGCCCAGAATTCTAACCCTAAATTTCGTCCAACATAATTCATTCACTTTGCACAGTTTCACAACTCAAGTACTTTTTCAAAACTTTAGACAATGCACCAAAAAATTGTGTCAAATGTGTGTAGTCAAATGTGTGTTCCAATTGCATCCGAATGACATTGTTGACACGGAAAGCGTCTGTCATGGCATGGCAATACAAAATTAGCAGATCCTTTGTCCATTGATTTCATTTATTTTAGCAAATCAATAGAATCTAGTGTATAATCACATTCAAATTCATTAGGATTCAATTCAAACATCCACTAAATTTCAATTTATTCTATTGGGTAAAATCGGAAAATGCCAAACAAATTAGTCACCTTTAAAACAATTACGAAATTGTCAAAAGTATACCACCTAATAGGTGTGTGTGTACATACATACATATGTACATAGGCTTGTATATTCTATTGTAGTCGTGTGTGCAGGGACGTATCTAGGAAATGTTATAAACATTGGCATAAACTCTCTACAATTTTCAAAATCACTCAAAAAAAAATAAAACACGAAAAATATTTGGAAGGCAGTTCAAAAAAACAATACAAAAGCGGGGGCCCGGGCCCCCGCCCCCCCGAAATGTTTTAAACATTGGCATAAACTCTCTACAATTTTCAAAATCACTCAAAAAAAAAATAAAACACGAAAAATATTTGAAAGGCAGTTCAAAAAAACAATACAAAAGCGTAAAAAATGGTAACAGTAAAAGTAAAAACACCTAAAAATAAGAAAAGTGCATGTTTCACGATTTTTTGATTGGTGCTAGCCAGAAATTAGCTGAAATAAGTATATGGATTAGCTGAAATAAGTATATAGATTGATTATTGGAAGCAGAAGAATGATAAGCCATCAAATGCATTAGATGCTATTTTAGTTTTTGTTCTCGACGTTAAGAAGAATAAAAACTTATTACCGGAACAGATTGGAGGGAGAAAGGCTATCTTATCTGGCTTTGATGTCTATATACAATGATGAAGTCAAAATCGATGAAATAATTGATATATTTCTTTCAAAAAATCGAAGACTACATTTTTAACCTTTACGTATTTTATTGTTAAAAGTTTTAATGATCTCGTACTAAAGTACATATTTATATTTAGGAATAAAATTCGAATAAAAAACTAAGGAAATTAACTTCCCTTACCTACACTATAAACGCAATTTTTAATTGTTTATCTTTGTTATGGAAAAAAAGGTTGGGCCCCACCGAACCAAAATCCTGGATACGTTCCTGCGTGTGTGTATGTATTTCACTAACGAAATGACTTTGTATAAGTGTTTTTAAAATTTACACAATTTTAATTTAGAGAATATGTTATTTTTTCAATAAAGAAAATAAAAAGATTCATTGTTGCACAATGGGTTGAATATTTATCGTTTCTCCCAAGTAAAAATCTGCGGTAACTTCGGCACAACCGAATCTGATGTACCCTTCATTACGTATCAAATTCGATACTATAACATGAAATTTCTGAAGACAAAACAAGTAAAAACGGTTGTAAACCCTCCACCATGGGATACATTTTCAAGCCGAAACGATTTAGGTTATTTTATAAATAAAACAAGTAAGAAAGTTCAGTCGGGTAAACTGACTTATGAATCCCCTCACCTTGAGTCCCAAAAAATATTCGTAAATATTTTTGTTTTGTTTTAATAACATTAAAGTATGTACTGGTATTAAAGTTAAAAGCTGTTTACATTTGGTACAAAATGGTTCAGTTGTGTGAGAGGTACCAAAAGTGGCTTGCCAATAACAGTCACTTTTCGCTGGACTCTAGATACTATACAATAGGGCGGGGTGAAAAACACATTTTTTCGAATTTGATAACGGCTTAGCCAGAAAAAGTTGACCTGGCATTGCACAAGTTCGATAGCAAAATATTGGATTTCTACCATCACGTCTTGGGGTGCCTCATCGTGGACAAAGGTGGGGGAAAAGGGGAAAAAATTCACAAAAAGCCCCAAAACTGCCCAGGAGTAGCCCCTATAGGGGGGACAGTAAGACGGACCCCCATTAATTTTTGCTTCATTTTTATAGAATTTGCTCCCACCGCTCTAACTGCCCCAAGGAGGCCCCCAGTGGAGTCAAATGTATGACCGACCCCTAATATTTTTTCAACCCCCCATTTTGTCAGAATATACTTACCCTCTATCTTCAACCCTTAAGGTGGACCCCATACAAATTTTTTATTTTCATTTGAATTGAATCAAAACCAGCTACCAACTTATAATGATGTCATGAAATTCTACTTGCTAGTAAGGAAACAATTAAAGTCCACACTCAAATCAAGAGATCCATCTGTAAGACAAGTCTCAGACAAAGTTGCTACCGAAATTCAAAAACTGTGGATAAAGGCATCAATTCCAACCGTTACATACAAAATAATTTGTGAGATTATTTATTCTTATAACGAAAAATTCAGGAAAATAATGAGAAATTTTATGAATCGACTAAGTTTAGCAAACTACAGATTGATGATTGACGATATATGCAGCTGCAGCACAGCACATGCTATAATCGGCTGCAATTATAGCATCTGCTGTGCTGCAGGATGTCGGATTAATATTCCCCGAATATAAAGCCCTTGTTGTGGATCGGTCCAAAGTTCGAAGTGAACGTTTGAAGTGTCGACAAGGTTTCCAGGATGCACAAAATACAACATCTGTGGCAGCTTTGTATTGTTATGGTAGAAAATACCAACAGTGTAGCGGCACTGTTGGTCGAAGAGAGTGGAGAGTGTGCGTGGCTTATAGTGCACTGAGCCAAAAATTAACCTTATATAAGGTTAACATAACCATAAATAAACATGATTTGGAGTCTACGTTATATAAGGTTAATTTGAACATTTTCTTGTTGACTGGTATTTAACAATAATAATATTTAATTTAACTATTCCATGGTTGAATTTTTTAACCATGAAAATTGTTAATATTACAATAATAATTGTTACTTTAACAATGCATTTTTGAATTTTTTAACCATGGAAATTGTTAATATTAACATTTCATAGTTAATTTATTGAAACAATGCATGTTCAATTTAACAATGAAATTGTTAATATTATTAACTATGAAGATTGTTATTGAAACCTTTTTTATTGTTAATTTAACTATTTAGTGGTTACTTCATATTTATATTAAATAAAACAAGAAAAATTTAACTTTCGCATTTTTATTTTATTTACAAAATATATGTTAATATATATGTATGTATAAGAAACACCTGAAAAGAAAAAAAAACAAAGAAAGTTAGAAAATATAAGTATAAATGTAAAAAAGGGTGCAATTCTAAGAAGATCTTTTGACTTTTTACCTAAATTCTGTAGTTCAAAGAGCATAAGCATTTACCGATGGGCTAATCTGATGGAAAAATCTGCTCTGTGACTATAAGTTAAGTGCCTACGTTTCTGTGCTTGACCAACATGTGATCAGTCCCCGCTCAAAAGGTGCCGTCCACGTAAACTCCCTGAATCTTTCGATTATTAAGGACCCAGGACGGTTAGGCACTTAGTTTGGGGTACTGAGCTTAGTCCGATCTTACGGCAAACTTATAGGAGAGAGGAGATTAATAACAAAAGGCAATCTGATAGAAAGCCGATGTCCCACAAAAATCATAATCGGAATAGATATAAAAATCAAGGATTGGGTAAGTCAATGGATGATACTTCAAGGAAGTGCACTGAATTGTATATTAAAAACAAGTAAGAAAGTTTCAGTCGGGTAAACCGACCAAGGTATAGTTGTTATTAAAGAATGAATATTTCACAAAATGTTAACCCTTTGTGTGGGAGGTACCAGAAGGAATGGACCCAAAACTAATATGCGCTGAACATACTTAGGGTCTTAGATCACTCCTTCAATGTGTTACACTTTTGGCCCGTTGCAAATGATATATACCCTCGTATTACTAAAGTGAGGGTATAAAAAAACAAATGTATGCATGCATACCACTTTTCCTGTAATTACTTCGCACACTACAACTAGTATTGGTACAGCTGATCAACAGTTTATAGTATTGGCACAACTTACCAACAGATTCAAGGCCGGACTCCCAGCACAAGCAGCCGCAAGCCACAGAAAAAGAAACAACTGAAAAGAAAAAAACAAAATATCGTTTATATGTATGTATGTAGGTATTACGAAAGCACTTCTAACAACATATGTATGTATGTACATTTAACAGTATCAACATCGCACAACAAAAAAAAACTAACGTATGTATGTACGGCGTAGCAGCCACAAATGTTCAAACGAAAAGACAAGATGAACACATACCCACACGTACACATCACTTTTCTCCGTATGTTTGCTTGCTGCTGCATATACTTACGTACACGGAGGAAAATCGTCATTTTTGATATGTTTGAATTGAAAGAAAATATACTTGGAAACGATTTTTTTAAATATTATATATTTGTTAACAAATAAATTTTATTTGAAAATCAAGAAATTTTGTTTGGAACGCATGTATTAATATATTAGAACATAATTTATTTGCAAATTGAATATCACAAATAAAATATGTGTTTACACACAAACAAAGTTATTGTTTAAGAAGTTTTCCAAATATATTTTTTTTAAAAAGATTTTTAAAACTTTGCTGACTTGTTCGAATATTAGTTTGTTTTTCCTAGTTTTCGTGTTAAAATGTATAGCCAAAAATGTCATTTAATTTATAAATATTCCAATTCATCACTTTTTGTCAATCCATCAATGCAACTTATATTTACGAAAGATTATTAGATTAGATTGAAGTTTAATAAAATTTTACAAACATATAAAATTTATAAAAAAAAATGCTCTTTGAACATCTGAAAAACAGAAAACTTGTCTTTATGTTAAGACATTATTACATTGAAAAAAAAAATAAATAATTACAAATTAATCTTTGTTTCGGAAATACTAGTTCCAAATAAAAAGTATTTGAATGGGAGCATATTTTTGTTTTGAACAATATCCTCCCAAACATACAATATTTGTGTGTGTCAAATATTATATATTTGGAGTGTACTCTAAACATATGTATATTTCAAGCCGAATATGTTTGGGACAATATACTACAGAAGCGATTTTTTTTCAGCGTGTACATACATTGTTGTTGGTTGTTTTTTCATGCTCAGTTAATGCGACAGCGTGTACATATATTTTCCACTCTTAACCACTGAATTTCACAATTTTAATGGCATAATCACAAAAAATAATATTAATATTACATTCGCCTTTACAATAATTAAACAGGCACAAAACACTATTAAAATTTTTAACACACATATTTTATTATTTCACTTTTTAAATACACATATGTACATACATACTTATGAATGTAGTTCTTTACAAACTGTTTTACTACTTACCTCTATACCAACAGCTTCCGACAACAGCACTAGTCCCATCGACTATTCAACACCAACTGAACTCCCGCACTCGATCAAGCACCGAAGCTGGCATTTGGTGGTGTTTTGAATGAGCGAGATAAATTCTCTTATGACGACAGTCGCATTCGTTTCAACTTCGTTTAACTTAATACTCAACTTCTTCTAACACAAAGCAGTTGAAAAACGTCGACCACAACAGAGCCGAATTGTTGTTTATCTCGCACATTTTTCTGCCTCTCTTTCAAAAAAACCAACCATATATAATGTTAACTTAACCATTTTTCATGTACATTTGAACTTATATAAGGTTTTTTTTGTCTTAGTAATCAAACATTTACCATGAAAAATTTAACCAGACACATGGTTAAAAAAATCAATGTATTTTCGGCTCTGTGTGGCTGAAGGGAGATTTGTATTCGTCTGCCTTTTAGTCGGTCCGCACCTTTGACCCGTTAAATATAATTAAAATATAACATACATTTTTCTAAGGATCATAACTTTTTTATTTCATTCCCAAATAAGCAAATTTCCGCGCTCTACCCTTTATCTTCGACATGTAACGTGCAATTCGGGATCTGCAGTGAGCATAAAAAATAGCATAGTAAGTTACCTAACAAAGAAAAAAATTGATTTGACACAGATATCAGTTGTTGGTTGTAACGGTACAGCAGTAAACACCGGAAGAAATTGCGGTGTTATACGTATTATGGAAGAGGAATTTAAAAAGCCTTTGCAGTGGTTTATATGCCAAATCCATGGCAACGAGATGCCCTTAAGACATTTGCTACTTCATTTGGACGGCAAAACGAAAAGTCCACGTGGATTTTCGGGACCAATTACAAAATTGTGAAAATTTGCCAATAACTCCATTCGACCCGATGGAAACAACTCTGCCACAATGTACAAACAAAAATTAATTAAGCACAGATCAAAAGTATTTTTTGGAAATTATGACAGCAATCTCGTCTGGTTCGATTTGCGCTGACTTGGCAAACAGGTGTCCTGGTCAACTAGACCACTCTAGATGGCCCACAGCAGCAAATAGAATTTTACGACTTTATGTGTCAACGAATGAAAAGACGGAAAGTTTGCAAATACTGTCAAATTTTATTATGAAAGTATATGGCCCAATGTGAATTATAAATTATGTTAATATGAATTACTTTATGTTAAGTTGTTTTACTGAAATAAAAATAAAACTCTCACTAGGGGTCTCCTTGGGGCGGGTGGGAGCAAATTTTATAAAAATGGGAGCCCCCTTAAATGGGTAAGTATGTTATGAGATATGGGTAAGTATGTTACCGTTGGGGACCTCAATGGAGGTCGGTCTTACTTGCCCCCCCCCCTATAGGGACTACTCCTGGGAGCCTTTATTTCATAAACAAATTATAAAAACTAAAAAATTTTTATGGAGACCACCTTAAGGGCTTTTTGTGAATTTTTTCTCTTTTCCACACCTTTGTCCCCGATGAGGCACCACAAGATGTGATGGTAGAAATCCAATATTTTGCTATCGAACTTGTGCAATGCCAGGTCAACTTTTTCTGGCTAAGCCGTTATCAAATTCGAAAAAATGTGTTTTTCACTCCGCCCTACTATACAAGCATTACACCGTACAACATTTCAAGTATTTATATTCACTGTTGTTAAAGTTACTATAAAAGCATTAGACTTTACGAAATTTCATGTATTTGCATGAACTGGTATAAGTAAAAACCTGTTAACTTTTGGTACAATATGGTGCATTTGTGTGGGATGTACCAAAAGGGGTATGCCAATATCGCCCATTTTTCTTAACGTGTTAACAAACTAATACTATGTGTGATTCGAGTAAGTAGTATAGAAGGTATTAAGGAATCAATATTTCACTAATAGTTAACCCTTAGCGGGGGAGGTACTAGAAGGAGTGGACCATTATGGCCCATTTTCGAACTTAGCCAAAGATAGAGAAAAATATTACCGCATTCCACATTTGAAGTCAATCGGTTACTCCTTTCGAGAGTTATCGTGCGCACCAGCCAGCAGACAGACGGACGGACGGACATAGCTCAAATGACCCAATACGGATTTCCGCCGAACATACTTAGGGTCTTAGGTCACTCCTTCGATGTGTTACACTTTTGGCTTGTAGCAAATGATATATACCCTCCTCTCTAAGGTAAGGGGATAACAAACGTTGCAATGTTTCAGACAAATTGTTTGGATAATGTGGTATATATGGCTTAATCTATATATGGGGGATTTCATATCAAGTTAAAGAATTTTTAAAATCGATGTCTTCTGCTTGGGATGAAACTTGCACCAACTTTAATCCTATTGGATAGTAGTTTAACACACATTTTAAACAAGATTGTTTAAGGACTGTCCGAGTTGGAGCGTGTTGAATTTTAACATTTTGGTCAAAGGGCCCTTTTGTCCCATTCATGTAACTACTTACCTATTGCATTTAGAAAATGTTGACCAAAGTGTGGTCGATAGCTGTTTCTTCAATATTTTTTAAAAAATAGGCAAAAATATTTTTTCAGAAATTAATAATTTAATTCTTGCTGAAATTAGCAAACGTTTTGATAGCGTAGGGAATTTTGATATTAAGCCGTCAGAAAATTGTTGTGTAGATTGTGGTTCTCTTTGAAAAAATTAAAACACAACACATTGCAATTTTGTATATCAAGCTTTGCCTTTTTAGGAGCCATATCCATTGGGAATAATAATTGTATGAATAACGCACGTCTTTAATACAACACTGTTTCTATGCAACTTATAGTTTTTTATAAACTTATATGTAGTGCATTTTAACGAATGATTTTGAATTTTTATTTGGGTCAACAAGGGCTTAGATGTGGGTTGGCCGAAAAAAAATACCTCGCCACACATTTTTTTGAAAGTCAGGTGTCATAATACCTGAATCAAGAACTTGTCCCTTGGACTTCCCATAGTTCAGCAATAACGATTTCATTCACAAAATGTGCGCTTGAATGGCTTAGATGTGGGTTGACCGAAAAACCCACATCGACACGCACTTTTTAAAGTCAGATTTAAGAACTTGTCCCTTGGTTCAACCATAGTTCCCATAGTTCAACAATAAAAATAATATTCATAAAATGTGCGATTGAAAAACCTATCCTACACGCTGAAATAAAATCGCTTCTGTAGTATATTGTCCCAAACATATTCGGCTTGAAACACATACTTGTTTAGGATACACTATAAACATATAATATTTGGTACACACACAAATTTTATATTTGGTCAGATGTTCTACACAAATTTCTGTTTACATCCCAATATGTTTTTATTTGGGACTATTATTTCTGAAACAAATATTTATTTGCATTTAAGTACCTAAATTGTGTTAAATTTTTCAGGAATTAAAAGTTAAGTTTTTAGACATTTTTAATGTTCGTAAAAGTAATAAGTAATAACAATTGAAATCGTATAATCTTGGATCAACATAAATTGCTTGGACGATTGACAACTAATGGTGACTTGGAATACTCAGAAATTTGAAAGGATTGAACGGATGTGAAAAGCGGACGAAAGACTCTATATATACCTAAACAATATTTGTACCTGTTTCGAAAACTTGTCCTTGGAACTTCCGATAGTTCACCAATAATAATAACATTCATACCACATTCAAACCACCTTCAATATGACAAAAAAATGGCAAAGCAAACTCAACAGCAGAACCTAGTAACGCTAACAAACAATTGACAAAAAAACAAAAAAATTGAAAATAAGCGGATATTCGATTATTATATTATTTATTCGCTATTTTCTGTAAATATTTTATTTATTATTATATATTTGATTAATAATAATTGCTAATAAATTAGAAAATAAAAATGTTCACCATTTCTTTGGAAAGACAGTGATTTTATTTTTGAGGGGTACATTGTGCGTATTATCCATGTTATATATCGTTGGAAAGGTACATTTATCTTGTTTTGGGTATGAGTTTCAATTTAAGATTTCACAAGCACGTCAGCCCCTTACGCAGTAATACCCACTAAATTGCAAAAAAAAAACAGTAAGGAAAGGCAGAAAGTCGGTCTGGGCCGACTATATAATACCCTACACCTCCCTACCAATATACAAAGGGATTTTGAAATAATAATGTGGAATATTTGGTTTCGTTCCTGTTAAGAAAGTACTTAGTTCCGCCGTCACGTCAAGGCTTATTCCAAGGAGGAGTTGAATATGTTCATAAAATTAAAACATATATATGGAAGTTATATAAAAATCTGAACCGATTTTCCCTGAATACTCATTCATGTAAAAAGACCTCTATCTTCTGAATTTCCTACTGATCGGATATAAAATACATGTCAAATCGGGGATAACATGTATTTGTGGGCTATATCTAAATCTGAACAGATTTTCTCCGAATTTGGCAGTATTCCTTCATGTAGAAAGAAACCTCTTTTTGGCGAACTTCATACTGATCGGATATAAAATACAGTTTTTACAGCGCTTACATGTCAAGTCGGGGGTAACGTATATATGGGGGCTATATCTAAATCTGAACCGATTTCTTCCGAATTTAAAAGTGTTCATTCATATAATAGGAAACCTATTTCTGCTGAATTCCATACTGATCGGATATAAAATACAGTTTTTACAGCGCTTACATGTCAGGTCGGGGGTAACGTATATATGGGGGCTATATCTAAATCTGAACCGATTTCTTCCAAATTTAAAAGTGTTCCATACCGATCGGATATAAAATAACATTTTTACAGCGCTTACATGTCAAATTGGGGGTAACGTATATATGGGTGATATATCTAAATCTGAACCGATTTTAACCAATAGGGATCGTCTTTTGGCCAGAAAAAGATATGTGTAAAGTTTTGTCGAGATCGGAGCATAATTGCGACCTGTACTTTGATTACAAGAATACATGCACATACAGACAGACGGACATAGCTAAATCATCTAAGAAAGTGATTCTAAATCGATCGGTATAATAAATGATGGGTCTATTTCTTCTCCTTTTAGGTGTTACAAACAAATGCACAAAGTTATAATACCCTGTACCACAGTGTGGTGTAGGGTATAATAAAAAACGAGATTTAGAGATACCAAGCCTTTATTTTGATATTTTTGCAGATCTCATCACATAAATTCCTTTTAGGCTGTCAAAGCAAATTGCATAAGCTTTCGCTTGAGCAAAAAAATTAAAAATAAAAATATAGTTATAGTAAAAAAATATTTTTACGTTTTTTTTATTTTTTTAATAACATTGAAGAAAAAGCTATCGACCACACTTTGGGCAAAATTTTCTTAATGCTATAGGTAAGCATTTACATTTTTTACATTTTTACATTTACAGTACATGACTGGGACAAAAGGGTCGTTTGACCAAAATGATTCAGCACACTCCAACTCCGACAGTCCTTAGCTTGTATCATAACTACAGGGTGGCTGATATGTAATGCAACAAAG
Source organism: Eudasyphora cyanicolor (assembly GCA_963930755.1). Classification (NCBI taxonomy): domain Eukaryota; kingdom Metazoa; phylum Arthropoda; class Insecta; order Diptera; family Muscidae; genus Eudasyphora; species Eudasyphora cyanicolor. Next base: position 167,103,942 of record OZ005737.1, read on the forward strand.
TAAAGCGCGATATATTTTTTTTGTTTTTTTTTTTTAATTTTATTGTTCAAAAGCAAAAAATGTCGGAAATAACATAAAATTTTAGAAACAGTTTAGATTTGTTCGAATTGGCCACCTTTGGCACGAATTATGGCCTTCAAACGGCCGAAAAAGCCATCACACGCTGCACGAAAGTGGCTCTGCGGCCCATTCCCGGCGAAGCGCCGTCTTGAGATGATCGATACTTTGGTATTTTTTAGTGCGAACCTTACTCTCTAAAATGCCCCATGCGCAAAAGTCCAACGGATTGAGATCCGGAGATCTTGGTGGCCATTGTGCGGTAGAAATGAAGCGAGGAACCTCCGTTTTAAGCCATTCTTGGTTGACGCGTGCTGAGTGCGATGGTGCTGAGTCCTGTTGGAATGTCCATGGTCTGCGGCCGAAATGTTTGTCTGCCCAGGGCTTCAATACTGTCTTTAGGACATTTTCCCGATAATATTCGGCATTTATTTTGACCCCTTGATCGATGAATACGAGCGGGGAGCGACCATCGGCCGTTACGGCCGTTACGGCGGCCCACACCATTACCATCGGCGGCGCTTGAGTTCTGGTGGCCAATCGAAGGTGTAAATTTTCAGCTGACCTCTTTGGCAAGTAAACCCGATCATTTTGTTGTTCACAAACTGCTCAATTTGGAATGGCTTCTCATCGGAGAAAACCAAATTCGGTAACTGGCCACTTTCGTGCAAGCGAAGCAACTCCTTGGCTCTTTCCAGTCTAATTTTTTTTTGTGCATCGGTGAGCTCTTGCACTTTTTGGAACTTCAATGGCTTTAGTCCAAGCTCATTTTTTAATATGTGTTGTATCCGTTCTCGCGATATGTTCAGCTCACGAGCAATTTTTCTACCACTGCGGCGTGGATTTCGATCAAATCTGGCCTTCACTTTTCGGATCATTTCTGGTGTTGTTACCGTTTTTTTTTGTCCACTTTTTGGACGCGATGCAACACTGCCAGTGTCACGGTAACGAGCAATGGTACGAGAAACAAAAGATTTATTCACATTTAAATGCTGGAGGGCTCTAACGATAGCCACTTGTGTTTTTCCATCCAAATATAAAGCAATCACACTATCACGCTTGAATTCCATCACGAATAACTTTTTTTCTGAATGCAATAGATCAAAATGCTTTTGTAAGCTTGTAAACAATAAAATGAACTGTCACTGAAATAAATCTGTCAGCTATCAGATTAGCGGTTTAGAAATGATAGCAACCTGAAGTTGGTTGCAATACATATCAGCCACCCTGTACTATCCAATAGGACTAAAGTTGTTGCAAGTTTCATCCCAATCAGAATACATATATAAAAGAGAATCTGTGTTTGTTTGTATGTATGTATAGACGCCTACACGGCTGGACCGATCTTCCTGAAATTTGCACATGTGTAGGGGTTGGTGAAGATAGAGTACTTGCATTTTCGATATATCAATTTGCATTTTCGATATCAAATTTGTCTTATAAGGGCGGACAACCCTTATAAGACAAATTTTGACATTGAGATATCTTGAACAAATTGTTAGCGAGAGTGCTGTAATTTTGTGCATATATATCTGGTGGTAGTCTACGTGATTTGTCCAAAAATGGGTGTTATCGGACCAATGGGCGTGGCCCCGCCCATATAAGTAAAATTTTGGAATTTAGATGTCTTGCACAATTTGTTAGCGAGAGTGCTGTAATTTCGTGCATACGAGAATTTATCTGTTTTGAAATTCATATGTCTCGAACAATTTGTTAGCGAGAGTGCTATAAGTTTGTGTTCATGTATTTGGTGACAGTCTACGAGATTGGTCCAAAAATGGAAGGGATCGTAAATCTGTAATCTGGGGCAACGAAGTGGACCGGGACCAGGTAGTATATATATAAATTTTAACTGATTTTTTTATTTCTGTACCAAAAAAATCCTCTCCCCCGAATTCCATAATAAATGTAAAATAAAACTTCTATAGCACTTTTATTCCAAATCGGATGGAACGTAAATTAGTGGCTATATTTATGTTTAGGTTAGGGTGGCACCGTGTTTTTTGCCAGCTGATATAGGCCAGTTTAGGTCCCTGGTGTTATCACGGGCTAAAATGCCCCTCATGGAAACCAACCTGTTTGTTATACAAATTTATCGATAGTACGAATATCGGTACAGGAAAGATCTGTTAGACAGCCATGAAAGGCCGACCCCAGTATGACCAATCGTCGTTTACTCAAAGCGGGACAGTCGCATATCAAGTGCTCAATGCTCTCCACTTCTTCATCATCGCCACAGCTTCTGCAGAAGTCATTGGAGTCAATACACAATCTTCAGGCGTGTTTGCCGATCAGGCTGTGTCCCGTCAGAACTGATACTAACATAGAAAATCTTTTCCTCTGTAGTGCGAGGAGATATTTTGACCTTCTTTGGTGATATCTTGGCCAGATTTGTCTCGGTGCCGATTTATGTTCATCTTTTGTTGTACTGCCAGATTAACTTTTGCCTAAGCCAAAGCTTGTATGTGGATAGTGGCGCAACCAAGATATGCAAATTCTTGGAATTTGGGCTATATATAAATTTTCTAAATTTAGATTTCCTTCAAATTTAGCAACGTTTATTCTAGGGCCAAAAAATACCGTTATCCAAATTTAGTACTGTTCAGATGTCAAATACCACTTCAATAGCGCTTAGTTAGCTACCAAATCGTAAGGAATATGGGGGATATATCTAAATTTAAACCGTTTTAAACTTCAAATTAAGCAGTGTTTATATTTGTATCCCCTTACCTTAGAGAGGAGGGTATATATCGTTTGCTACGAGCCAAAAGTGAAACACATCGAAGGAGTGACCTAAGACCCTAAGTATGTTCGGCGGATATCCGTTTTGGGTCATTTAATGTCGAATGAGCAATGCCCGTCCGTCCGTCTATCTGTCTGTCTGTCTGCTGGCTGGTGCGCTCGATAAATCTCGAAAGCCTATTGACTTTAAATTTGGTACGTGGTAATATTTTCTTCTATCTCCGGCTAAGTTCGAAGATGGGTCATATCAGTCCACTCCTTCTAGTACCTCCCCCACAAAGTTTTAATATTTAGTGAATTATTGATTATTTAATAACTTCTATACTACTTATTTGAATCTTCTGAAATTCTACACATAGTATTAGTTTATAAGTCACTATTACCTCGAGAAAAATGGGCGAAGTTGCCACGCCCCTTTTGGTAGCTCCCACACAAATGGACAATTTTGAAACAAAAGTTACCAGCTTATAACTTTAATACCAGTGTATGCAAATACTTGAAATTTTGTGCAGTGCAATGCTTTTATAGTACCTAGAGTCCAGAGAAAAATGGGCGTTATTGTCACGCCCCTTTTGGTACCTCCCACACAAATGGACCTTTTTGTACCAAAAGTTAACAGCTTTTAACTTTAATACCAGTGCATATAAATACTTGAAATTTTGTACAGTGTAATGCTTTTATAGTACCCAGAGTCCAGAGAAAAATGGGCGTTATTGTCACGCCCCTTTTGGTACCTCCCACACAAATACACATTTTTGAACAAAAAGTTAACAGCTTTTACTTTAATACCAGTGCATACAAATAATTAAAATTTCGTACAGTGCAATGCTTCTATAGTACCTAGAGTCTAGAGAAAAGTGGCCGTTATTGGCACGCCCCTTTTGGTACCCCCCACACAAATGGGCCATTTTACACCAAAAGTTAACAGCTTATAACTTTAATACCAACCAGTACATACTTTAAAGTTATTAAATGCAATTTACATTGATAATAATTTAACTAAAACAGAAAATAAATAAATGTACTAATATTTTTGGGACTCAAGGTGAGGGGATCCATAAGTCGGTTTACCCGACTGAACTTTCTTACTTGTTATTAAGAAAATCAATCATACAAATTTGTATACCCGGCAGCCAACTGTGGTGGGGGATAATACGATTTTATGCATTTGTTTGTAACGCCTCAAAACAAAGTGATAGACCCATAGTTTGTTATACCATATTTTTTTGTAGGCCATTTTTTCTGAAAAATTTGGCTACACCCAGGAAACTAATTGATTGGAATCCGATTCTAACAATAAACCAGTAAGGAAAGGCAGAAAGTCGGACGGGGCCGACTATATAATACGCTACACCTCCCTAACAATATGATAAGGGTCATTGTGATAATAATTTGGAATAAATTAAGCACTAATCGTTCCTAAATTGAGAAAGATCTTTCAGGAATTTTAATGATCGGAAGTAAAGTACAACTTCAATAGCGCTTTGATACCAAATCAGGAGGAACATATATGTGGAGGTTATATATAAATCTGAACTGATTTTCCCTGAATACTCATTCATGCAAAAAGACCTCTTTCTGTCGAATTTCGTACTGATCGGATATAAAATATAGTCTCTACAGCGCTTACATGTCCAATCGGGGGAAACATATATATGGGGGCTATATCTAAACCCTAACCGATTTTCTCCGAATTGGCAGTATTCCTTCATTTAGAAAGAAAAAAAAATTTTCCGAATTTCGCACTGATCGGATATAAAATACAGTTTCTACAGCGCTTACATGTCAAATCGGTTGTAACATATATATGAGGGCTATGTCTAAATTTGAAACGATTTTCTCCGGATTTAGCAGTATTCCTTCATGTAATAAGAAACATCTTTCTGCCGAATTTCGCACTTATCGGATATAAAATACAGTTTCTACAGCGCTTACATATCAAATCGGGGGTAACATATATATGGGATTTTTAATTTTGTTATGAATCGTTTAGTTTTTTCTTCAATAAATAAAATAAAAATTAATGAAAACTGTTTTTAATTAATTGTCGGTAGTATATGACTGACAAATTGTCAGAACAACCAATATATTAAAACAGTTGGTTGTGGCAACATACAACATATAATTTTAGCCACCATTTACGTAGTTGGAGCTACTAAATATGATTGTTGTCAACATGGAAGCAGAAGTATACCACAACCAAAATGTTGGTTGTCCTGATGAAATCGCATGATAGTAGACAGAACTACCAAAATTCGTTTGGCAAATATTTCGGTTGATGCAACCAATCTGTATTCTGTGTGTACAAATTTGCAGCGCTCGTTTATGTAAAGCAATTCGCTAAAATAAAAATGACCATATCGTTACATGATTTGGTTTACTTCTAAAGATGTTTTCAGTTATAGAATTAAACCAATCCATGGTGGATGGTATACAAGTTCGTTATACTACCATTCTTACTTGTACCTAAAATATATTTGTTATACCCTCCACCATATGATTGGGCTATACTAATTTTGTCATTTCGATTGCAAAATCTTAAAATATAGATCGGTGGATTTTTCGACGTCATAAATTTATAAGATGATGGAGCCATGCACGTCTGTTTGTCCGTCTGTCTGTTGAAATCACGCTACAGTTCGTAATAATAGAACTTTATTATACATGTAGTTTGGGTTGGATTGCATATGAGCTATATCGATATTTTAACCTGCAATCTAAATTTTCTTAGTTATTTTGCTGAACTTCACTGTTTGATTTCTGTTTTGACAGTAATTCACCACAACAAAAATAAATCATATTGGTTCATACTATGTTATAAACCCCATATAAAGGTCGTTCTAAATTTGGTTATTTAAACCATAAATGCCACATTTTCCAAACGATTAAGCCGATGTACATGTCTATACATGTAAAAATTTAAGGAAAAATAGTTATTTATCGAAAACACATAATTGAATTTAAAGAAAATTAATTTACGTTTAGAATTTGTCTCAAAATGATCACTCCAGTTCTGGCATCTCCCACACAAAATACCCACTTCCATTTATCTAAATCTAAACTAATTTTCCCTGAAGTTGCAGTGTTCATTCAAGTAATAAGAAACCTCTTTTTGCCGAATATCGTACTGATCGTATAAAAAATACAGTTTCTATAGCGCTTACAGTCAAATCGGGTGTAACATATAAATGGGGACTACATACATACATATATCTAATTCTGAACCGATTTTACATAGCTGCACCTTCTCATCAAGGCTTACTGCAAGTAGGAGTTGAGATTTTGATCATAATAAACCTTAATGCGCAGTATTCTTTCATAGATCGAGAATCGGAAGGAAAAAATTGATGGGACTATACATAATCTAAACAGAATTTCATCAACATGGTTCAAAAACCCAATTTTTGTTAAATTATATAAAGATCGGACGCAAACTAATGTTTCAATAACGCTTAAATTCTAAATAGGCAGGAACTCATATATGTGACTTAGGCCGGGTCGATTTGTGGGGAGGCAAAAAAAGTCGCCATTGCTCAGTGAAAATCGTATTCTAGGGATCAAAATAAGAAACTTTGCCGAAGGAACCATACCTCTAAAACGAATTCTGATGTCCCGGAATTTGGGTACAACTTTTGGGTAGGGGCAAATTTTGAAAAATCCCACTTTAAACCATTTAGAGTGCTCCAATCGAGTCCAAATATATGACCGACCCTCACTAACTTTGGAGGCCCGACCCACCCATGCCAGTGGCACACCCACTGGAACCCCCTGGGGGTTCGATCGAGTGCTCCAATCGAGTCCATACATTTGGACTCGATTGGAGCACTCTAAGTGGGTCAAAGTGGGATTTTTTCCGGGACATCAGAATTCGTTTTAGAGGTATGGTTCCTTCGGCAAAGTTTCTTATTTTGATCCCTAGAATACGATTTTCAATGAGCACTTCACTGAGTGGGGGTCGGTCATACATTTGGACTCGATTGGAGCACTCTAAATGGGTCAAAGTAGGATTTTTTCCGGGACATCAGAATTCGTTTTAGAGGTATGGTTCCTTCGGCAAAGTGTTTTATTTGGTCCCTAGAATACGATTTTCACTGAGCAATGGGCGATTTTTAAATCGACCCGCCCTAATGTGACTATATCTAAATCTGACCCTATTATCCCCAAATTAAGCAGTATTCGTTCCTAAATTAAGAAATTTCTTTCTGTAAAATTTTTTAATGATCCGAAGTGAAGTACAACTTGTATAGCGCTTTGGTACCAAATCGGGAGGAACATATACATATATGGGGGCTATATTTAAATCTGAACCGGGTTTCCCCAAATATCCTCTTTCTGTTTAAAAATCCTCCTTCTGTCATATTTCGTACACGGGACAAAATCACATTTTTTGATATTTTGAATCGAAAGAAAATATAGTTGAAACAGAAATTTTTATATATATTTTTATACGTATTTCTGAGCAAAAAAATTTCATTTGAAAATCAATAAAAAAAATTATTTGGAACGCATATAATAATATATTATAACAAAATATAGTTGAAACCTGATGCTCTCAAATAACATATGTGTTTATAAACAAATAAAATTATTATTTAGGAATTTCTTCAAATAACGGGTGATCCAAGTAGAGATACTTTTTTCAATAGCCTTTTCTTGACAGATCACGTGTGAGTCGTGTCATGCTGTCATGTTATTTTTGTTAAGTATTGTTTGGCATTTCATCATGGATATAATAATATATTATAACAAAATATAGTTGAAACCTGATGCTCTCAAATAACATATGTGTTTATAAACAAATAAAATTATTATTTAGGAATTTCTTCAAATAACGGGTGATCCAAGTAGAGATACTTTTTTCAATAGCCTTTTCTTGACAGATCACGTGTGAGTCGTGTCATGCTGTCATGTTATTTTTGTTAAGTATTGTTTGGCATTTCATTATGGAAAGACTTACGCCTGAACAATGTTTACAAATCGTTCAACTTTATTGCGAAAATATATGTCATGATCTATCATTTGTTTTTCATTGTATTCAGCAGTGTTTACAATTTGATCATGGAGAGATACTCGTATACGCAAGATAATCAAAATAATCGTTCTCCAATTGAAACTTTTCGTGCGCTAAGTCCAATTGTTTTTTCAAATCCAAAAAAACACTTTACAATCGACAGCCATGAGCAATATTTTAGCTCTCGTTAAGAGCTACCCTTTTGCCATTGACCGATTGTAGCTACGTGCCACACAGACTCTCTTCAAGATTCACAAGTCAATATTGAACGTGCCATTCATGACATACGACTTGATTTAGTGGAAAAGGTGCTCGAAAATTGGGTTCATCGAATTCGTTCCTGCAGAAGAAGTCGTAGAGGCCATTTGAATGACGTTTTATTTAGAACTTAATTGTATCGATTGTTTTTCACATTAAATAAAAAACTTTTGAAATTCCTTAATAATAAGTGCGTTTTTTTTTTCAAAGAAATCATATCACTCTTATTGAAAAACCCTGTATATTCAAAACAGCTCACTTGGTTCAAAAGATACAATTGTTATTTTTTCTAGAATTGCCACCCCTCACAATGTGCGTAGCTAAACTATCAATGCATTGCAATTAACATCGTTTACAAACTTTTAAATATTGTTGCTTTAGCGAAACCATACATACACACATTCATATATATGTATACTTGTACAATTCTCCAATCACATGCATATCTTGATAATTTGCAACGTTATCAATATGAAAATAAAATGTCATAAGAAAATACCAATTGCAAGCAGCCAATTTGTCACGAATCGCTCCAGGGTGCAAATCAAAATGAAACCAACTAAAAACTTTAAACTCACACTCACGCACACATACATATGCATACATGTATGTGGTCTATTTACACACTAACATACGAGTATTAATGTAAATAAAAATCGATTGTGTAAATACTCGAGAGTATTTCAATAACATTTCTTTGTTTAGTTTCTTTTTTCCGTTGTCGTTGTTAGCTGCCAATACTGGAGCTGGCGCTCTTGTTGCTGCTGTCAGTGGCATTGTGTGCATTTAACGTACAACACACATGATCACACAATCTCACACACGCACACACAGCCAGAAAAACTCATGAAAAGTCAGCAATGGAGAGGTGGAAGACTTACTATGCAATAGTGTTTCGCCCATTTACCACCGCCACCACACACAACTGCGCCTCATGCCAATACCCAGTCACCCATACCGAAACAAGTCGCATAGAATGACAACCGGAACCGGAGACCATGAAAAAGACCACGCGCGTACCGCCGTGTGCGCGTATTCTAGTATCCCTGGGTATTTGAGTATTGTGGCTGGATAACATAACGAGCAGGCGTAAATGCTACCAAACACACACCCACACACATATCCACACCCATTACCCAAACGAACACCCACAATCGGTTGTACACACACATACTGACGATACCCAACCACACAAATGTTACAATCACCATTCATGCCGTGGCGTTGGTCAATGCAACGCAATGTCCATGCCATGTTGCACTTCCATTCGGTGCACAATGACGCTCGTATTTGGTCATAAACAAAATTTGGTCAACGGAATCCAAGCCCGAAACTTTGGCAAATTTATGTGTGTGTCTGCTTGCGGATGTTTGTTTGTCGGTGTGAATATTAGGGTGTAACGTTAATTTGTTTGCTCCATTGCTATATGCTAACTGAGAAGATCGCAAAGTTATGTCAGTTGAAGCTAGCTACACGGGGTAAAATTTTTTGATATGTTTGAACAGAAAGAAAATATATTTGGAACACAAATTTTTGAAACCTATATATATAAAAGAGAGTGTCTGTTTGTGGGTTTGTTCGTTTGTTTGTTCCGTATAGACGTCTAAACGGCTAGACCGATCATCTTGAAATTTTCACAGAATGTACATGTGCTGAAAATAGGGTACTTGAATTTTCGATATATCAAGCGGGCGTGGACCTGCCCATATGGGTCCAATTTTGATATTGAGAAAATTTTTTAGCTAGAGTAATGAAATTTTGTGTGTATGCATTTAGTGACAGATTATGTGAATTTTCAAAAAATGGGCGGAATCGGACCAGTGGGCGTGGCCCCGCCCATATAAGGCAAATTTTGAAATTCAAATATTTTCCACAATTTGTTAGCGAGAGTGCTGTATGTATCTGGTGGTAGTATACGTGATTGGTCCAAAAATGGGCGGAAACGGACCAATGGGCGTGGCACCGCCATATAAGCCAAATTTTGAAATTGACTTATGTTGCACAATTTGTTAGCGAGAGTGCTGTAGTTTTGTGGATATGTATCTGGTGGCAGTCTACGTGATTGGTCCAAAAATGGGCGGAATCGGACCAATGTGCGTGGCACCGCCTATATGTGCCTAATTTTGAAATTGAGATATATTGCACAATTTGTTAGCGAGAGTGCTGTTATTTTGTGTATAGGTATCTGGTGGTAGTCTGCGTGATTGGTTAAAAAATAGGCGGGATCGGACAAATGGGCGTGGCCCCGCCCATATAAGACAAATTTTGGAATTGATATATCTTGAAAATGTTGTTAGCGAGAGTCCTGTAATTTTTTACATATGGAATTTTGGTTGTCTACGTGATTGTTCCAAAAATAGCCGGGATCGGACTAAAGGGCGTGGCACCGCCCATATATATATATAGTTCTGTGATTTTGTAAATCTCACGCAGTCTACGTGATTACAAAAAAAGGGCGGCACCGCCCATAGAAACCTAATTTTGAAATTGAGATATCTTGCACAATTTGTTTAAGTGAGCGCTGTACTTTTGTATATATGTATCTGGCGGCAGTCTACGTGATTGGTCAGCAAATGGGAGGGATCAGACTAATTGACGTGGCCCCGTCCATATAAGCCAAATTTTTAAATATCTTGCACAGTATCTTATCGAGAGTGCTGCAGTTTTGGTATATGTATCTGATGACAGTCTACGTGATTCGCCCAAAAATAGGCGGGATCAGACCAATGGACGTTGCCCCGCCTATATAAGCCAAATTTTGAAATTGAGACTCATATCTTGCACTATTTTTTAGCGAGAGTGCTGTAATTGTTTGCATATGGATCTGGTGATAGTCCACGTGAATGGTACAAAAAGGGTTGGGATCGGACCAATGGGCCTGGCCCCACCCTTAGAAGCAAATTTCTGAAATAGAAATATCTTCAACAATTTGTTAGCGAGATTGTTGTAATTTTGTGAATATGCTTTTGATGGCAGTCTACGTAATTGGTTAAAAAATGGACGAGATCGGAAATCTCAATCTGGGGCAACGAAGTGGACCGGGTCCAGCTATCTATATATATAAAAGAAAACCAAATTTTTAAATTGAAATATTTTCCACAATTTATTAGCGAGAGTTCTGTAGTTTAGTGTATATGTATCTCGTGACAGTCTACGTGATTGGTCCAAAAATGGGCGGGATCGGCTCAATGGGCGTGGCCCCGCCCACATAGATCAAATTTTTAAATTTTGATATATTGCACAATTTGATAGCGAGAGTGCTGCAATGTTGTGTATATGTATCTGGATCGGAGTCTGAAGTCTGGGGCAACGAAGTGGACCGGGTCCAGCTAGTCTATATATATAAAGAAGAATGTGTGTTTGTTTGTACCGAATAGACGTCCAAACGGCTGGATTGATCTTCTTTAGATTTTCCCAGAATGTACATATGTGGGGCGTGGTGAAAATAGGGTACTCGAATTTTCGATATATCAAGTGGGCGTGGCCCCGCCCACATAAGACAAATTTTAAAATTGAGATATCTTGCACAATTTGTCAGCGAGAGTGCTGTAATTTTGTACATAGGTATCTGGTGGAAGTCTACGTGATTGGTCCAAAAATGGGCGGGATCGGACCAATGGGCGTGGTCCGCCCATATTAGCCAAATTTTGGAATTGAGATATTTTGGAATTGAGATATCTTACACAATTTGTTAGCGAGAGTGTTGTAATTTGGTGCATATGTATCTGGTGGTAGCCTACATGACTGGTCCAAAAGTGGGCGGGATCGGACCAATGGGCGTGGCCTCGCCCAAATTTTGAAATGGAGATATCTTCCACAATTTGTTAGCGAGAGTACTGTAATTTTGTCTACGTGATTAATCCGAAAATGGGCGGGATCGGAAATCTGATGTCTGGGGCAACGAAGTGGACCGGGTCCAGCTAGTTACAAATAAAATTAATGTTTACGAATTTCTCCAAATATATTTTATTTAAAAAATATTTTTGAAACTTTGCTGAATTTTCGAATTTCAGTTTTAATTTTTCCTTGATTTCGAATTATTCGCCTGAATTAAAAATGGCATATAACGGGTTTTCCAATAAGAGTGATATGATTTCTTTGAAAAAAAAACAGACTTATTGTTAAAGATACATTTAATTTCTAAATAAAAAGTCATTCAAATGGCCTCCACGACTTTTTCTGCAGGAACGAATTCGATGAAACCAATTTTCGAGTCCTTTTTCCACTAACTCAAGTCGTATGTCATGAATGGCACCTTCAGTATTGACTTGTAAAGCTTCAAGAGAGTCTGGTTTATTTCGAAAGACCAATGACTTCAAATAACCCCACAAGAAATATACTGATGGTTTTAAATCACAACTTCTTGGAGGCCATTCAATATCACAATTTCTGGAAGTAAACGAATCTCCAAACATTTCTCGCAACAATTCAATTATTTCATTGGCTGTGTGGCACGTAGCCACAATCGGTAAAAAAAAAGATAGCTCTTAACGAGAGCTAACATATTGCTCATGGGTGTCAAGGTCGTAGGTCGACTGGAAAGTGTTTTTTTTATTTAAAAAAATGGACTTAGCATCATTTTCAAATGTGAACGGAAAGTTTATTATTACTCTAGCTCCTTAACGGTACGGCGGATCGGGAATCGGTCAATGACAGAAAGATAGCTCTTAACGAGGGCTAAAATACTGCTAATGGGTGTTAAGGTCGTAGGTCGACTGGAAAGTGTTTTTTTTTTAATTTTAAAAATGGACTTAGCGCACGAAAAGTTGCATTTGGAGAACGATTATTCTGATAATAAAACTGAATAATTTGTAAAGTTGTTCTTGCGTATATCTCTTCATGATGAAATTGTAAACACTACTGAATACAATGAAAAACAAATGACAGATCGTAACATATTACAAATGGCCGAAACGTCACTTCAAAATTATATCATCCCATCGGAAAACCCGTTATATAGGGTCTATAACTAAATCTGATCCAATTTCTACTAAATTTAGTAGACTTTATTAATGGGTCTCTGTCAATTTTTACCTCTGGTGTAAAGTACGCCTTCTATAGCCCTTAAAAGCCCAATCGGAAGGAATATATATACGGGGGCTATATCTAAATCGGAACGGATTTCCACTAAAGTTGGTAATCTTTATTAATGTGTGAAGAGATTTGTCTCTGTAAGTTCTTACCCCCATCTGGAGTAAAATGCACTTTCTATAGGCCTTAGTAGCTAAATCGGATGAAAATATATAATGGAGGCTATAGCTACACCTGAACCAATTTTCACCAGTTTCAATAGGGATCGTCCTTGGACCAAACAGAGAGCTGTGCTAAATTACCTCACGATCGGACCATAAATATGACCCGCACTTTGATTACAACGACTCAGGAAGTGATTTCAAGTCGATCGGTGTAATAAACAATAGGTCTACCTATTCTTCTTTTGGATGTTACAAACAAATGAACAAACTCACCCGGACCACAGTGTGGTGTAGGGTATAAGCTTTCATTATTACTATCCCTCTTAGAATATATTATGGTTTAAATCGAATTCATATAATATCAGTTAGGGCCGATGAGCACATAATTGTCGTATTTTACAATCCGCGACTTTACAATCCGCGAATCTCATATGAAAATATTTCAAAATTTCTTAGAGTAAAAATATCCCCAGGAAAATCTTGGTAAGTACCTGATAATGACATCTCATCTCCAAATAATGACATCTCAGTATTCGCTGCATTACTTTCGGCTTATTAATAATGACTTACCAATAATAACAGAAATCATTTTGGCAAATTTAAATATATTAAAGTTTTGGCTACATGTGGGTTATTGTACAAGATTTATTTATTTTCCAACATGTTTTCAAATAATACGTGCTGATTTGAATGGAAATTCCATAAATATTTACGTACATCGTATGAAGTTAAACCCTTGAAGAATTTATCACATGCGGATTTGGGTTCAGAAATACGAATCTGATGATGAGGAAATTGTTTGTTTCGAGAAAAATGCGCGACAATATGAAAAAAATCACTTTAAATGGCCATTTCTACATATCTACCATATCTACTACTTATTTTACAACATATATGCATTATCCAAGTACTTAAACTCGTGAAAATAGAAGCACATCTTTACTTGGTATGCCTATGCAACAAATAAGTACTTATTATGCTACTTATTTGTATGCTTTTGGGAAGTACTTTCCTCCAATGACATCCCCATGTTAAAATAATGAGAAAAGTTGCTAAATAATAAGTACTTACCATTGTCGAACTTAGCTTACTAGTCAGATTATTTGGTAATGAGCAATTTTGCTGGGTCACTTCAAAAATTTCCGAATTCTTATTTTTTATTGAAGTCTGTTAATTTATTATTGACGGGCATAACAAAAAATATTATGTAATCTTACAAAAGTCTCAAAGAGAACCTTACATTTAACTCCCATCGATACAAAGCAATTTTTTTGTTAAAATAAAACACAAATGATATGTACTTCGTATTTGAAACAAATATAACTTTTTAACTAATAGAGATATTTACTTCTTTCTTTTTGAAGCTCGCGGCTAATTCTCTCATATAACCGCAGACATTTTTCATATAATTTTCCAATTTTTATATTTCGCAGGATTCTTTATATTATATAAAATTTCAATTAAAAAATGTTTTGAGTAGCAATAGTTTTGCAAATAATCGCACAGCGAAATATTTGACATATGCTGATAGAAATTAGAATGGTCTAAGACTATACGTTTAGTTTTCTCAGTTCCGCTGAAAATGTCATTTTATAGAATCTTTTTAACATTTCTACTTGGAACCGGCATAACTTTCGCGCCCCTCAGTGAAATTAATTCACAACAACGCAAACAATTTTCAAAAAAATATTTGCTGTAAAATGAAAACAATTTGACTTTTGTCCATTTGTACAATCCTATTTGACTATTTTTGATGCCATATTTTGCTTCGATCATTCCGAAATTTAGTACATAGATAACCAAGTGTATCTCATTTGACCAGTCCATATCTGTGTCGGATTTGAGCAATACTTATATATGTATTTTTATACCCTACACCACACTGTGGTACAGGGTACTATGACTTTGTGCATTTGTTTGTAACACCTAAAAGGACCCATTGTTTATTATACCGATCGACTCAGAATCACTTTCTGAGTCGATTTAGCCATGTCCGTCTGTCCGTCTGTCTGTCTGTCCATGTATTCTTGTAATCAAAGTGCAGGTCGTATTTATGGTCCGATTTTGATGAAATTTAGCATAGTGCTCTTTCTTGGCCCAAGGACGATCGTTATGTAACAAATCCCAAATTCATTCATTTTGATTATTGGGAGTTATTTGATTGTTATTAGGAGTTATTTCTCTGCGCACACAGAATACACTTTGCTTGCCTCATCCGAATTATTTGGCAACCGAATTTTGGTAGTTCTGTCTACTATCATGCGAATCCATCAGTACAACCAACATTTTGGTTGTGGTATACTTCTGCTTCCATGTTGACAACAATCATATATGGTTGCGCCAACTATGAAAATGGTTGCTAAAATTATCTGTTGTATGGTGCCACAACCAGCTGTTTATAAAAATTGGTTGTTCTGACAATTTGTCAGTCATATACGTACGCACCAGCCAGCAGACAGACAGACGGACGGACATTGCTCTAATTTCTTAAAATTACCAAAAACGGATATCCGCCGAACATACTTGGGGTCTTAGGTAACATAGGTAACAAGTATGATTTTTCAGTTAAAAAGGTACAACTCAAAATAATACCACTATTTATATACAAACTTTTTTCATAAAAAGAGTAACAACTCAAAAAAGTTGTTATTTTTCTAACATCAATAAAAAATTTTGAGTTGTTACTCTTTTGTGGAACAGATGCAATATCTTTAACAATTTGTTTGCGAGAGTGCTGTAATTTTGTGTATATGTAGTAGATGGCAGTCTACGTGATTGGTTAAAAATGGACGGAATCGGAAATCTGTAATCTGGGGCAACAAAGTGGACCGGGTCCAGCTAGTATATTAATAAAACACAGATTATTTAAGATATAGAGTTCAAATTCCAGGTGTAGTGCAAATGTTACATTTTAAGAATGAAATTCAATTTCGGTCATATGACCACCACGAGCCCGTCAACAGCGATCTATTCTTTGGACCCAATTTTCCACCACTCTTGGACACATTTCGACCGGAACGTTGGCAATTTCGCGTTGGATGTTGTCTCTGAGCTCGTCTAAAGTTGTTGTTTTACACCAAGGATATTCCTCAGGGGAATCGCCGCATTGCCAATAAAAAATGAGGAAAGGCTTTAGAGGATGCTGACGATAATGGTTTACTAGGAGGTACAGGTACTGTACCTAAAATAACTGATTGGCCAAACGGAGAGTACTGGAATATAGCTGTACTTAATTTAAATTAAGAAATGGAAATTGTTAACTTTTTTTTATTAATCTTAATAACAAATTAAAAACTGCCATAGGCATTCTACACGCAAAGATCGAAATATTAGACAACTACAATTCTCGTTTGCCGGAACTGAAATTTCGTTGTGTGTTGTGACAGAAACATATTCTGACCAAAAGAAATTTCAGTCGTCGTAAACGAGAATTGTAGTTGTCTAATATTTCGTTTGGCAGAAACGAATTTTTTCTTTGCGTGTAGTGACCGGCTTTCGCCCGGTCATTGTTTATAGGACGTCCACCCCATCTTCTTATCCGACGATATTTTCTTGATTACTTTTATTGTAAATTCTGCACAGATATAAAAAACACAAATTTATAAACATTCTTTTTAACTTCATTTTTAGTCATATGTTCTGTTGTTGTCAGAACATATGACTCGTTTTCTCAGCGTTGGCTAATCTCTCAAATGGCATCGTTACGGCAACGGTAAACATAAATTACGGTTACGTATGCCTAACCCGGCCTTTATTCAAATGCATAAAGTCCAATGGTGAGATTAAAGCACGTGCAGTACGTCTGATCTGAGTCGCGTTTGCAAAAGCTTTTTATGTTGTTGGATACAACTTGAGCGATTCCTGGAATATGTATCAACCTACCAGACATATTTAATTTTAGTGGGTATTACAAAGCCGCAGTTGCCAAGTTAACAATTCATGTGTCAATCTGCATTTACCGTCACACCCTACTATAGGCATGAGAGTCCGCCTTTGATTGTGAAGCGAATTCTGTGAAACATTTCCAAATATTGGCGCCATGGTTGCAAACCAGAAAACAACATGACGCAATATACGAGCTTTCTGTCACGCCGCCACATACTCGCACATTTGGTTGCCAATTTCGTTATGAATCTCACCGTTTGTCGTTCACCGTGCACAGTGAGTGCGTGTATGCGTACGTGCATGTTATATGTATCACACCGATCGAACGACCGACGGACCGACCGCCCGTGTGTATTTGGGGTTTTTTATTAAAGCCGTGTTCGTTCGATACAGACAACATCCACTCGTTTTGGAACCGTACTCGTACAATCACCACAAAACCATTGACTTTAAATTACAGCCTCGATGGCATTTTTTATTTAACATCGCAAAGTGACCGACTGCACGAAAACCACTTGCCCAGTTTAGTTAGTGATGTTGCGTTTTTTTGCATGGACGGGCCAGCGTATCGAGGAGGAGATGAAGAACTTTTACAAATTATATGGAGTACTTAATTGATGCTGCCTTGACTGGAGGACAGTCAGTGGAGTAGGTGTACGAGTACATTTGAGTATGAGTGTGCCAAAAACGGTGAATAGTATTTTAAATTTTATTCAGAAGTTAGAGGTCGTTTTATCTTTGAGGCTTTATTTGATTTTTGTGGGAAGTGTTTATAAAATAGAAGTACTTGGAAAATAACACTATACAACAAAATGAAATAATCTTTCCCGAATTTAATAAAGGGTGGTTAAATTTTAAGGGCCGATGTTGATTTTGAATAAAACGCAAATTATTTAGGAAATTATTGTCATTTCTTTTCATTATGATAATATTGGTATGGTTCAATTATGTATGGAACAAAATATCGGCCCCGGCGACATCGGTGGGACACATCCATCCGATGGTCCAAATTTTCGATGTACCTTGTAAGCGTGTACATGCAAGTCTTTATGCATAATGTTCATCAACGACGAGCGTGAGAGGTGCAATTGTTGGGCACGACGACGAGTAGAGGTGGACGGGTCTTCAGCCACACTATCGCGAACAACAGCAATATTTTCTGCAGTAGTAGCTGTACGAGCATGCACTGGTGTTTTCACATCTCCTACAGACCCGGTTTGCTCAAATTTTTGCACGATTCTTCCGATTGTACGCACATTTAGACGATTAAATTGACCGAAAAAAATCACGAAGTGCTCGATATGCATTTTGATTTGAACTCCCATTTTCATAAGCCTGAATAATTTTAACGCGTTGCTCGATTGTGTATGAAATGCAGAAAAAAACTTGACGTTTAGGTGTGGTTCACATTCAACATCGGCCCTTACAATTTAACCACCGTTTATAATGTAATTTGAATACGCTCACTGTATAGGATGAAGGTATATATCATATTCATAAATACTGCAGCTCGCGGTTAGGATTGACGTAGCGTCGTATGTACCCACCAAAATTTGTCATTACCAAATAATCTGACGAGTAAGCAAAGTTCGATAATGGTAAGTACTTATTATTTAGCCACTTTTTTCATTATTTTAACATAGGGATGTCATTGGAGGAAAGTACTCTCCAAAAGCGTACAATAAAGTAGCATAATAAGTACCAAAGAAAATAAAGTTATAAAGAATTTCCGTCCAGTACACACAAAAAAAGGTTTGGTTGCCTCAACCGAATTATTTTATTTTTATTTATTTATTCAATATCAATACAAAGAAAGCCAAAAAGGCCAATTATACATTTATTGTACGATACTCAACTATGTACAGCATTAATAATCTTATTAAACTAAAATGTATTATTATGAATTATAAAGTAGTTAAAAACAATTAAATATTTAACACGTTGACTGCCACGCAATTTTCAGAAAACTGGCCAAAAATTACAATTTAATTTTTTCACATTATATTACTAAAAACTCTATTTCTAGATCATAGGTATCATCAAAACGCAAAAATAATGTACTTTTTAGGAGAAAGGACCAGAAATCGCTACGAAGAAGCCAACTACTAATTAATTCGTAAGTCTTTCTTTAATATTTTGTTTTATAGTTATTATTATTTTTTATAATTATTATAATTGTTTTTATTATTTTTTTCTTTTTAGTTTTATAAACATTCTCTAATTATTGTTATAGTTATCAAGAACCCAATATAGATAAGAAAAGGCGACTGACTCAAAATGAAATTGAGTACAGCGCAAATCTAAGTGATTCAGAGTATGACGGGATTTTTAGCGATGATAGTAGCGACATTTCTGAACCTTCTGAGCATACAAGTGATAGTTATGATGAAGTCATCTCCGAACTTGAAGATGTCTCCGAACCTGATGATAATGACGATGATTTCCAAGCAACAACGTCAAATGCGAATGATGATAGAAGTTCAACACAATCCTGAATTATTTATTTTTCAAGAAAATGTTGGTGTGAAAGTAGATACATCAAATTTTGCAGTACAAACGCTAGTGGAATTATTTTTTTCGGATGAGTTTCTTGCATTACTGGTAGAACAAACTAATTTATAGCTGCGCAAGAAATTGCAAAATGTGAAAATGGGAATGGAAATGCTATAAAAAAATCTAAAAGGTTATCAAGCAGAGATGAAAGTTTTTATTGCAAATGGGACCTTGTACTTTTCCATCAACAGAAGCACAAACAAGCTATATAATGTAAACTTTTGGCGCTCACATATGAGCCGAAATTGATTCCAGTTGCTACTTCGTTATTTTCATTTGGTTGATAACAAGGTGAGACCAATCCAAAATCATTTCAACAGTGTCATGCGTGAAAACTACGTACCAAGTAAAAATATTTTTATTGACGAATCAATGATGCTTTGACGCGGAAGATTGCTTTTCCGCCAATACATAAAAAACACAAATATGGTATCAAACTATGTGAACTATGTGAGTCCGACGGTCTTGTAATGAAAATAAAAATGTACAGCGGAAAATCTGAGGAAAGTTCCAATAATGTAGGTCACACTGCTAACGTTGTTTTACATTTACTTGAGGACTATCTCGATAAAGGCTGCACGCTTTACATGAAGAGTTCGTTGCTGATCAGTCGTAGTGAACGGACGTGTTTATCACAGAGCGGATAGTTACAACCTATTACGCAGTACCTATTACGAAATCGCAAAAAATATCTGTACAAAGTATGGAAGGCCTACATCGTAGTACCTATTACGGGCTAATACAGACAAAAAATATATAAATTCCTTGACGGGGATGCCTTCGTGTTCCGATGGAGCGGGGTTCCCCAATCGTCCTACTGTCCGTCCGCTGGTCTTGGCCAAAGCCGACCACACCAAAAATGGTGACAGTACTCCCAAAAGGTGGTACGGTGAGCGGAAAACGTCACGTCCGACCGTCAAAACGGAAGCATAATGAGCACCGGATAGCGCTCAGAGTTTTAACGAAGTTGGAGGCTGTTGCTTGTTGCTTCTAAGGCCAATGAGCCGGCTGAAATAGCCACAAATTCAGCTGTGTTAACGGCTAATAAAGTCAAAAGAATCAGATCACCTGATGAACCCCTGCCTTCAAATAAAGGCAAGAGGCCCTAATGTCACCATCACAGAAGTAGTGAGGATGATTCCATCCTCAAGGACAAATGGAGACATGTGCAATCAGCCATTATGGCTCTTTACCTCGATGTCCGTAGAGAAATGCCGGGCAAATCACCAATCTGCAACGATGCAGGATGGCATCAGGGGAGAGTAAAGCTCTTATATTTCGGTGATGCCAGATCAGTAGACCTGTATAAGGCTGCTCTGAGTCGAGCGGGTGATGTGTGGCCGGGTGCCCAGTTGGATGTTGTCGAAAAAAACAACATGCCTAGTCACGCTAGAGCTATCACCTGGGTTATAGAAGAGCCCTCCAACCCGGCTGACATATTATAAATAATAAAAGATTCCAATCCTGGTCTGCCGACCCATAATTGGACAACCAGCAGGGTGGGTGAGGCGGATGATAAAAAGCGACAGGTCAATTTAATCCTTAACGCGGAATCCACCTCCCATATACAGCGTGTAAGTGCAACAGTACAATATGACTTCGAGATTATAGTCTTGAAAGTTTACAAGCAGGATATAGCTCCCACTGCGGAAGGTGAGTCGTCCATCGTGGTTGATACACGGCTTTTTGGAAGTGCGGAGGTACCCACGCCCATTATTTCTCACTCCAAGAACCTGCATTTTGGCCAGGAAAGATCTAAGTATCTTTCTCCTGGCTAATTTAAGTGGTAAAGACCAAACATCACCAAACTTGGCGACCTGTCATAACGCCCAACGGACATAACGCCCAAATTCTTTTTTGGGCCTTATGACCTCTCAAAGTGCGGTCATAACACCCAATTTTGTTTTGGGCCTTATGACCTCTCAAGGTGCGGACACAAGGCCCAAAAAATAAGGGACATAACGCCCAAATATCACTTGTAATTCTTTCTCTATTAATGTGTAAAATCGAATACTTTTGGGAAAAATGTATTATGATTGTAAAATAAGTAACGGTTCTACAGTTAATTCAGGTTCAGAAATGCCTTCGATGGTTGTAATTGAAACATTCATTCAGTTGCTTTTGAAACAGTGACGAGAATGGGTGATATAGTTGAACCAGAAACGTTGTACAATTTCAGTTTGTTGGGGGTGCTCGCAGAAACTGCGAATTATAACAAATGCAAATGCAAAAGGAAAACCTAAATATAGAAGCATTGCCATTATTTTCAATAGGGTTGATATATGTTGATATTAAGTCTTAAAGAAATACGTATGATGAAGATAAATACTTGCAGAAAAGCCGAGTGCAAAGAATTCTACAAGAAATCGCGCGCGCGATTACTCGTAAAATTCTTTACACTCGGCTTTTCTGCAAGTTCTTAACTACATCACATATATTGTTTTTCGATTTAAAACAACCATATTTAAAATGTTTGGGAAATTAAATTTGTATAAGGCCTTATACGTATGTATACTTCACCAGAATTCTACGAGAAATCGCGCGCGCGGCCATACTACCATATTTGAAATGTTTGGGAAATTAAATTTGGATAAGGCCCTAATGTATGATGAAGATAACTACATCACATATATCGTTTTTCGATTTAATACTACCATATTTGAAATGTTTGGGAAATTAAATTTGGATAAGGCCTTATACGTATGATGAAGATAAGAACTTGCAGAAAAGCCGAGTGTAAAGAATTTTACGAGAAATTGCGCGCGCGATTACTCATAGAATTTTTTACACTCGGCTTTTCTGCAAGTTCTTATCTTCATCATACGTATTGCTTTAAGACTTAATATAAACTTATATCATACCCTATTGAAAATAATGCCAATGCCTCCATATTTAGGTTTTTTCTTTTTCTTTTTTAAGCTAATTGTGGGGCAGGTGGAAGAAATTTACATTTGATTTAAATTGAACCATATCTTTAAAGTTCTTCCAATAAATTATAATTATCACTTATACGTATGATGAAGATAAGAACTTGCAGAAAAGCCGAGTTTAAAGAATTTTACGAGAAATTGCGCGCGCGATTGCTCATAGAATTTTTTACACTCGGCTTTTCTGCAAGTTCTTATCTTCATCATACGTATTGCTTTAATACTTAATATAAACTTATATCATACCCTATTGAAAATAATGCCAATGCTTCCATATTTAGGTTTTTTCTTTTGCTTTTTTAAGCTAATTGTGGGGCAGGTGAAAGAAATTTACATCTATCTATATATCTATATATATAAAAATGAAACGGTCCATCTGTGTAATGGCATCACGTCAGAACGGCTGGAGCGATTTGGATGATTTTTTTTATTCGATTCTAAATTTTCACGAGATGGTTTATATAGAAAAAAAAATTAATTGGACAAAGAGGCGTGGTACCTCCCATACAAATCGCAGGTTAAAAATCCGATATTTCTGCTCCTATTATAGGTATAGTGCTGAAATTTTGTTTGTATGCATTTAATGGCAGATTATGTGAATTTTCCAAAAATGGGCGGAATCGGACCAATGGGAGTGGCCCCGCCCATATAAGCCAAATTTTGAAATTGAGATATTTTGCACAATTTGTTAGCGAGAGTGCTGGAATTTTGTGTATATGTAAACGGTGGCAGTCTACGTGATTGGTCCAAAAATGGGCGGGATCGGACCAATGGGCGTGGCCCCGCCCACATAGACAAAATTTTGATATCTTGCACAATTTGCTAGCGGGAGTGCTGCAATGTTGCGTATATGTAGGTTAGGTTAGGTTAGGGTGGCAGCCGTATTTTTTTTACAAGCTCACATAGACCAGTTTAGGTCCCTAGTGTTACCACGGGCTGAAATGCCCCTCATCGAAACCAACCTGTTTGATATATAAATTTATCGATAGTACGAATATCAGTACTAGAAAGATCTGTTAGGCTGCCTAAAAAGGCCGACCCCAGTATGTCCAGTCGTCGTTTACTCAAAGCGGGACAGTCGCAAAGCAAGTGCTCAATGCTCTCCACTTCTTCCTCATCTCCACAGCTTCGGCAGAAGTCATTGGAGTCAATACCCAATCTTTTGGCGTGTTCGCCGATCAAGCAGTGTCCCGTCAGAACCTTTACTAACGTAGACAATCGTTTCCTCTCTAGTGCGAGAAGATATTTTGACCTTTTCAGGTCATACCTTGGCCAGATTTGTCTAGCTACCCTGCAGGTGCCGATTTCTGTCCATCTTTCGTTGGACTGCCTGATTGCCTCTTGCCTAAGCCAAAGCTTGCACGTGGATAGTGGCGCACCAATATATGCAAATTCTTCGAGAATTTGTAATGTCGTCCCTTTCCTAGCAAGTTCATCGGCTTTGCAGTTCCCCGGGATATCCCTATGCCCAGGCACCCATATGAGGTGTATATTAAACTGCTCAGCCATCTCGTTAAGAGATCTGCTGCAGTCGAGGGCTGTTTGTGAATTTAGGGATGTTGCCTCCAGAGAATTGATGGCAGCCTGGCTGTCCGAGTAAATGACAACGCCAGTGTTGGTTACTATGTTGCGACTCAGCCACTTGGCGACTTCCCATATTGCCATTATTTCGGCTTGATAGACACTGCAGGTATCTGGTAGTCTGTGAGCTATATCCAGACTAAGTTCTTCACAGTGTACTCCGAAGCCAACCTTTTCATCAAGCTTCGAACCATCCGTGTAAAAGTGGAGATGGTTTCTATTACCTGGTATTCTGCTGACCCATTCGTCTCTGGCGGGAATCATAGTGATGTAATTTCTCTCGAAGGTGTACACAGTTGGTATATAGTCCACTCGGTCGGTTACCATAGCACTACACTTTGATATCCTCATGTGACCATAGTTCTTGTACCTCCACAGTGATAGGTAGTTTAATCTTATTGCCGCTTTGGTTGCAACTTCTCTCGCCACAATATTAATCGGCAGTATATGGAGTAGGGCTTGTAGAGACTCGGTCGCTGTAGTCCTTAAGGCTCCGCTTATGCTCAGGCAGGCAGTTCTCTGAACCTTTGTTAGTAGGTTGGTAATGGTTAGTTTGTCAGTTGCCGTCCACCATACCACAATACCGTATAACAGTATTGGACGAACTACTGCTATATATATCCAGTGGACGATTTTAGGAGAGAGTCCCCACCGCGACCCTACAGCCTTTTTGCAGGAATATAAGGCGACGTTGGCCTTCCTTACACGTTCCAATACGTTAAGTCTAAATAACATTTTCCTATCTAGAATTATTCCTAAAAATTTTGCACTTTCAGAAAAGACTAGATCTGTTCCATTTATCCGAGGTGGAGGGTCCACATGTGGGACATTATTCATCCTAGTAAAGAGAACCAATTCTGTCTTGTTGGGGTTAACGCCCAAACCGCTGCTTCTGGCCCATCTAACCAACTTGTTCAGAGCCACCTGTAGGATGTCTCTGAGGACGTTTACGAATTTGCCACTCTCTGCGATTGCCACGTCGTCCGCATATGCCACGACCTTGCAGCCACAACGTTCTAGCTCTAGCAGGATTTCATTCACCGCTAGGTTCCAAATTAGTGGAGACAGTACTCCTCCTTGCGGGGTCCCTCTGTTTACATACCTTGTTAGAGTTGTGGACCCTAGACATGCTGTTATGCGTCTTCTGGTGAGCAGACTTTGAATTAGTCTAATCAAACTATTGTTAACGTTTAGATGTGACAGTGCCGCAATTACCGCATCTGAGTGAATGTTGTTAAAAGCCCCTTCTATGTCAAGAAATGCCACCATGGTGAATTCCTTGAAATGCAGGGACGATTCGATAGTGCTCACAAGTTCGTGCAGGGCTGATTCTGTAGACTTGCCCTTATTGTAGGCATGTTGGTTCCCCGACAGGAGTTTTGTATCCAGGTTTTCCCTAATGAAATGATCTAAAAGTCTTTCCAGACCTTTCAATAGGAAGAATGATAGGCTAATTGGTCTGAAGTCTTTTGGCCTAGTGTGTGATATCTTTCCCGCTTTAGGTATGAATACCACTTTGGTATCCCTCCACCGATTAGGGACGTATGAAAGCCTGATACAGCCTACATAAATTTTCTCCAGCCAGGGGATAATGTACTTTAACATTTTCTGCATTTCTGCTGGAGTGATGCAATCTGGTCCAGTTGACTTGAAGGGCTCAAAGCTGTTAATAGCCCAGCTTATTCTGGATCTCTCAGTCTGGTGGCATTCTACGTAATTGGTGAAAAAATGGGCGGGACCGGACCAATGTTCGTGGCCCCGCCCATATAAGCCAAATTTTGAAATTGAGATATTTTGCACAATTTGTTAGCGAGAGTGCTGGAATTTTGTGTATATGTAAACGGTGGCAGTCTACGTGATTGATCCAAAAACGGGCGGGATCGAACCAATGGGCGTGGCACCGCCCATATAAGCCAAATTTAAAAAATGTGATATCTTGCACAATTTGTTAGCGAGAGACCTGGAATTTTGTGTATATATATCCGTTGGCGATCTACGTGATTGGTCCAAAAATGGGCGGGTTCGGACCAATAGGCGTGGCCCCGCCCACAATGACCAAATTTTGAAATTTTTATATCTTGCACAATTTGCTATCGGGAGTGCTGCAATGTTGTGTATATGTATCTGGTGGCATTCTACGTAATTGGTCAGAAAATGGGCGGGATCGGACCAATGGTCGTGGCCCCGCCCTTATAAGCCAAATTTTGAAATTGATATAACTTGCACAATTTTTTATCTAGAGTGCTGTCATGTTGTAGATATGTATCTGGTGACAGTCCACGTGATTGGTCCAAAAATTGGCGGGATCTGACCAATGGGCGGGCCACCGCCCATATAAGCCAAATTTTGAAATTGAATTATCTTGCTCATTTTGTTAGCGAGAGTGTTGAAATTTTGCGTATATGTATCTGGTAGCAGTCTACGTGATTGGCTTTCAATTGGGCGGAATAGGACCAGTGGGCGTGGCCCAGCCCATATTTTGATATATCTTGCAAGTATTATATAGGAAATACATGAACAAAAATGCTCGGTATGCGATAATTACAGCTGCTCACTCCAATACAATCGCAATATGATAATGTGATGCAATATCGATGAAACAAGAATTTGGAAATTTTATAAGTATACATTTCTATTTTCTGGACTTTCCACTGAATTCGGTATTTTTTCATTCAGTGAATTTATTACTAATACCAGTAAGGAAAGGCAGAAAGTCGGGCGGGGCCGACTATATAATACCCTACACCTCCCTAACAATGCGATAAGGGTCATTGCGATAATAATTTGGAATAATTGGTAAATGTATTTTGAACCGATAATCGCAAAATTAAGCAATATTCGTTCCTAAATTGAGAATAATCTTTCTGGAGAACTTTGTAATGATCGGAAGTAAAGTACAACTTCTATAGCGCTTTGTAACCAAATCTGGAGGAACATATATATGGAGGTTATATATAAATCTGAATCGATTTTCCTAGAATACTCATTCATGTAAAATAGAAACCTGTTTCTGTCGAATTTCGTACTGATCGGATATAAAACACAGTCTCTACAGCGCTTACATGTCAAATTGGGGGTAACATATATATATGGGGGCTATATCTAAATCTGAACTGATTTTCTCCGAATTTTGCGGCATTCCTTCATGTAATAAGAAACCTCTTTCTGCCGAATTTCTTACTGATCGGATATAAAATACAGTTTCTACAGCGCTTGAATTTCAAATCGGGGGTAACATATATATAGGGGACTATATCTAAATCTGAGCCGATTTTCTCCGAATTTGGCAGTATTCCTTCATGTAATAACAAACCTCTTTCTGCCGAATTTCGTACTGATCGGATATAAAATACAGTTTCTACAGCGCGAATTTTGACATGGACAGCGAAGCGCACCGGGCTCAGCTAGTCTATATCTATATATGTATATAAAAATGAAACGGTCCATCTGTGTAATGGCATCACGTCAGAACGGCTGGAGCGATTTGGATGATTTTTTTTTATTCGATTCTGAATTTTCACGAGATGGTTTATATAGAAAAAAAAAATTAATTGGACAAAGGGGCGTGGTACCTCCCATACAAATCGCAGGTTAAAAATCCGATATTTCTGCTCCTATTATAGGTATTTGAACAAAATTTGGTACATCCGTTTAATGTATGCGTTCCAAGCTTTACTCCAAATATGGGCGGGGAAAAAAAATTTTGCAAATAGTGGGCGGGGAAAATGTGGGCGTGGCAAATCGTTTGTGTGTTTGTTCCGTATAGACGTCTAAACGGCTAGACCGATCATCTTGAAATTTTCACATAATGTACATGTGTAGGGGGTGCTGAAAATAGGGTACTTGAATTTTCGATATATCAAGTGGGCGTGGACCCGCCCATATGGGTCCAATTTTGATATTGAGAAAAAATTTTAGCTAGAGTGCTGAAATTTTGCGTGTATGCATTTAGTGGTATATTATGTGAATTTTCCAAAAATGGGCGGAATCGGACCAATGGGCGTGGCCCCGCCCATATAAGCCAAATTTTGAAATTGAGATATGTTGCACAATTTGTTAGCGAGAGTTCTGAAATTTTATGTATGTATATGTATATGGTGGCAGTCTACGTGATTGGTCCAAAAATGTGCGGGATCGACCCAATGGGCGTGGCCCCGCCCACATAGACCAAATTTTGAAATTTTGATATCTTGCACCATTTGCTAGCGGGAGTGCTGCAATGTTGCGTATATGTATCTGGTGGCATTCTACGTAATTGGTCAAAAAATGGGCGGGATCGGACCAATAGGCGTGGCCCCGCCCATAAAAGCCAAATTTTTAAATTGAGATATCTTGCAGAATTTGTTAGCTAGAGTGCTGTAATGTTTTTCGTTTGTATCTGGTAGCAGTCCACGTGATTTTTCCAAAAATGTGCGGGATCGGACCAATGGGAGTGGCACCGCTCATATAAGCCAAATTTAAAAAATGTGATATCTTACACAATTTGTTACCGAGAGACCTGGAATTTGTACATATATATCCGTTGGCGACCTACATGATTGGTCCAAAAATGGGCGGGTTCGGACCAATAGGCGTGGCCCCGCCCATATAAGCCAAATTTTGAAATTGAGATATTTTGCACAATTTGATAGCGAGAGTGCTGCAATTTTGTGTATAAATATCTGGTGATAGTCTACGTGATTGGTCCAAAAATGAGCGGCATCGAACCAATGGGTGTGGCCACGTCCATATAAGCCAAATTTTGAAATTAAAATATCTTGCACAATTTATTATCGAGAGTGCTGCAGTTTTGGACATATGTATCTGATGACTGTCTTAGCGATTCGCCCAAAAATTGGCGGGATCAGACCAATGGACGTGGCTCCGCCTATATAAGCCAAATTTTGAAATTGAGACACATATCTTGCACAATTTTTAGCGAGAGTGATGTCTGGTGGTAGTCTACGTTATTGGTCCAAAAAGGGTCGGGATCGGATCAATGGCCGTGGCCCTGCCCATATAAACTAATTTTGAAATTGAGATGTCTTACACAATTGCTTAGCGATAGTTCTGTAATTTTGTGCATATGTATCTGATGATAGCCTACGTGAATGTTCTAAAAAGTGGCGGGATCGGATCAATGGGCCTCGCCCCGCCCATATAAACCAAATTTTGAAATTGAGATATCATGCACAAT
The DNA here is from genome assembly GCA_963930755.1 of Eudasyphora cyanicolor. Classification (NCBI taxonomy): domain Eukaryota; kingdom Metazoa; phylum Arthropoda; class Insecta; order Diptera; family Muscidae; genus Eudasyphora; species Eudasyphora cyanicolor. The sequence continues at coordinate 167,133,327 of OZ005737.1, forward strand.
TTGTTAGCGAGAGTGCTGTGATTTTGTGCATCTCACGCAGTCTACGTGATTACACAAAAAAGGGCGGCACCGCCAATAGGAGCCTAATTTTTAAATTGAGATATCTTGCACAATTTGTTTAAGTGAGCGCTGCAGTTTTGGGTATATGTATCTGATGACAGTCTACGTGATTCGACCAAAAATAGGCGGGATCAGAACAATGGACGTTGCCCTGCCTATGCGAGTATAAGTCAAATTTTGAAATTGAGAGTCATATCTTGCACAATTTTTTACCGAGAGTGCTGTAATTTCGTGTATATATATCTGGTGATAGTCTACGTGAATGGCCCAAAAGGGTTGGGATCGGACCAATGAGCGTGGCCCCACCCTTATAAGCAAATTTCTGAAATTGAAATACCTTGAACAATTTGTTAGCGAGAGTGTTGTAATTTAGTAAATATGCATTTGATGGCAGTCTACGTAATTGGTTCAAAAATGGACGGGATCGGAAATCTCAATCTGGGGCAACGAAGTGGACCGGGTCCAGCTAGTTTGATTTAAATTGAACTATATCTTTAAAGTTCTTCCAATAAATTATTATTATCACTTAAATTATTACTATTTATTATTACAAAAACAAAAAAGGACATAAAGCCCCCAAAAAAAATTGGGCCGAGCATGGGTCGGTCATAAGGCCCAAAACCAAATTGGGCGTTATGACCGCATTTAGAGAGGTCATAATGCCAAAAAAATTTTGGGCGTTATGACCGGTCACCACCAAACTTAATGTCACCATCAACAGGACACTCACCAAGCCCTTCAATGAAGTGGCGAAGGAGAGTCTAGTGATGGCTGTTATAGACAGAAGTAGTGAGGATGGTTCCATCCTCAAGGACAAATGGATCCATGTGCAATCAGCCATTATGGCTCTTCACCTCGATGTCCGTAGATAAATACCGTGCAAATCACCAATCTGCAACGATGCAGGATGGCATCAGGGGAGAGTAAAGCTCTTATATTTCGGTGATGCCAGATCAGTAGACCTGTATAAGGCTGCTCTGAGTCGAGCGGGTGATGTGTGGCCGGGTGCCCAGTTGGTTGTTGTCGAAAAAAAACAACAGAAGAGCCCTCCAACCCGGCTGACATATTAGAAATAATAAAAGATTCCAATCCTGGTCTGCCGACTCATAATTGGACAATCGGCAGGGTGGGTGAAGCGGATGGTACAAAGCGACAGGTCAATTTAATCCTTAACGCGGACTCCACCTCCCATATACAACGTGCAAGTGCAACAGTAAAATATGGCTTCGAGACTATAGTCTTGAAAGTATACAAGCAATCCTGCTCCCACTGCGGAAGGTGAGTCGTCCACCGTGGTTGATACACGGCTTTTTCGAAGTGCGGAGGTACCCACGCCCATTATTTCTCACTCCAAGAACCTGCATTTTGGCCAGGAAAGATCTAAGTATCTTTCTCCTGGCTAATTTAAGTGGTAAAGACCAAACATCTGCTAGTTTTGAGATCGGTAATCGCATATATTGGGTGGTCTCCAGTTAATTGCCTTATGAAGCTGTAATTCCGACTGCTCTATTCAGGGAAGTAGTAGAAGAAGCAACGTCTGACGAGGTCGAGCTGATTATTGGCGCAGACACGAACGCTCATCATACAATCTGGGGTAGTACGGATATAAACAATAGGGGTGATTCGCTTCTTGACTTTATTCTAACTACCAACCTAAGTATTTGTAACATATGTAATAAATTAAAGACAGGCAAGAAGTACTCGATGTAACGTTTGCTACTGACCGGCTGTCAGACAAAATTATTGGGTGGAATGTACTGGATGACCACTCAGTCTCAGATCACCATTATATCGAGTTCAAACTCGCTGAAAAAGCGCCTAAACCTGCCGTCCACAGAAATGTGAGGAAGACAAAGTGGTACCTGTATGAAAAGAATTTCAAGAAAGTCATCAATTATAAACTTCTTTATGAACCGAATGACAAAGCCAGTCTGGATAATCTGGTCGAGCATATCACCGCATCATTCAATAGTTCCCTCGAAGAAGCCTGTCCACTAACAATGTAAAAGGGTAAAACTAAAACTCAATGGTGGACTTCTGAGCTAACGGCAAGGAAAAAGACCTGCAACAAGCTATTCAACAAGGCGAAATCTACTGGAGTCGCTAATGATTGGGATGCATATAAAGGGCAACTCAAGATCTATAAGAAGGAGCTTAGGAAGGCGGAAAGAAGCTCTTGGTATTCCTTCTATGGCGAAGTGAAAAAGGTCTCCGACGCCGCAAGGCTGAGAAAGGTACTATCCACTTCTCCTTGTACAGTGGGGTATTTGCAGGATGAGGCAAACAACTGGACAAAAAAAAGCGAGCAATCGCTAAATGCACTGCTCGACACACATTTTCCGGGGAACTCATCAACAGAGCCTGGGGATCAACAGGACCAACAAGAGTGCGAGTGGACTGCGAGCGTCGCTAGCTTATTGACTGAGAGATCCAGAATAAGATGGGATATTAATAGCTTTGAGCCCTTCAAGTCACCTGGACCAGACGGCATCACTCCAGCAGAAATGCAGAAAATGTTAAAGTACATTCTCCCCTGGCTGGAGAAAATGTATGTAGGCTGTATCAGGCTTTCATACATCCCGAAACGATGGAGGGGTACCAAAGTGGTATGCATACCCAAAGCGGCGAAGATATCACCCATTAGGCCAAAAGACTTCAGACCAATTAGCCTATCCTCCTTCATATTGAAAGGTCTGGAAAGACTTTTAGATTATTTCATTAGGGAAAACCTGGATAAAAAACTCCTGTCGGGGAACCAACATGCTTACAATAAGGGAAAGTCTACAGAATCAGCCCTGCACGAACTTGTAAGCACTATCGAATCGTCCCTGCATTTCAAGGAATTCACCATGGTGGCATTTCTTGACATAGAAGGGGCTTTTAACAACATTCACTCAAATGCGGTAATTGCGGCACTGTCACATCTTAAGGTAAACTCTAGCTTGATTAGACTTATACACAGCCTGCTCAACAGAAGACGCATAACAGCGTGTCTTGGGTCCACAACTCTAACAAGGTTTGTAAAAAGAGACAGTACACAAGGAGGAGTACTGTCTCCACTAATATGGAACCTTGCGGTGAACGAAATCCTGCTAGATCTGGAACGTTGTGGGTGCAAGGTCGTGGCATATGCGGACGACGTGGCAATCGCAGTGAGTGGCAAATTCGAAAACGTCCTCAGAGACATCCTACAGGTGGCTCTGAACAATTTGGCTAGATGGGCCAGAAGCAGCGGTTTGGGCTTTAACCCAAACAAGACAGAATTGGTTCTCTTTACCAGGATGAACAATTTCCCACATGTAGAACCTCCACCTCGGATAAATGGAACAGATCGAGTCTTTTCTGAAAGTGCAAAATTGTTAGGAATAATTCTAGATAGGAAACTGTTATTTAGACTTAACGTGTTGGAACGTGTAAGGAAGGCCAACGGCGGCTTATATTCCTGCAAAAAGGCTGTAGTGTCGCGGTGGGGCCTCTCTCCTAAGATCGTCCACTGGATATATATAGCAGCAGTTCGTCCAATACTGTTACTCGGCATTGCGATATGGTGGACGGCAACTGACAAACTAACCATCACCAACCTACTAACAAAGGTTCAGATAACTGTCTGCCTGTGCATAAGCGGAGCCTTAAGGACTACAGCGATTGAGTCTCTACAAGCCCTGTCGATTAATATTGTGGCGAGAGAAGTTGCAACCAGAGCGGCAATAAGATTAAACTGCCTATCAATGTGGAGGTACAAGAACTACGGACACATGAGGACAAAGTGTAAACGACGACTGGACATACTGGGGTCGGCCTTTCTAGGCAGCCTAACAGATCTTTCCAGTACCGAAATTTGTATATCAAACAGGTTGGTTTCGATTTCAGCCCGTGATAACACTAGGGACCTAAACTGGTCTATGTGAGCTTGTAAAAAATTCGATTGCCACCCTAACCTAACCTAATCTACATGGATAATTATCCCCTCACCTTAGAGAGGATGGTATATATCATTTGCTACGAACCACAAGTGTAACACATCGAAGGAGTGACCTAAGACCCTAAGTATGTTCGGCGGATATCCGTTTTGGGTCATTTTAAGTCGAATGAGCAATGTCCGTGCGTCTGTCTGTCTACTGGCTGGTGCGCACGATAACTCTCAAAAGGAGTAACCGATTGCCTTCAAATTTGGTATGTGGTAATATTTTCTTCTATCTCCGGCTAAGTTCGAAGATGGGCCTTATTGGTCCACTCCTTCTAGTAGCTCCCCCACAAATGGTTAACATTTAGTGAAATATTGATTATTCAATAACTTCTATACTACTTACTTGAATCCTCTAAAATTCTACACATAGTATTAGTTTATTAGTCACTATTACCTCGAGATAAATGGGCGAAGTTGCCACTCCCATTTTGGTACCGCCCACACAAATGGACAATTTTGAACCAAAAGCTAATAGATTTAACTTTATTATCAGTGCATTTAAAGACTTGAAATTTTGAGCAGTGTATCCGTTTAATAGTACCTACAATACAGTGAAAAATGGGCATTATTGCCACGCTACTTTTGGTACCTCCCACACACATGGAACATTTTGGACGAAAATTTACCAGCTTATAACTTTAATACCAGTGCATACAAATACTTGAAATTTTGTCCAGTGTAATGCTTTTATAGTACCTAGAGTCCAGAGAAAATTGGGTATTATTGGCCCGCCCTTTTTGGTACATCCCACACAAATGGACCTTTTTGTACCAAAAGTTAACAGCTTTTAACTTTAATACCAGTGCATACAATCACTTGAAATTTCGTACAGTGAAATGGTTTTGTAGTACCTAGAGTCTAGAGAAAAGTGGCCGTAATTGGCACGCCCCTTTTAGTACCTCCCACACAAATGGACCATTTTACAACAAAAGTTAACAGCTTATATCTTCAATACCAGTGCATATTAATACTTTAAATTTTGTACATTGTAATGCTTTTATAGTACATAGAGTCCAGAGAAAAGTGACCCGTATTGGTTCGCTCCTTTTGGTACCTCTCACACCAATGGACCATTTTGTACCAAAAAGTAAACGGTTTTTAACTTTAATACCGGTACATACTTTTAAGTTATTAAATGCAATTTAAAGTGATAATAATTAAAATAAAACAAAAAAATAAAAATAAATACTAATATTTGTTTGGGACTCAAGGTGAGGGGATTCATTAGTCGGTTTACCCGACTGAACATTCTTAAGGTAAGTACAGACGATTTGCTGATCGGATAACATTGCCAGAAAAATGGCGGAAAAATGCAACCCTGTGAATTTACAACCGTGTGAACATACAATTTTTGTTTTGCAACGTTAGCAGAAAAGTCATTGCGAGATAATTTGCTTGAAATTTTGAGCAGTGTATCCGTTTAATAGTACCTACAATACAGTGAAAAATGGGCATTATTGCCACGCTACTTTTGGTACCTCCCACACAAATGGAACATTTTGGACGAAAATTTACCAGCTTATAACTTTAATACCAGTGCATACAAATACTTGAAATTTTGTACAGTGTAATGCTTTTATAGTACCTAGAGTCCAGAGAAAATTGGGTATTATTGGCCCGCCCTTTTTGGTACATCCCACACAAATGGACCTTTTTGTACCAAAAGTTAACAGCTTTTAACTTTAATACCAGTGCATACAATCACTTGAAATTTCGTACAGTGAAATGGTTTTGTAGTACCTAGAGTCTAGAAAAAAGTGGCCGTAATTGGCACTCCCCTTTTAGTACCTCCCACACAAATGGACCATTTTACAACAAAAGTTAACAGCTTATATCTTCAATACCAGTGCATATTAATACTTTAAATTTTGTACATTGTAATGCTTTTATAGTACATAGAGTCCAGAGAAAAGTGACCCGTATTGGTTCGCCCCTTTTGGTACCTCTCACACCAATGGACCATTTTGTACCAAAAAGTAAACGGTTTTTAACTTTAATACCGGTACATACTTTTAAGTTATTAAATGCAATTTAAAGTGATAATAATTAAAATAAAACAAAAAAATAAAAATAAATACTAATATTTGTTTGGGACTCAAGGTGAGGGGATTCATTAGTCGGTTTACCCGACTGAACATTCTTAAGGTAAGTACAGACGATTTGCTGATCGGATAACATTGCCAGAAAAATGGCGGAAAAATGCAACCCTGTGAATTTACAACCGTGTGAACATACAATTTTTGTTTTGCAACGTTAGCAGAAAAGTCATTGCGAGATAATTTGCTTGAAATTTTGAGCAGTGTATCGGTTTAATAGTACCTACAATACAGTGAAAAATGGGCATTATTGCCACGCTACTTTTGGTACCTCCCACACAAATGGAACATTTTGGACGAAAATTTACCAGCTTATAACTTTAATACCAGTGCATACAAATACTTGAAATTTTGTACAGTGTAATGCTTTTATAGTACCTAGAGTCCAGAGAAAATTGGGTATTATTGGCCCGCCCTTTTTGGTACATCCCACACAAATGGACCTTTTTGTACCAAAAGTTAACAGCTTTTAACTTTAATACCAGTGCATACAATCACTTGAAATTTCGTACAGTGAAATGGTTTTGTAGTACCTAGAGTCTAGAGAAAAGTGGCCGTAATTGGCACGCCCCTTTTAGTACCTCCCACACAAATGGACCATTTTACAACAAAAGTTAACAGCTTATATCTTCAATACCAGTGCATATTAATACTTTAAATTATGTACATTGTAATGCTTTTATAGTACATAGAGTCCAGAGAAAAGTGACCCGTATTGGTTCGCCCCTTTTGGTACCTCTCACACCAATGGACCATTTTGTACCAAAAAGTAAACGGTTTTTAACTTTAATACCGGTACATACTTTTAAGTTATTAAATGCAATTTAAAGTGATAATAATTAAAATAAAACAAAAAAATAAAAATAAATACTAATATTTGTTTGGGACTCAAGGTGAGGGGATTCATTAGTCGGTTTACCCGACTGAACATTCTTAAGGTAAGTACAGACGATTTGCTGATCGGATAACATTGCCAGAAAAATGGCGGAAAAATGCAACCCTGTGAATTTACAACCGTGTGAACATACAATTTTTGTTTTGCAACGTTAGCAGAAAAGTCATTGCGAGATAATTTGCTTGAAATTTTGAGCAGTGTATCGGTTTAATAGTACCTACAATACAGTGGAAAATGGGCATTATTGCCACGCTACTTTTGGTACCTCCCACACAAATGGAACATTTTGGACGAAAATTTACCAGCTTATAACTTTAATACCAGTGCATACAAATACTTGAAATTTTGTACAGTGTAATGCTTTTATAGTACCTAGAGTCCAGAGAAAATTGGGTATTATTGGCCCGCCCTTTTTGGTACATCCCACACAAATGGACCTTTTTGTACCAAAAGTTAACAGCTTTTAACTTTAATACCAGTGCATACAATCACTTGAAATTTCGTACAGTGAAATGGTTTTGTAGTACCTAGAGTCTAGAGAAAAGCGGCCGTAATTGGCACGCCCTTTTAGTACCTCCCACACAAATGGACCATTTTACAACAAAAGTTAACAGCTTATATCTTCAATACCAGTGCATATTAATACTTTAAATTTTGTACATTGTAATGCTTTTATAGTACATATAGTCCAGAGAAAAGTGACCCGTATTGGTTCGCCCCTTTTGGTACCTCTCACACCAATGGACCATTTTGTACCAAAAAGTAAACGGTTTTTAACTTTAATACCAGTACATACTTTTAAGTTATTAAATGCAATTTAAAGTGATAATAATTAAAATAAAACAAAAAAATAAAAATAAATACTAATATTTGTTTGGGACTCAAGGTGAGGGGATTCATTAGTCGGTTTACCCGACTGAACATTCTTAAGGTAAGTACAGACGATTTGCTGATCGGATAACATTGCCAGAAAAATGGCGGAAAAATGCAACCCTGTGAATTTACAACCGTGTGAACACACAATTTTTGTTTTGCAACGTTAGCAGAAAAGTCATTGCGAGATAATTTGCTGATTGTTATATGTGCGAAGTTTATGCATGTGACAACGGCGCCATTGCCAGAAAAACAGTTTATTTGCAACACTGACTATAATGTATTTTTATTGGCAATCCTGCATATAAATATTTACAAAATATATTGTAAATATATGAAATTGTAATGTTTTCTCGCAATCGTCTGAACTGTCAATTCACCTTTGCCTTATAATCTGACATTGTCCGTATATTTGCAGCACTTTAACAGGGTTGATAACGTTTGCCGATCTGGCAATCGTCTATACTCAGATTTACTTGTTTTTATAATTCAGTTAGTCTTACAAAACTGTAACATACACGAACAACTTATGTGTGTGGAACCCTGCGAAGTAACAGAAAAGGAAACCCCAGAGGTGTGGAAATCGTAAACTGAAAAAACGGGAGTGTTTTTGGCAGTAAAATGGCCCTGTTACTGTATGCAAATGGAAAGACAAACGAGATGTCCTTACCATTTCACACATTCATGCTGTTGAAATGGTAGAGGTGCCCAATCGCAATGGAAAAATGTCTATGAAACCGAATATAATTTGATATTACAATAATGGAATGTCTGGGATTGACCGGTCAGATCAAATGATTTCGTACTACACATCTCTGAGAAAGACTATTAGATGGCTGAAACCCACCCACATGACTTTTTATACTACTCTTAACTATTTATACAAATATATGTGCAAGGAAATTGCACATATAAAGTTACATCTTTTCGAAATTTAATCCATAATTTTAATTTAGGTCCCGGTTTGATATCAGTGACGCCGTTTCGTGTTTTATTTATTTTCCAAATGCGTTTATACATAGAGAAAACCGGCTTGAAAATCAAAAATATGAAATTCTTTCTGTTTCGAGGTAATTTTCAATTTTACGGTTTAATATTCAAACTTATTTGTTTGTATGTACATATGTACATATATCTGTAATAGGTTGTCTGTAGAAGAAAGAAATGAATATTACATCAATTTGATAACGTCTACAGTGGACTCTGATGCAGGGGAATCAGCAATATATTTCGCGACAGACATTTCATAGGACCAAATCCAAATACAAAGAATATGTCAAAAGTTGACACATTCAATTGCATTAAAAGACCCGCGGTTAGAGATTTGATAAGGAGATTTTCCAACAAGAAAGCAGAATCTGAGTATGCAAAATGGAATGATGAAAATCCAGACACGTCGTGAATGGAATTGTATAACAGATGAAGAGCTGTCTGCGTTTTTCGGAATTTTGCTTATTATGGGCTGTCATATGTCAAATCAAGAGTCATTGGCTGAACTTTGGAAGAAAAAATCATATCCATTGTACCGTGCAACTATGTCTTGCGATAGATTTACCGATATTCTAAGATTTCTCCGTTTTGACTGGCATCTAACCGGAGCAGTTCGTCAACAAGAAGATTAGGCAGCACCGATTAGAGATGTTTTTGAAATGGTGAATGCAAATTTGAGAGCTAATTATCGACCACACGAATCAATCACCGTTGATGAACAGTTATTCGGATACAGGGGTCGAACTCGGTTCACCCAATATATGCCATCTAAGCCGGCTATGTATGGTATAAAAATCTGGTGGGCCTGTGCTTCATCAACATTTTATCCACTACAAGCTCAACTATATACTGGAAAAGTACATAACGTAAGAGATATTAATCAGGGTGAGCGTGTTGTGAAAGAATTTGAATATGAGTATAAAAATTCTGGAAGAAATGTAACAATGGACAATGTTCTACAACACTGCCTTTAGCCAAAGAACTGGCGAATTGGAAGTTATCAGTTGTGGGAAGTTTATTTGGATTTTCTGAAAATGTGACATTGCGCTCTTATGTCCCAGCCAAGAATAAGTCCGTAGTTTTGCTATCAACAATGCACAATGATAAAGCTGTTTCTGGGCCAGAAAATAAGCCGGAAATTATTCTGTATTACAATAATACCAAAGGAGGTGTCGATACTATGGATAAAATGTTGGCACAATACACAACAAAACGCGCAACGTTGCGATCGCCTATGGCACAGTTTTTCAACATCTTGGACACATCAGCTCTTGCAGCTTTCATAATATATCAAGAAAATAACCAGGGGAACTGTAAAAAACGGTCACAAAGAAAGCAATTTCTTGAAAGCTTGGGTGAAGAGCTTTGCGCTCCTCTTATTTTGGAAATGTCTAAAAGCCCGCATGTCATTGGAAGATATAGAATTCGGTCAGCCATTGAATGTGTTTTAGGTATGTATGCTTATTATAATAAAAAATTAGAAAAACATGACGAGTCAACTTTTTGTAGGAAAACCTATTGGCAATAGTTGTGACGTTGAGGATTTTGAAGCTGATGCCATTCCCGAAAGAGATACAACAGCCCGGATCAAACAGAAGGGAAAGTGCTATATGTGCTATATAAATAAACAGAAAAGGAACACAAGACAAATTTACCTAAAATGCAAGAAACCTATTTGCGCAGTACATAACATAAGTCAAATGTGAGAATTGCCATAATGGCCCATCTTCTTCGTTACACAGAGCCGAAAATACAATGATTTTTTTAACCATGTGTCTGGTTAAATTTTTCATGGTAAATGTTTGATTACGAAGACAAAAATAACCTTATATAAGTTCAAATGTACATGAAAAATGGTTAAGTTAACATTATATATGGTTGGTTTTTTTGAAAGAGAGGCAGAAAAATGTGCGAGATAAACAACAATTCGGCTGTGTTGTGGTCGACGTTTTTCAACTGCTTTGCGTTAGACGAAGTTAAGTATTAAGTTAAACGAAGTTGAAACGAATGCGACTGTCGTCATAAGAGAATTTATCTCGCTCATTGAAAACACCACCAAATGCCAGCTTCGGTGCTTGATCGAGTGCGGCAGTTCAGTTGTTGTTGAATAGTCGATGGGACTAGTGCTGTTGTCGGAAGCTGTTTGTATAGAGGTAAGTAGTAAAACATTTTGTAAAGAACTACATTCATAAGTATGTATGTACATATGTGTATTTAAAAAGTGAAATAATAAAATATGTGTGTTAAAAATGTTAATAGTGTTTTGTGCCTGTTTAATTATAGTAAAGGCGAATGTAATATTAATATTATTTTTTGTGATTATGCCATTACAATTGTGAAATTCAGTGGTTAAGAGTGGAAAAAAATATGTACACGCTGTCGCATTAACTGAGCATGAAAAAACAACAATGTATGTACGTAAGTATATGCAGCAGCAAGCAAACATACAGAGAGAAGTGATGTGTACGTGTGGGTATGTGTTCATCTTGTCTTTTCGTTTGAACACTTGTGGCTGCTACGCCGTACATACATACGTTAGTTTTTTTTGTTGTGCGATGTTGATACTGTTAAGTGTACATACATACATATGTTGTTAGAAGTGCTTTCATAATACCTACATACATACATATAAACGATGTTTTTGTTTTTTTCTTTTCAGTTGTTTCTTTTTCTGTGGCTTGCGGCTGCTTGTGCTGGGAGTCCGGCCTTGAATCTGTTGGTAAGTTGTGCCAATACTAGAAACTGTTGATAAGCTGTATCAATACTAGTTGTAGTGTGCGAAGTAATTAAACGAAAAGTGGTATGCATGCATACATTTGTTTTTTTATACCCTCACTTTAGTAATACGAGGGTATATATCATTTGCAACGGGCCAAAAGTGTAACACATTGAAGGAGTGATCTAAGACCATAAGTATGTTCAGCGCATATTAGTTTTGGGTCATTTTAAGTCGAATGAGATATGTCCGTCCGTCTGTCTGCTGGCTAGTGCGCACGATAACTCTCGAAAAGAGTAACCGATTCACTTCAAATTTGGTATACGGTAATATTTTTTTCTATCTCCGGTTAAGTTCAAAGATGGGCCATATTGATCCATTCCTTCTGGTACCTCCCACACAAAGGGTTAACATTTAGTGAAATATTGATTCTTTAATAACAACTATACCTTGGTCGGTTTACCCGACTGAAACTTTCTTACTTGTTTTTAATATACAATTCAGTGCACTTCCTTGAAGTATCATCCATTGACTTACCCAATCCTTGATTTTTATATCTATTCCGATTATGATTTTGGTGGGACATCGGCTTTCTATCAGATTGCCTTTGTTATTAATCTCCTCTCTCCTATAAGTTTGCCGTAAGATCGGACTAAGCTCAGTACCCCAAACTAAGTGCCTAACCGTCCTGGGCCCTTAATAATCGAAAGATTCAGGGAGTTTACGTGGACGGCACCTTTTGAGCGGGGACTGATCACATGTTGGTCAAGCACAGAAACGTAGGCACTTAACTTATAGTCACAGAGCAGATTTTTCCATCAGATCAGCCCATCGGTAAAAGCTTATGCTCTTTGAACTACAGAATTTAGGTAAAAAGTCAAAAGATCTTCTTAGAATTGCACCCTTTTTTACATTTATACTTATATTTTCTAACCTTTTTGTTTTTTTTTCTTTTCAGGTGTTTCTTATACATATATATATTAACATATATTTTGTAAATAAAATAAAAAATAAAAATGCGAAAGTTAAATTTTTCTTGTTTTATTTGATATAAATATTATAAATTATTGAAACAACTATGTTTCTGGTTACCTGAAGTAACCACTAAATAGTGAAATTAACAATAAAAAAGGTTTCAATAACAATCTTCATAGTTAATAATATTAACAATTTCATTGTTAAATTGAACATGCATTGTTTCAATAAATTAACTATGAAATGTTAATATTAAAAATTTTCATGGTTAAAAAATTCAAAAATGCATTGTTAAAGTAACAATTATTATTATAATATTAACAATTTTCATGGTTAAAAAATTCAACCATGGAATAGTTAAATTAAATATTATTATTGTTAAATACCAGTCAACAAGAAAATGTTCAAATTAACCTTATATAACGTAGACTCCAAATCATGTTTATTTATGGTTAAGTTAACCTTATATAAGGATAATTTTTGGCTCAGTGTAGTGGCAAAAAAATAGAAAATAATTCTGAATATAGAAAAAGTAAATGTTATAATTAGTTTGAAATAAAATGATATTGAAAATGTATAGAACCCTCTTCATTATATTATTATTCTACTTTTAGACATATGAATATTGGATTAATTGTCAATGGTCACCCGGGTGGGTATTCGTAATCGTAAAATTGTAAAAGTTATTAGAAAATTAAAATCAAAAAAACCACCCGGGTGGGTATTAGGAAGGCGAAGGTTAAATACAATTTTTAAATATGAGAGTGAATTGCCATATTTCCTTAATGCTTTTACGAAAGGCCCAGTTAGGCAAACTTAACCGTAACGCCCCCGTAGCGTAACGAATCAGCTGATTCAATCTGTTATATGGAAATCAATGTAAACGATTAGCCAACGGAAACGAAAAGTAAACGGACGGCTGAATCTGTTGAAATCAGAATTGGACGTTCCGTTTACGTACAATTTCACAACAGCTGATACTACATGTTGTTAACAATTACAATTGTATGTTCACCAAGAAAAGTAAAGAAAATAATTTATTAATTATTTATTGTTTAAAAGTGCAAATAAACATGAAAGTCGATTATTCGATTTCATTGGTGAAGTCGCACGAGTATTTATACAATAAATATAATCCAGGATATAGGATATCTGAAAAAAAGCGAGAAGCTTGGAAGCAAATTGGCAAGGAGCTGGGCGTTACAGGTGAGTTTTATGAAGATCGCGGCTGACCCCATTAAAAATTAAATTTATAATCTGCTTCAGGATTCTTTTGACGACAGTACGAGACAATCATTGCGCCAATCTTCTTCATTGTGGGTTAATTCGACATCAATATAAGCATCTCTACAAACGTGGACTTATTTATAGACAGAAATTGGATTGTATTTGGCTGAGTCCCTCTTCAATGGAAATAGACATAAGTAAAGGGTTTTCCATTAAGGACATAAGAATTTTATATATTAATAAAACACAGAATATTTAAGATATAGAGTTCAAATTTATTCCAGGTGTAGTGCAAATGTAACATTTTAAGAATGAAATTCAATTTCGGTCATATGACCACCACGAGCGCGTCAACAGCGATCTATTCTTTGGACCCAATTTTCCACCACTCTTGGACACATTTCGAGCGGAACGTTGGAAATTTCGCGTTGGATGTTGTCTCTGGGCTCGTCTAAAGTTGTTGACTTAGACCAAGGATATTCCTCAGGGGAAACGCCGCCAATAAAAAAACCAGTAAGGAAAGGCAGAAAGTCGGGCGGGGCCGACTATATAATACCCTACACCTCCCTAACAATGCGATAAATGTCATTGCGATACTAATTTGGAATAATTGGTAAGTCGGCAGCAACATATTATCTAATTCTGAGCCGATAATCGCTATATTAAGCAATATTTGTTCCTAAATTGAGAAACATATTTCCGGTAAATATTAATGATCGGAATTAAAGTACAACTTCTATAGCGCTTTGATACCAAATCAGGAGGAACATGTATATGGAGGTTATATATAAATCTGAACCGATTTTCCCTGAATACTCATTCATGTAAAAATACCTCTTTCTGTAGAATTTCGTACTGATCGGATATAAAATACAGTCTCTACAGCGCTTACATGTCAAATCGGTGGTAACATATATATGGGGGCTATATCTAAATCTGAACCGATTTTCTCCGTATTTGGCAGTATTCCTTCGAGTAATAAGAAACCTCTTTCTGCCGAATTTCGCACTGATCGTATATAAAATACAGTTTCTACAGCATTTACATGTCAAATCGGGGGTAACATATGTATGGGGGCTATATCTAAATCTGAACCGATTTCCCTCAAATTTGGCAGTGTTAATTCACGTAATGAGAAACCTCTATCTGCCAATTTTTTTACTGATCGGATATAAAATACAGTTTCTACAGCGCTTACATGTCAAATCGGGTTTAACATATGTATGTGGGCAATATCTAAATCTCAACCGATTTCCCCCAAATTTGGTAGTATTAATTCATGTAATAAGAAACCTCTTTCTGCCGAATTTCGTACTGATCGGATTAAAAATACACTTTTTACAGCGCTTACATGTAAAATCGGGGTAACATATATATGGGGGCTATATCTAAATCTGAACCAATTTTCTCCGAATTTGGCAGTATTCCTTCATGTAATAAGAAACCTCTTTCTGTCGAATTTCACACTGATCGGATTAAAAATACACTTTTTACAGCGCTTACATGTAAAATCGGGGGTAACATATATATGGGGGTAATATCTAAATCTGAACCGATTTTCTCCGAATTTGGCAGTATTCCTTCATGTAATAAGAAACCTCTTTCTGCCGAATTTCACACTGATCGGATTAAAAATACATTTTTTACTGCGCTTACATGTAAAATCGGGGGTAACATATATATGGGGGCTATATCTAAATCTGAACCGATTTCCCTCAAATTTGGCAGAATTAATTAATGCAATAAGAAACCTCTTTCTGCCGAATTTCGTATGGAAAAAAATATGTACACGCTGTCGCATTAACTGAGCATGAAAAAACAACAATGTATGTACGTAAGTATATGCAGCAGCAAGCAAACATACAGAGAGAAGTGATGTGTACGTGTGGGTATGTGTTCATCTTGTCTTTTCGTTTGAACACTTGTGGCTGCTACGCCGTACATACATACGTTAGTTTTTTTTGTTGTGCGATGTTGATACTGTTAAGTGTACATACATACATATGTTGTTAGAAGTGCTTTCATAATACCTACATACATACATATAAACGATGTTTTTGTTTTTTTCTTTTCAGTTGTTTCTTTTTCTGTGGCTTGCGGCTGCTTGTGCTGGGAGTCCGGCCTTGAATCTGTTGGTAAGTTGTGCCAATACTAGAAACTGTTGATAAGCTGTATCAATACTAGTTGTAGTGTGCGAAGTAATTAAACGAAAAGTGGTATGCATGCATACATTTGTTTTTTTATACCCTCACTTTAGTAATACGAGGGTATATATCATTTGCAACGGGCCAAAAGTGTAACACATTGAAGGAGTGATCTAAGACCATAAGTATGTTCAGCGCATATTAGTTTTGGGTCATTTTAAGTCGAATGAGATATGTCCGTCCGTCTGTCTGCTGGCTAGTGCGCACGATAACTCTCGAAAAGAGTAACCGATTCACTTCAAATTTGGTATACGGTAATATTTTTTTCTATCTCCGGTTAAGTTCAAAGATGGGCCATATTGATCCATTCCTTCTGGTACCTCCCACACAAAGGGTTAACATTTAGTGAAATATTGATTCTTTAATAACAACTATACCTTGGTCGGTTTACCCGACTGAAACTTTCTTACTTGTTTTTAATATACAATTCAGTGCACTTCCTTGAAGTATCATCCATTGACTTACCCAATCCTTGATTTTTATATCTATTCCGATTATGATTTTGGTGGGACATCGGCTTTCTATCAGATTGCCTTTGTTATTAATCTCCTCTCTCCTATAAGTTTGCCGTAAGATCGGACTAAGCTCAGTACCCCAAACTAAGTGCCTAACCGTCCTGGGCCCTTAATAATCGAAAGATTCAGGGAGTTTACGTGGACGGCACCTTTTGAGCGGGGACTGATCACATGTTGGTCAAGCACAGAAACGTAGGCACTTAACTTATAGTCACAGAGCAGATTTTTCCATCAGATCAGCCCATCGGTAAAAGCTTATGCTCTTTGAACTACAGAATTTAGGTAAAAAGTCAAAAGATCTTCTTAGAATTGCACCCTTTTTTACATTTATACTTATATTTTCTAACCTTTTTGTTTTTTTTTCTTTTCAGGTGTTTCTTATACATATATATATTAACATATATTTTGTAAATAAAATAAAAAATAAAAATGCGAAAGTTAAATTTTTCTTGTTTTATTTGATATAAATATTATAAATTATTGAAACAACTATGTTTCTGGTTACCTGAAGTAACCACTAAATAGTGAAATTAACAATAAAAAAGGTTTCAATAACAATCTTCATAGTTAATAATATTAACAATTTCATTGTTAAATTGAACATGCATTGTTTCAATAAATTAACTATGAAATGTTAATATTAAAAATTTTCATGGTTAAAAAATTCAAAAATGCATTGTTAAAGTAACAATTATTATTATAATATTAACAATTTTCATGGTTAAAAAATTCAACCATGGAATAGTTAAATTAAATATTATTATTGTTAAATACCAGTCAACAAGAAAATGTTCAAATTAACCTTATATAACGTAGACTCCAAATCATGTTTATTTATGGTTAAGTTAACCTTATATAAGGATAATTTTTGGCTCAGTGTAGTGGCAAAAAAATAGAAAATAATTCTGAATATAGAAAAAGTAAATGTTATAATTAGTTTGAAATAAAATGATATTGAAAATGTATAGAACCCTCTTCATTATATTATTATTCTACTTTTAGACATATGAATATTGGATTAATTGTCAATGGTCACCCGGGTGGGTATTCGTAATCGTAAAATTGTAAAAGTTATTAGAAAATTAAAATCAAAAAAACCACCCGGGTGGGTATTAGGAAGGCGAAGGTTAAATACAATTTTTAAATATGAGAGTGAATTGCCATATTTCCTTAATGCTTTTACGAAAGGCCCAGTTAGGCAAACTTAACCGTAACGCCCCCGTAGCGTAACGAATCAGCTGATTCAATCTGTTATATGGAAATCAATGTAAACGATTAGCCAACGGAAACGAAAAGTAAACGGACGGCTGAATCTGTTGAAATCAGAATTGGACGTTCCGTTTACGTACAATTTCACAACAGCTGATACTACATGTTGTTAACAATTACAATTGTATGTTCACCAAGAAAAGTAAAGAAAATAATTTATTAATTATTTATTGTTTAAAAGTGCAAATAAACATGAAAGTCGATTATTCGATTTCATTGGTGAAGTCGCACGAGTATTTATACAATAAATATAATCCAGGATATAGGATATCTGAAAAAAAGCGAGAAGCTTGGAAGCAAATTGGCAAGGAGCTGGGCGTTACAGGTGAGTTTTATGAAGATCGCGGCTGACCCCATTAAAAATTAAATTTATAATCTGCTTCAGGATTCTTTTGACGACAGTACGAGACAATCATTGCGCCAATCTTCTTCATTGTGGGTTAATTCGACATCAATATAAGCATCTCTACAAACGTGGACTTATTTATAGACAGAAATTGGATTGTATTTGGCTGAGTCCCTCTTCAATGGAAATAGACATAAGTAAAGGGTTTTCCATTAAGGACATAAGAATTTTATATATTAATAAAACACAGAATATTTAAGATATAGAGTTCAAATTTATTCCAGGTGTAGTGCAAATGTTACATTTTAAGAATGAAATTCAATTTCGGTCATATGACCACCACGAGCGCGTCAACAGCGATCTATTCTTTGGACCCAATTTTCCACCACTCTTGGACACATTTCGAGCGGAACGTTGGAAATTTCGCGTTGGATGTTGTCTCTGGGCTCGTCTAAAGTTGTTGACTTAGACCAAGGATATTCCTCAGGGGAAACGCCGCCAATAAAAAAACCAGTAAGGAAAGGCAGAAAGTCGGGCGGGGCCGACTATATAATACCCTACACCTCCCTAACAATGCGATAAATGTCATTGCGATACTAATTTGGAATAATTGGTAAGTCGGCAGCAACATATTATCTAATTCTGAGCCGATAATCGCTATATTAAGCAATATTTGTTCCTAAATTGAGAAACATATTTCCGGTAAATATTAATGATCGGAATTAAAGTACAACTTCTATAGCGCTTTGATACCAAATCAGGAGGAACATGTATATGGAGGTTATATATAAATCTGAACCGATTTTCCCTGAATACTCATTCATGTAAAAATACCTCTTTCTGTAGAATTTCGTACTGATCGGATATAAAATACAGTCTCTACAGCGCTTACATGTCAAATCGGTGGTAACATATATATGGGGGCTATATCTAAATCTGAACCGATTTTCTCCGTATTTGGCAGTATTCCTTCGAGTAATAAGAAACCTCTTTCTGCCGAATTTCGCACTGATCGTATATAAAATACAGTTTCTACAGCATTTACATGTCAAATCGGGGGTAACATATGTATGGGGGCTATATCTAAATCTGAACCGATTTCCCTCAAATTTGGCAGTGTTAATTCACGTAATGAGAAACCTCTATCTGCCAATTTTTTTACTGATCGGATATAAAATACAGTTTCTACAGCGCTTACATGTCAAATCGGGTTTAACATATGTATGTGGGCAATATCTAAATCTCAACCGATTTCCCCCAAATTTGGTAGTATTAATTCATGTAATAAGAAACCTCTTTCTGCCGAATTTCGTACTGATCGGATTAAAAATACACTTTTTACAGCGCTTACATGTAAAATCGGGGTAACATATATATGGGGGCTATATCTAAATCTGAACCAATTTTCTCCGAATTTGGCAGTATTCCTTCATGTAATAAGAAACCTCTTTCTGTCGAATTTCACACTGATCGGATTAAAAATACACTTTTTACAGCGCTTACATGTAAAATCGGGGGTAACATATATATGGGGGTAATATCTAAATCTGAACCGATTTTCTCCGAATTTGGCAGTATTCCTTCATGTAATAAGAAACCTCTTTCTGCCGAATTTCACACTGATCGGATTAAAAATACACTTTTTACTGCGCTTACATGTAAAATCGGGGGTAACATATATATGGGGGCTATATCTAAATCTGAACCGATTTCCCTCAAATTTGGCAGAATTAATTAATGCAATAAGAAACCTCTTTCTGCCGAATTTCGTATTGATCGGATTAAAAATACACTTTTTACAGCGCTTATATATCAAATCGGGGCTAACATATATATGGGGGCTATATCTAAATCTGAACCGATTTTAACCAAATTCAATAGGGTTCGTCCTTGGACCAAAAAAAAGATATGTGTAAAGTTTCGTCGAGATCGGACCATAATTGCGACCTGTACTTTGATTACAAGAATACATGCACAGACAGACGGACATAGCTAAATCAACTCAGAAAGTGATTCTAAGTCGATCGGTATAATAAACGATGGGTCTATTTCTTCTCCTTTTGGGTGTTACAAACAAATGCACAAAGTTATAATACCCTGTACCACAGTGTGGTGTAGGGTATAATGAGGAAAGGCTTCAGAGGATGCTGACGATAATGGTTTACTAGGAGGTACAGATACTGTACCTAAAATAACTGATTGGCCAAACGGATAGTACTGGAATATTTAATTTAAATTATGAAATGGAAATTGTTTGTATTAAAATAGATTATAAATAAATTAAAGTTTAATGGACATACCCCCATCGTGTTGGCTGCCATAAGTTCCAACATTAACTGATATGAATGTACAGTTAGCATCGCAGATTCCCACACAATTCAGCATATCCCACATTCGTTGAAAATCATTGGCAATGTGTTTGTACTGCTGTGTAGTTTGTTCACTTAAATAAATCGGCGAAAGCAAGCGCCACAAAACTTCACTGCATTCTAAAATAATATTTCGAATTGTTGTTTTCCCCAGCTTGTGACTCCATGCAATCGATTGTATGGAACAACCGTGACTCAAATATCTACAATTTTAAAGAATAGAATGTTAATATTTCCCAACTTGGAATCATAGGATAAAGCAATATTTGACATACAGTGGTGTTATTGCTAGTCTCTCTGCCGGTCTAATCCGTTGCTTTGGCGTAGTTAATTTTAATAACAAATTAAAAACTGCCATAGGCATTCTAGTGTCCGGCTTTCGCCCAGTCATTGTTTATAGGACGTCCACCCCATCTTCTTATCCGACGATATTTTCTTGATTACTTTTATTGTAAATTCTACACAGATTTAAAAAACACAAATTTATAAACTTTATTTTTAATTTCATTTTTAATAAACCTAAACAAAAAGAAATCGCGGCTTTTTTGTTTACTTATGTGTTGTTGTTGTCAGAACATATGACTCGTTTTCTCAACGTTGGCTAATCGCCCAAACGGGCAACGTTACGGGAACGGTAAAGATAAATTACGGTTACGTATGCCTAACCCGGCCTAAAATGTTTAAAGAGCCCCAGCTTAATATGCAGTGGTGGCAAAATAATGTTTTGTTTTTGGACGAGAGGTGTGTATTTTATGTTGTTTTCTCCCAATGTAATGTGTTTTCTTGTTGTCCATTTCTTTCTTCTGTAACGATCTTCGCGAGCACGGCTATCCCAGAGGCATAAAAAACAGAAATATTTTATATATCTGCCTTGCATTCCATATAACATCCCAACGACTTTTAAATAGCAACAAATTTTCCAGTCATGTTGTTAATATTTTATGTATTTTAGCAATTTAGCCATTGTTTCGTAGGATTCGACGGTTTCTGATTTCCGTTGTGCAAAAGTACTTTCTTTACTGCTGTCAACAAATAACCGCCATTCCTTTGATTTGTATGTTTGATCGAACAATCCAGGAATGTCCTTGCAAAAGCATCTGTTATCCACAGTTGTATAAAATTGTTTGTAAGGTCAGTTCCAAATCTCTCACTAGATCATTGAGTTAAAACAGAGTTAAAAGCGATGACTTTGACTCAAACGTGAATCGCTCAGAGTTGAGTACTCAGTTGAACTTGATGATGTTTCCGTAATTAGGCTGTTAGCTATACTTGGCACTTGGGAATTGGTATTGTTCGGTCCGGATGTGCAACTGGCAAAGTGACAGATTTTACTTCTGCGTAATTCCAGCGAATGCTCCTTCCTACTCCAATCTGTTTACTTAGACAAAAATAGCAGACCGTATCGTGAATGAATGGTTGTCTCCAAATCATTGGCATTCCAAATTGCACGTGATGTCTAAAATTAAAACATTTTATTCCACAAAACATTGTAGTACATTAATTGTAAAGCATGTACTTACCGCATGCTTCCACTACTCCATCGAGTAAGATTTACATGGCACGAATACGGTTCGTTCATATTTTTATCGTGTATACCAAAATATTGCACATATATTTCTTCTATTATTTTAAGCACGTCGATTTAATTACATATTTTCCGCAGATGTAGCAGAAATTGTCGGGATCATTTACACATTGAAAAGTTCTTTGCCTTTTACTCATACTTCGAAATATAACTTTATAATATTTTTCAGAAAACCGACTCATCTCTTTAAGGCGCTAAATTACACTAATTTACCTGAGCGGATCTCATCCAAATAGCTCTCACATTGCATATAATGTTTAATGGAGGGATACGAACGGCCATCTATCTATCTATCTATCTATCTATCTATCTATCTATCTATCTATCTATCTATCTATCTATCTATCTATCTATCTATCTATCTATCTATCTATCTATCTATCTATCTATCTATCTATCTATCTATCTATCTATCTATCTATCTATCTATCTATCTATCTATCTATCTATCTATCTATCTATCTATCTATCTATCTATCTATCTATCTATCTATCTATCTATCTATCTATCTATCTATCTATCTATCTATCTATCTATCTATATCTATCTATCTATCTATCTATCTATCTATCTATCTATCTATCTATCTATCTATCTATCTATCTATCTATCTATCTATCTATCTATCTATCTATCTATCTATCTATCTATCTATCTATCTATCTATCTATCTATCTATCTATCTATCTCTCTATCTATCTATCTATCTATCTATCTATCTATCTATCTATCTATCTATCTATCTATCTATCTATCTATCTATCTATCTATCTATCTATCTATCTATCTATCTATCTATCTATCTATCTATCTATCTATCTATCTATCTATCTATCTATCTATTCTATCTATCTATCAATCCATCTATATATCTATCTATCTATCTATCTATCTATCTATCTATCTATCTATCTATCTATCTATCTATCTATCTATCTATCTATCTATCTATCTATCTATCTATCTATCTATCTATCTATCTATCTATCTATCTATCTATCTATCTATCTATCTATCTATCTATCTATCTATCTATCTATCTATCTATCTATCTATCTATCTATCTATCTATCTATCTATCTATCTATCTATCTATCTATCTATCTATCTATCTATCTATCTATCTATCTATCTATCTATCTATCTATCTATCTATATATCTATCTATCTATCTATCTGTCTATCTATCTATCTATCTATCTATCTATCTATCTATCTATCTATCTATCTATCTATCTATCTATCTATCTATCTATCTATCTATCTATCTATCTATCTATCTATATCTATATAACTAAAAGAAAGTGTCTGTTTGTGGGTTTGTTTGTTCCGTATAGACGTCTAAACGGCTAGACCGATCATCTTGAAATTTTCACAGAATGTACATGTGTAGGAGGTGCTGAAAATAGGGTACTTGAATTTTCGATATATCAAGTGGGTGTGGACCCGCCCATATGTGTCAAATTTTGATATTGAGAAAAATTTTTAGCTAGAGTGCTGAAATTTTGTGTGTATGCATTTAGTGTCAGATTATGTGAATTTTCAAAAAATTAGGGGAATCGGACCAATGGGCGTGATCCCGCCCATATACGCCAAATTTTGAAATTGAAATATTTTCCACAATTCATTAGCGTGAGTTCTGCAAGTTTGTGTATATGTATCTGGTGACAGTCTACGTGATTGGTCCAAAAATGGGCGGGATCGGATCAATGGGCGTGGCACCGGCCATATAAGCCAAATTTTAAAAATGTGATATCTCGCACAATTTGTTACCGAGAGACCTGGAATTTTGTATATATATATCCGTTGGCGACCTACATGATTGGTCCAAAAATGGGCGGGTTGGGACCAATAGGCGTGGCCCTGCCCATATAAGCCAAATTTTGAAATTGAGATATTTTGCACAATTTTATAGCGAGAGTGCTGGAATTTTGTGTATATGTATATGGTGGCAGTCTTCGTAATTGGTCCAATAATTGGCGGAATCGGACCAATGGGCGTGGCCCCGCCCATATAAGCCAAATTTTTACATTGAAATATCTTGCACAATTTATTATCGAGAGTGCTGCAGTTTTGGACATATTTTTTTTTTTTTTTTTTTTTTATATTAGTATATTTTTTATTGAAAATTCATAATTTGTTACAATTAGTGTTACACTGTTATATGTGTTACACTGTAATATGTATCTGATGACAGTCTACGCGATTCGCCCAAAAATTGGCGGGATCAGACCAATGGACGTGGCCCCGCCTATATAAGCCAAATTTTAAAAATGTGATATCTTGCACAATTTGTTACCGAGAGACCTGTCCAAAAATGGGCGGGTTCGGACCAATAGGCGTGGACTCGCCCATATAAGCCAAATTTTGAAATTGACATATTTTGCACAATTTGATAACGAGAGTTCTGGAATTTTGTGTATATGTATATGGTGGCAGTCTACGTGATTGGTCCAAAAATGGGCGGAATCGGACCAATGGGCGTGGCCCCGCCATATAAGACAAATTTTGAAATTTTGATATCTTGCACAATTTGCTAGCGGGAGTGCTGCAATGTTGCGTATATGTATCTGGTGGCATTCTTCGTAATTGGTCAAAAAATGGGCGGGACCGGACCAATGGGCGTGGCCCCGCCCATATAAGCAAAATTTTGAAATCTTGCTCAATTTGCTATCGGGAGTGCTGCAATGTATCTGGTGGCATTCTACGTAATTGGTCAGAAAATGGGCGGGATAGGACCAATGGGCGTGACCCCGGCCTTATAAGCCAAATTTCGAAATTGATATATCTTGCACAATTTTTTATCTAGAGTGCTGTAATGTTGTACATATGTATCTGGTGACAGTCCACATGATTGGTCCAAAAATTGGCGGGATCTGACCAATGGGCGTGCCACCGCCCATATAAGCAAAATTTTGAAATTTAATTATATTGCTCATTTTGTTAGCGAGAGTGTTGAAATTTTGCGTATATGTATCTGGTAGCAGTCTACGTGATTGGCTTACAAATGGGCGGAATAGGACCAGTGGGCGTGGCACATTCCATATTTTTATATATCTTGCAAGTATTATATAGGAAATACATGAACAAAAATGCTCGGTATGCGATAATTACAGCTGCTCACTCCAATCCAATCGCAATATGATAATGTGATGCATGACCAATGAAACAAGAATTTGGAAATTTTATAAGTATACATTTCTATTTTCTGGACTTTCCACTGAATTCGGTATTTTTTCATTCAGTGAATTTATTGCTAATACCAGTAAGGAAAGGCAGAAAGTCGCGCGGGGCCGACTATATAATACCCTACACCTCCCTAACAATGCGATAAGGGTAATTGCGATAATAATTTGGAATAATTGGTAAATGTGGTGTGTGTGTGTGTATGTATATCTTATTTTGAACCGATAATTGCTAAATTAAGCAATATTCGTTCCTAAATTGAGAAACATTTTTCTGGAGAACTTTGTAATGATCGGAAGTAAAGTACAACTTCTATAGCGCTTTGTAACCAAATCTGGAGGAACATATATATGGAGGTTATATATAAATCTGAATCGATTTTCCTTCAATACTCATTCATGTAAAATAGAAACCTGTTTCTGTCGAATTTCGTACTGATCTATCTATATATATAAAAGAGAGTGTCTGTTTGTGGGTTTGTTTGTATGTTTGTTCCGTATAGACGTCTAAACGGCTAGACCGATCATCTTGAAATTTTCACATAATGTACATGTGAAGGGGGTGCTGAAAATAGGGTACTTGAATTTTCGATATATCAAGTGGGCGTGGACCCGCCCATAGGGGTCCAATTTTGATATTAAGAAAATTTTTTAGCTAGAGTGCTGAAATTTTTTGTGTATGCATTTAGTGGCAGATAATGTGAATTTTCCAAAAATGGGCGGAGTCGGACCAATGGGCGTGGCCCCGCCCATATAAGCCAAATTTTGAAATTCAAATATTTTCTACAATTTATTAGAGAGAGTTCTGTATTTGAGTGTATATGTATCTGGTGACAGTCTACGTGATTGGTCCAAAAATTGGCGGGATCGGCCCAATGGGCGTGGCCCCGCCAACATAGACCAAATTTTGAAATTTCGATATCTTGAACAATTTGCTAGCGAGAGTGCTGCAATGTTGTGTATATGTATCTGGTGACAGTCTACGCGATTGGCCGAAAAATTGGCGGGATCGGCCCAATGGGCGTGGCCCCGCCCACATAGACCAAATTTTGAATTTTCGATATCTTGCACAATTTATTATCAAGAGTGCTGCAGTTTTGTTTATATGTATCTGGTGACAGTCTCCGTGATTGGTCCAAAAATGGGCGGGATCGGCTCAATGGGCGTGGCCCCGCCCACATAGACCAAATTTTTAAATTGAGATATCTTGCACAATTTGCCAGCGAGAGTGCTGCAATGTTGTGTATATGTATCTGGTAGCAGTCCACGTGATTTTTCCAAAAATGGGCGGGATCGGACCAATGGGCCTGGCACCGCCCATATAAGCCAAATTTTAAAAATGTGATATGTTGCACAATTTTATACCGAGAGACCTGGATTTTCCAAAAACGTGATTTTTCCAAAAATGGGCGGGAGCGGACCAATGCGCGTGGCCCCGCCCACATAAGCCAAATTTTTAAATTGATATATCTTGCACAATATGTTAGCGAGAGTGCTGGAATTTTGTGTATATGTATATGGTGGCAGTCTGCGTGATTGGTCAGAAAATGGGCGGGATCGGACCAGTGGGCGTGGCCCCGCCCTTATAAGCCAAATTTCAAAATTGATATATCTTGGACAATTTTTTATCTAGAGTGCTGTAATGTTGTACATATGTATCTGGTGACAGTCCACGTGATTGGTCCAAAAATTCGCGGGATCTGACCAATGGGCGTGCCACTGCCCATATAAGCCAAATTTTGAAATTGAATTATCTTGCTCATTTTGTTAGCGAGAGTGTTGAAATTTTGCGTATATGTATCTGGTAGCAGTCTACGTGATTGGCTTACAAATGGGCGGAATAGGACCAGTGGGCGTGGCACAGCCCATATTTTGATATATCTTGCAAGTATTATATAGGAAATACATGAACATAAATGCTCGGTATGCGATAATTACAGCTGCTCACTCCAATACAATCGCAATATGATAATGTGATGCATGACCAATGAAACAAGAATTTGGAAATTTTATAAGTATACATTTCTATTTTCTGGACTTTCCACTGAATTCGGTATTTTTTCATTCAGTGAATTTATCACTAATACCAGTAAGGAAAGGCAGAAAGTCGGGCGGGCCCGATTAGGGTCATTGCGATAATAATTTGGAATAATTGGTAAATGTGGTGTGTGTGTGTATGTATATCTTATTTTGAACCGATAATCGCTAAATTAAGCAATATTCGTTCTTAAATTGAGAAACATTTTTCTGGAGAACTTTGTAATGATCGGAAGTAAAGTACAACTTCTATAGCGCTTTGTAACCAAATCTGGAGGAACATATATATGGAGGTTATATATAAATCTGAATCGATTTTCCTTGAATACTCATTCATGTAAAATAGAAACCTGTGTCTGTCGAATTTCGTACTGATCGGATATAAAACACAGTATCTACAGCGCTTGCATGTCAAATTGGGGGTAACATATATATGGGGGCTATATCTAAATCTGAACCGATTTTCTCCGAATTTTGCGGTATTCCTTCATGTAATAAGAAATCTCTTTCTGCCGAATTTCTTACTGATCGGATATAAAATACAGTTTCTACAGCGCTTGAATTTCAAATCGGGGGTAACATATATATGGGGGCTATATCTAAATCTGAACCGATTTTCTCCGAATTTTGCAGTATTCCTTCATGTAATAACAAACCTCTTTCTGCCGAATTTCGTACTGATCGGATATAAAATACAGTTTCTACAGCGCTAATTTTGACATGGGCAGCGAAGCGCACCAGGCTCAGCTAGTCTATATATATAAAAGAGAGTGTCTGTTTGTGGGTTTGTTTGTTTGTATGTTTGTTTGTTCCGTATAGACGTCTAAACGGCTTGACCGATCATCTTGAAATTTTCACAGAATGTACATGTGTAGGGGGTGCTGAAAATAGGATACTTGAATTTTTGATATATCAAGTGGGCGTGGACCCGCCCATATGGGTCAAATTTTGGTATTGAGAAAAATTTGTAGCTAGAGTGCTGAAATTTCGTGTGTATGCATTTAGTGTCAGATTATGTGAATTTTCCAAAAATGGGCGGAATCTGACCAATGGGCGTGGCCCCGCCCATATTAGCCAAATTTTGAAATTGAGATATTTTGCACGATTTGTTATCGAGAGTGCTGCAGTTTTGGGCATATGTATCTGATGACAGTTTTCGCGATTCGCCCAAAAATGGGCGGGATCAGACCAATGGACGTGGCCCCGCCTATATAAGCCAAATTTTGAAATTGAGACACATATCTTGCACAATTTTTAGCGAGAGTGTTGTCTGGTGGGCGT
Organism: Eudasyphora cyanicolor; assembly: GCA_963930755.1. Lineage (NCBI taxonomy): Eukaryota > Metazoa > Arthropoda > Insecta > Diptera > Muscidae > Eudasyphora > Eudasyphora cyanicolor. The sequence continues at coordinate 167,161,918 of OZ005737.1, forward strand.
CTACGTTATTGCTCCAAAACAGGGTCGGGATCGGATCAATGACCGTGGCACCGCCCATATAAACTAAATTTTGAAATTGAGATGTCTTACACAATTTTTTAGCGAGAGTTCTGTAATTTTGTGCCTATGTATCTTATGATAGCCTACGTGAATAGTCTAAAAAGTGGCAGGATCGGATCAATGGGCGTGGCCCCGCCCATATAAACAAAATTTTGAAATTGAGATATCATGCACAATTTGTTAGCGAGAGTGCTGTGATTTTGTGCATCTCACGCCGTCTACGTGATTACACAAAAAAGGGCGGCACCGCCCATAGAAACCTAATTTTTAAAATTGAGATATCTTGCACAATTTGTTTAAGTGAGCGCTGTACTTTTGTGTACATGTATCTGGCGGCAGTCTACGTGATTGGTCAGGAAATGGGTGGGATGAGACTAATTGGCGTGGCCCCGTCCATGTAAGCCAAATTTATTATCGAGAGTGCTGCAGTTTTGGGTGTATGTATCTGATGACAGTCTATGGACGTGACCCCGCCCATATAAGCCAAATTTTGAAATTGAGATTCATATCTTGCACAAGAGAGTGCTTTAATTTTTTGCATATGCATCTGGTGATAGTCTACGTGAATGGTCCAAAAAGGGTTGCGATCGGACCAATGGGCGTAGCCCCAACCTTATAAGCAAATTTCTGAAATTGAAATACCTTTAACAATTTGTTAGCGAGAGTGTTGCAATTTTGTGAATATGCATTTGACGGCAGTCGACGTAATTGGTTAAAAAATGGACGGAATCGGAAATCTGAAGTCTGGGGTAACGAAGTGGACCGGGTCCAGCTAGTCTCTAAAAGAGTGTCTGTTTGTGGGTTTGTTTGTTTGTATGTTTGTTTGTTCCGTATAGACGTCTAAACGGCTAGGGGGTGCTGAAAATAGGGTACTTGAATTTTCGATATATCAAGTGGGCGTGGACCCGCCCATATGGGTCAAATTTTGGTATTGAGAAAAATTTTTAGCTAGAGTGCTGAAATTTCGTGTGTATGCATTTAGTGGAAGATTATGTGAATTTTCCAAAAATGGGCGGAATCGGACCAATGGGCGTGGTTCCGTCCATATAAGCCAAATTTTGAAATTGAGATATTTTGCGCAATTTGTTAGCGAGAGTGCTGGAATGTTATGTATATGTTTCAGGTGACAGTCTACGTGATTGGTTCAAAAATGGGCGGGATCGGCCCAATGGGCGTGGTCCCGCCCACATAGACCAAATTTTGAAATTTCGATATCTTGCACAATTTGCTAGCGGGAGTGCTGCAATGTTGTCTATATGTATCTGGTAGCAGTCCACGTGATTTTTCCAAAAATGGGCGGGAGCGGACCAATGCGCGTGGCACCGCCCATATAAGCCAAATTTTAAAAATGTGATATCTTGCACAATTTGTTACCGAGAGACCTGGAATTTTGTACATATATATCCGTTGGCGACCTACATGATTGGTCCAAAAATAAGCCAAATTTTTAAATTGAGATATCTTGCACAATTTGTTAGCTAGAGTGCTGTAATATTGTACGTATGTATCTGGTAGCAGTCCACGTGATTTTTCCAAAAATGGGCTGGATCGGACCAATGGGCGTGGTCCCGCCCACATAGACCAAATTTTGAAATTTCGATATCTTGAAATTTCGATATCTCTTTGGTAGCGGGAGTGCTGCAATGTTGTGTATATGCATCTGGTAGCAGTCCACGTGATTTTTCCAAAAATGGGCGGGAGCTGACCAATGCGCGTGGCACCGCCCAAATAAGCCAAATTTTAAAAATGTGATATCTTGCACAATTTGTTACCGAGAGACCTGGAATTTTGTATATATATATCCGTTGGCGACCTACATGATTGGCCAAAAATGGGCGGGTTCAGACCAATAGGCGTGGCCCCGCCCATATAAGCCAAATTTTGAAATTGAGATATTTTGCACAATTTGATAGCGAAAGTGCTGGAATTTTGTGTATATGTATATGGTGGCAGTCTTCGTAATTGGTCCCAAAATTGGCGGAATCGGACCAATGGGCGTGGCCCCGCCCATATAAGCCAAATTTGCTGTAATGTTGTACGTGTGTATCTGGTAGCAGTCCACGTGATTTTTCCAAAAAAAATGGGCGGATCGGACCAATGGGCGTGGGCCCGCCCATATAAGACAAATTTTTAAATTGAGATATCTTGCACAATTTGTTAGCTAGAGTGCTGTAATGTTGTACGTATGTATCTGGTAGCATTCCACGTGATTTTTAAAAAAATGGGCGGGATATCAAATTTTTGGTCCAAAAATGGGCGGGTTCGGACCCCGCCTATATAAGCCAAATTTTGAAATTGAGATATTTTGCACAATTTGGTAGCGGGAGTGCTGAAATTTTGTGTATATGTATATGGTGGCAGTCTTCATAATTGGTACAAAAATTGGCGGAATCGGACCAATGGGCGTGGCCCCGCCCATATAAGCCAAATTTGCTGTAATGTTGTACGTGTGTATCTGGTAGCAGTCCACGTGATTTTTCCAAAAAAAATGGGCGGATCGGCCCAATGTCCGTGGCACCGCCCATATAAGCAAAATTTTAGAAATGTGATATCTTGCACAATTTGTTACCGAGACACCTGGAATTTTGTATATATATATCTGTTGGCGACCTACATGATTGGTCCAAAAATGGGCGGGTTCGGACCAATAGGCGTGGCCCCGCCCATATAAGCCAAATTTTTAAATTGAGATATCTTGCACAATTTGTTAGCTAGAGTGCTGTAATGTTGTACGTATGTATCTGGTAGCAGTCCACGTTATTTTTCCAAAAATGGGCGGGGTCGGACCAATGGGCGTGGCCCCGCCCACATAGACAAAATTTTGAAATTTTGATATCTTGCACAATTTTCTAGCGGGAGTGCTGCAATGTTGCGTATATGTATCTGGTGGCATTCTACGTAATTGGTCAAAAAATGGGCGGGACCGGACCAATGGGCGTTGCCCCGCCCATATAAGCCAAATTTTGAAATTGATATATCTTGCACAATTTGTTAGTTAGAGTGTTGTAATGTTGAACATATGTATCTGATAGCAGTCCACGTGATTGATCCAAAAACGGGCGGGATTAAACCAATGGGCGTGGCACCGCCCATATAAGCCAAATTTTAAACATGTGATATCTTGCACAATTTGTTAGCGAGAGACCTGGAATTTTGTGTATATATATCCGTTGGCGATCTACGTGATTGGTCCAAAAATGGGCGGGTTCGGACCAATAGGCGTGGCCCCGCCCACATTGACCAAATTTTGAAATTTTGATATCTTGCACAATTTGCTAGCGGGAGTGCTGTTCATTTGTGTATATGTGTCTGGTGGAAGCCTACGTGATTGGTCTAAAAATGAGCGGGATCTGACCAAAGGGCGTGGCCCCGCCCATATAACCCAAAATTGAGCTATCTTTGTTTGTTTGTTCCGTATAGACGTCTAAACGGCTAGACCGATCATTTTGAAATTTTCACAGAATGTACATGTGTAGGGGGTGCTGAAAATAGGGTACTTGAATTTGAATCAAGTGGGCGTGGACCCGCCCATATGGGTCCAATTTTGATATTGAGAAAAATTTTTACCTAGAGCGTCCAATATGGGTCCAATTTTGATATTGAGAAAAAATTTTACCTAGAGCGCTGAAATTTTGTATGTATGAATTTAGTGGCAGATTATGTGAATTTTCCAAAAATGAGCGGAATCGGACCAATGGGCGTGGCCCCGCCCATATAAGCCAAATTTTGAAATTGAGATATTTTGCACAATTTGTTAGCGAGAGTGCTGGAATTTTGTGTACATGTATATAATGGCAGTCTACGTGTTTTGTCCAAAAATGGGCGGGATCGGACCAATAGGCGTGGCCCCGCCCATATAAGGCAAATTTTAAAAATGTGATATCTTACACAATTTATTAGCGAGAGGCCTGGAATTTTGTGTATATATATCCGTTGGCGATCTACGTGATTGGTCCAAAAATGGGCGGGTTCGGACCAATATTCGTGGCCCCGCCCACATTGGCCAAATTTTGATATCTTGCACAATTTGCTAGCGGTTGCAGTCTGCGTAATTGGTCCAAAAATGGGCGGGATCGGCCCAATGGGCGTGGCCCCGCCCACATAGTCCAAATTTTGATATCTTGCACAATTTGCTAGCGGGAACGCCGCAATGTTGTGTATATGTATCTTGTGTGTACTACGTTCCCACTTCAGTATATGTTACGTGTTCTACTATTTATAAAATTAGTTTAAGTGTGCTTTGGTTTTTGTCAATATTTTTTATGTCAATAAAATAAAATTTCAGTTGTTTGAAAATTATTAAAATGGAAAGACTCAAATTCGGAAACTTATTTACGACAATTATAATTCGTAGCAGCCCCTACAAATTGGTGACCCTCGAACGTCAAAATAAAATCCAAACAATCTCAATATGCAAGCAACACAAACAAATTCGGCAACATCTAACAACAATGAAGCGGTGTCAATTGAATCTGCTCGGATTGCAAAACTTCCATCATTTTGGAAGGATGAACCAGAGGTATGGTTTATTCAAGTTGAGGCCACTTTCCGTCTTCATGGTATTACTCAAGACTCAACCAAATATGAGTACCTCGTGGCAAATCTGGAACCCTCAATTTTGTTTTTAGTAAAAGATATCATCCTAAATACTTCACTGACCGATAAGTACGCAGCAATGAAGAAGCGAATCACAGATTCTTTTGAGGAATCTTCTGAAAATAAAATAAAGTGTCTTCTAAACGGTTTGGAATTGGGTGACCAGAAGCCATCACACTACTTACAACGTATGAAATGCCTAGCAGCCGGTAAGATTAGTGATGAAGTTCTAAAATCCCTATTCCTTGACCGATTACCAGAGAAAGTTCGGTGCATACTCGCGGTCTGCGATTCACAAGACCTCAATAAATTAGCGACGCAGGCTGATAGAATCCTGGGCACATTTTCAAGTTCCACATTTCTTTTTGTCTCTGAAGTTCACGATGAAAAACTTGACTCTCTCGTCGAAAGAATTGACGCATTGGAATCGCGTTCAAGAAGTAGCAGACGATCCAATACAAAATTCCGTTCACAATCAAGAGGAAGTATAAGCAATCAGCGTAAGTGTTGGTATCATTTTCGTTTTGGCGAGAATGCCCGTAAATGCATTCCTCCATGCAATTTCAACGAGAGAAAAAACTATTTACTCCATCAAAATCAATTTCGGCAAACAATTTTGATGGGGGATTGACAGGCCGATTATTTATTACCGACACAAATACCAAAATACAATTTTTAGTTGATACTGGAGCAGAAATTTCAGTTTATCCCTGTAAAACTCGGAGTAACCCTCAAAAGTTATATCTTTATGCTGCAAATGGAACTGAAATCAAAACATATGGCACTATTCTCCTATCTCTCAATTTGGGTTTACGTAGATCATTTTCTTGGAAGTTTGTCTTAGCAGATGTTTCACGCCCGATAATTGGCGCAGATTTCCTACGCCATTACCATCTTTTACCCGACCTCAACACTCGAAAATTGGTTGATGGTAATACACAACTCGCTGTAAGTGGAACATTATGCAATATAGATACCACGGGTATTAAAATGGTGTCTGGAGACACAGATTTTCATCGTTTACTTAAGATGTATCCTGATATCATTATGCATAACGATAATTTTTCTTCCGATCATGGCATTTATCATCACATTGTCACCCGTGGACCACCAGTGTCATGTAAAAGTAGACGGTTGGACCCAGTAAAATTAAAAGCAGCAAAAGAGGAATTTCAATACATGATAAATAAAGGGATAATACGACCATCAAGTAGCAACTGGGCAAATCCTTTGCATATGGTCAAAAAACCGAACGGGGAATGGAGAACATGTGGCGACTATAGGGCCCTCAATAGTATCACCGTAGCAGATAAGTATCCCGTGCCATACTTAACAGATTTTCAAATGAACGTACATGGATCCGTCATATTTTTAAAATTAGATCTTATGAAAGCATTTTATCAAATTCCAGTACATCCAGACGATATTCCCAAGACAGCAGTGATAACTCCATTTGGCTTATTCGAATTTTTGAGAATGCCATTTGGATTATGCAACGCTGCCCAAACTTTCCAGCGTTTTATAGATGGAGTATGTAGGGGCCTCGATTTCGTGTTCGTATATATTGATGATGTGTGTGTTTTTTCGCGTTCAGAAGAGGAACATTATGAACATCTTAAGATATTGTTCGAACGATTCAAGAAATATGGAATTTTTATCAATCCCGCAAAATGCACCTTTGGAGTATCTCAGATCGATTTTCTTGGACATCAGATTACTCCAAGTGGAATTAAGCCTCTACCTGAAAAGGTTGATGTCATCCAATCATTTCCACCGCCTAAAACCATAAAAGATCTCCGACGTTTCTTGGCGATGCTTAACTTTTATCGCAAGTTTCTTCCACGAGGTGCAATGTCGCAAGCTGTTCTTAATGATATATTGAAAGGCGAAGTAAAGAAGAACGATACCCGCAAGATTGATTGGACTGAAAACTTAACTAAAGCATTTGAGAATTGCAAAAAAAGAACTTTCAGATGCATCATTTCTCACACACCCAGTCCCAAATGCTTCACTTGTATTGAAGGTTGATGCATCAAACTTTGCATTAGGCGCTGTACTTGAGCAATACGTAAACGGGTTTTGGCAACCTCTCGAATTCTTCTCCAAGAAATTAACCCCAACTCAAACTAAATATAGCACATACGACCGAGAATTGTTGGCTGTATACAAAAGTATTCATCATTTTCGGTATTACTTGGAAGCAAGAAAATTTGTTATATTTACTGATCACCGCCCACTAACTTTTGCCTTCAAACAAAAATTAGAAAAGGCATCTCCCCGACAACGCAACCACTTGGATTTCATCGCACAATTTTCTACCGATATCAGACATATATCTGGATCTCAAAATATTACTGCAGATGCTTTGTCACGTATTGATGCCATAAAGATTAATGTTCTTAACTACGATAAGATTTCAAAAGCGCAGGAAGAAGATCAAGAATTCCTAAAAATTAAACTAGAAAAAAAAGATAATTTCATTGTAGTGAACATTCCAAATACAGATATCAAAATATGGTGCGAAGTTTCAACTGGTATTTCCCGCCCATATCTTCCACAGGATTTCCGTAAACAAGTTTTTCACAATCTGCACAGTCTCTCGCACCCGGGTATTCGTGCATCTCGTAAATTAATATCCAAAAAATTTTTCTGGCCATCCATGAATAAGGACGTCAATGACTGGGCTCGGGCATGCCTAGAATGTCAACGTTCAAAAGTTAACAGGCATACCAAAAGTGAATTCGGTCAGTTTCCGACCACTACGTCACGCTTCGCAGTTGTACACTTGGACATTGTTGGACCTTTACCGCCATCCGAAGGTTTTTCATACATACTTACTTGCGTAGATCGTTTCAGTCGATGGCCAGAAGCTATACCATTACAAGATATACGAACCGAAACAGTATTCAATGCATTTTATAACAATTGGGTTTGTCGATATGGTGTGCCAAATTCTCTTACCACAGACCGCGGCAGTCAATTCACGTCGCATATGTTCAAAGAAATAACTCACCATTTAGGCATTGCCCATAACTTTACAACGGCGTTTCATCCTCAATCTAACGGTCTTGTGGAAAGGTTTCACCGTGTTTTGAAGTCCGGCTTGATTTGCGCTGATAATGTTCAATGGACCAAGACCCTTAACACAGTTCTCTTGGGGATCAGATCTGTTAATAAAGAAGATATCGGCGCAAGTCCCGCAGAAATGCTCTATGGCGAGGCAATCAATCTGCCTGGAGATTTTTTAAGGCTAATGTAACTTCTGATCCAACAACACAACTTCATATTATGAAGAATACGATAAATAATTTGAAGCCAGCTGAAACCAGTCATCATTCTAAACCTACATTCTTTATAAATAGGCAACTGTCAAGTTGCACTCACGTTTGGATCAGACAGGATGGATACAAGAAACCATTACAACCACGATATAAAGGTCCATTCTTAGTACTTGACAGACGTAAAAAGGTTTATACTGTTATGGTTAATGGCGACTCAGTGAAGATTTCAATAGATAGACTCAAACCAGCGTTTATCCTGAATGATGAAAATGTTTTTATCACTGCGGATCCAAAACATTCAAAAAGTTCTTTGTGCAAGAGAACACGTTGTGGAAGAATCGTGAGAATACCTGAACGCTTTTAGCGTCCATTGACGGGGGAGTACTGTGGGTACTACGTTCCCACTTCAGTATATGTTACGTGTTCTATTATTTATAAAATTAGTTTAAGTGTGCTTTGGTTTTTGTCAATATTTTTTATGTCAATAAAATAAAATTTCAGTTGTTTGAAAATTATTAAAATCGAAAGACTCAAATTCGGAAACTTATTTACGACAATTATAATTCGTAGCAGCCCCTACAATCTGGTGGCATTCTACGTAATTGGTCACAAAATGGGCGGGATCGGACCAATGGGCGTGGCCCCGCCCTTATAAGCCAAATTTCGAAATTGATATATCTTGCACAATTTTTTATCTAGAGTAATGTTGTACATATGTATCTGGTGACAGTCCACGTGATTGGTCCAAAAATTGGCGGGATCTGACAAATGGGCGTGCCACCGCCCATATAAGCCAAATTTTGAAATTTAATTATCTTGCTCATTTTGTTAGCGAGAGTGTTGAAATTTTGCCTATATGTATCTGGTAGCAGTCTACGTGATTGGCTTACAAATGGGCGGAATAGGACCAGTGGGCGTGGTACATCCCATATTTTGATATATCTTGCAAGTATTATATAGGAAATACATGAACAAAAATGCTCGGTATGCTATAATTACAGCTGCTCACTCCAATCCAATCGCAATATGATAATGTGATGCATGACCAATGAAACAAGAATTTGGATATTTTATAGGTATACATTTCTATTTTCTGGACTTTCCACTGAATTCGGTATTTTTTCATTCAGTGAATTTATTACTAATACCAGTAAGGAAAGGCAGAAAGTCGGGCGGGCCGACTATATAATACCCTACACCTCCCTAACAATGCGATAAGGGTCATTGCGATAATAATTTGGAATAATTGGTAAATGTGGTGTGTGTGTGTGTATGTATATCTTATTTTGAACCTATAATCGCTAAATTAAGCAATATTCGTTCCTAAATTGAGAAACATTTTTCTGGAGAACTTTGTAATGATCGGAAGTAAAGTACAACTTCTATAGCGCTTTGTAACCAAATGTGGAGGAACATATATATGGAGGTTATATATAAATCTGAATCGATTTTCCTTGAATACTCATTCATGTAAAATAGAAACCTGTTTCTGTCGAATTTCCTACTGATCGGATATAAAATACTGTTTCTACAGCGCTTACATGTCAAATCGGGGGTAACATATATATGGGGCTATATCTAAATCTGAACCGATTTTCTCCGAATTTTGCGGTATTCCTTCATGTAATAAGAAACCTCTTTCTGCCGAATTTCTTACTGATCGGATATAAAATACTGTTTCTACAGCGCTTACATGTCAAATCGGGGGTAACATATATATGGGGGCTATATCTAAATCTGATCCGATTTTCTCCGAATTAGGCAGTATTCCTTCATGTAATAAGAAACCTCTTTCTGCCGAATTGCGTACTGATCGGATATAAAATACAGTTTCTACAGCGCTTACATGTCAAATACAGTTTCTACAGCGCTAATTTTGACATGGGCAGCGAAGCGCACCGGGCTCAGCTAGTCTATATACTTATAAAGAAGAATGTGTGTTTGTTTGTTGGTTTGTTTGTACCTAGACGTCTAAACGGCTGGACACATCTTCACGTGTGGGGAGTGGTGAAAATAGGGTACTTGAATTTTTGATATATCAAGTGGGCGTGGCCCCGCCCACATAAGACAAATTTTAAAATTTGAGATATCTTGCATAATTTGTTAGCGAGAGTTCTGGAAATTTGTGTATATGTAACTGGTGGCAGTGTACGTTATTGGTCAAAAAATGGGCGGGATCGGACCAATGGGTGTTGCTCCGGCCATATAAGACAAATTTCGAAATCGAGATATCGTGTACAATTTGTTAGCGAGAGAACTGTAATTTGGGTGTCAGTCCACGTGAGTGGTCCAAAAATGGGCGGGATCGAGCCAATGGACGTGGCCCCGCCCCTTTAAAGCAAATTTTAAAATCAATTTGTTAGCGGGAGAGCTGTCATTTTATTTATATATCCTTTGGCAATCTACGTGGTTGGCCCAAAAATGGGCGGGATCGGACAAATGCCCGCCCATATATTGGACCAATGGGCGTGGCCCTGCCTATAAAAGCCAAATTTTGAAACTGAGTTATCTTTCACAATTTATTAGCGAGAGAGGTGTAATTTTGTGTATATATATCTGGTGGAATAGGTGTGATGCCTCTCACATACGGCGAAAGTAATATAAGCAAAAACATCATATAAAAACGGAAAAATATAAAGCAAGATTTTTTGAATTTTCAAAATGGCTCATAACTTGTACATCTATCCATAGTTTTTTTCAAATAGATAGCCCTTTAATCGTTGGAAAGTTGGCTTTTTAAAAATTCGACTTTTTTTATGGCTTTTTGTTACCAGGAAAAAGTGTGTTTTTTAAATAAAATAATTTTTTTCTCATATCTTTGACGACTGTTACTAAGCCAAAGATTCTACGTGAATGTGATATTTGCAGCATATGTATCCCTATAATTCCCATTAATTTAACGTATAACACGGCTCAATCAGGCTTATACTTGAAAATTATGGTCCAAATACTAAATGTACTTTCCACGAAAGTTGGAAATTAAAAAAAAAATATACCACAAATTTTTTTTAAATTTTTTTTTCGTGTTTGTGACACAAAATAACACCAGAAACTGTTATCCACATCCATTGGACAAAATTTTTCTTGCATAATGTTTTTGGCCAAAGTTTAGCAAAATTTAAAATGCAAATATTTCGTTAAATAAGCCCCGTAGAAAGAAAAGGCCGAAATTTTGTTATCACAAAGTGACTTTGGACAGTGAGTTGGACAGTGAGTTTGGACAGTGACTTTGGACAGTGAGTTTGGACAGCGAGTTTGGACAGTGACTTTGGACAGGCCAACATTTTGAATTTCCTTAGCAAAACTTAAAATGCAAATGTCTCGTTAAATAAGCCCCGTAGAAGGAAAAGGGCGAAATTTTGTTATCACTAGTTTTTGGCCAAAATTTTGAATTTCCTTAGCAAAACTTAAAATGCAAATATCTAGTTAAATAAGCCCTGTAGAAGGAAAAAGGGCGAAATTTTGTTATCACTAGTTTTTGGCCAAAATTTGGCAAAACCTTAAGTGCAAATATCTCGTTAAATAAGCCCCGTAGAAGGAAATGAGCATAATATTGTTATCACTAATTTTTGGCCAAAATTTTTGAATTTCTTTAGCCCCGTAGAAGGAAAAGGGCAAAATTTTGTTATCGCTAATTTTTTGCCAACATTTTGAATTTCTTTAGCAAAATTTAAAATGCAAATATCTCGTTAAATAAGCCCCGTATAAGGGAAAGGGCGAATTTTTGTTATCACTAATTTTTGGCCACAATTTTGCATTTCCTTAGAAAAACTTAATATCTCGTTAAATAGCCCCGTAGAAGGAAAAGGGCGAAATTTTGTTATCACTAATTTTTGGCCAAAATTTTGAATTTCCTTAGCTAAACTTAATATCTCGTTAAATAAGCCCCGTAGAAGGAAAAGGGCGAAATTTGGTATCACTAATTGTTCACGTACGCAGCATTGTCTAAACTTCCCGAGCCTGATCAATACCGGTCGCGTATTGTCGCACTGGAATCTCCTCTACACCTCTCTTCGGAGACCTAATTCGCTTAGTACGGATGTGTTAAATTGCAGATTGCCACTGGGCGGTGGTTGTTGTGTGGCTGCCTTGCATTATCATCGGGTCTCTCTCTCTTTCCTCGCACTTTCTAAGGAGTCTGACACCTCTAACGAGCCTCTGCTTTCACTAGTCGTTGTCGAGCACTCTCCGTGTAAAGTAGTCAATTGTAGTCTATTTTCGGCGATACTATCGCGCACATTACTACATACTAGTCGTTGTTTTTGCATTACGCTCGCGCACTTCTACTTGTCTTTGGCTCGACTACTGAGCACTTCTTGTACTTTTTCCTATCGAAATATTCGCACCGGCCTTGTCGCCACCCTGATACATGGTAATATACATTACTACAACTAAAGCTCTGCCTTTATCATAACCGAAAATACTAAAGTCTTGTGTTTTATTTATTCTATATCGCCCTTTGATTTACTGCATCGCCAACATCGGTCACTACACGTTCTCCCCACTACTGAGCTATCGTTGGTATTGTAATTGGTGTGGAGTTTGTCATAGAAGGGACTTCGTTGAATTGCTTACCCCCTCCCTTGCCAGCAAACCACGCACCAAACTACTCTAAAAAGGTGGATTCGGACATCGCATAAACTGAGCTTTCGTCGCCCCACCTAAACATTTGGTCGCATCGAGCCGGATTGAAGCTGATCTTCGCTTCGTTTCGTTTTAGCTGATTTCCTACGGAAAACATCGGTGCTTCAGCCACTCATCACCAATCGTACTAACAAAATCGCAGGTAACGTACTCTCAGTTTTCCTAACTAGTGAGCACCGCGAGTGTTTTTTGTTCAAAAAATAGATTAGAAATACATACAAATATACCCTACGGTATAATATTAGTCGACTTTCGAGTAATCTATCGCGATTTTTCTCAAAATATACAGTCCACTTTGTCGTTGTAATAGTGCTAAATCACTTTAAAGTCTATGGGGAATACTTATGTTCCAATACAAAACATTAATAATTTATTTCGGTTGTTTTTGTTCGCCTTAAATTTTTTCATATTTCATTTCGGTTGGTTTTGTTCGCGTTAAATTATTAAAACAATTCTCAATTACATATGTATTTCTTTAGTGCGTTGTGTAGTGTGTTGCCCGTTTATTTGTACATTCGGCATTGTTGTATTTTCAGTCTCAGTGCAGTCGTCCCTACTGCATGAGAGGCTACCCTTCAGTCAGCCAGGCACCATATGTCTCTATGTCACCACTTGTTCTATAGTGACAATTGAACAAGGTAAAAAGTCTACAACTTTCCTTTTATGCGCGAGTATTTACAGACAACAGTTGTACAGTATTTATGGCGACATTGTCATTGCTTGTCTTTTTTGTTTGACTGCGCATTATAATAGCTGCCTGCAGAATGCACAGTTGCGCAGTCAGCAGGTAGAGATTTTTTGACAATTGTTCTTTTTTCATTCCTTGATTTTCTTCTGTCAAAGAAGCACGCGTTCGTTTTGTGAAAATAATTTTTGTATGTTAAAAAGATGATTACAATTATTGTATAAAAATTAAAAAAATGAGTAAAAGAAATTTTAAAAGACTTGTAAAAAAAACAAACTATATCATTTAAAAATAGAAGTTTGCAATGTGAGCAAGAAAACAGCGAAATGAATGTTGTGGGAGAAAGTGAAGATTTTGTGGAGAATTTGGAAGATTTTTATAAACAGCTCCTTCTAGGAAGTGTTTGGAGAAACTATGTCAATATTAAATGAATTTAATTGTATATACATTCCAATATTTATTATTTTTTGTTAATTAAATGAATAAAAGGTTTAGCCAGCCTCGAAGAAAGTGAGCATATAAATATATGTGTTTTAGTGTACTGCGCCCACCTTTATAAAGATGTAGACCAGGGTCACTAAAGTTTACTACTGAATCTTTGGTTCAAATGTCTCTATATGAATTACTTTGACATTTTACATTTACTAGTGAATCTTTGTTCCAAATGTCTACATATGGTTAACTTTGACATTTAACATTTACTAGTGAATCCTTGGTGCAAATGTCTACATATGGTTTACTTTGACATTTAACATTTACTACTGAATCTTTGGATCAAATGACTACTGGTGGTTTTTCAATGACAGCTAATGTTAAATGTCTATAGGAGATTACATGGGCAGGGGCACATTTTGTCTGTAGTACTACTGACAATGTCACAAGTAAATCACTACAATTTTACTAATGGCATTTCCTACAGGGGAGAGAGTCGATGTCACTTGAGCTCGGTTTCGTATCCCAGTAGGCAAAATAGTCGAAACAGACAAATATTACGTCTTTTGAAAAATAAATTAAATATTTTTTGTCGTGATATTTTTGGGAATAGCGTTGGGTGGTACGCTACTCGTTAATTACATTCGGTCATATACGACACCGTCCACCCTACATTCGGTCAATCATAAATTGGAAATTTTCATTATAACATTTTATTCTATTATTTTTTTCGTTCGCGACCTTCGCGATATAATTTCTTGCTGACTACTTCGTTGTTTAATCTTGTCGTTGCTTTCTACAGTCAACCATAGTCACCCTACGATCAGTCTAGTTGAACAAAAAAATTATTTTTATTTTTGTCGTTTTTCTTGTGCTTTATCGCAATTTATTTAGTCGTGTACCTTCGCGTACCCTATATTCGGTCCTCATTTTATAATTTTGTAGAATGTCTAATTTGGAAAATGCTGAGTCATAATTTGAACTTGCCCCCTATCGACATTGACGTTTTCCATGGGGATTTCGTTACTTGGCCTACGTTTCGAGACCTCTTTTCGGCGATATTTATAAACAATTCGCGTCTTAGTGACATTGAACGCCTTTGTCACCTGGTCCAAAAAACCAGCGGTGAGGCAAGGGAAATAGTCTCGAGATTCCCTCTTACCAACAGGAGCTTCGCTTTGGCCTGGAAAGCATTGGAAGATGCGTATGACAACAAACGCATTCTTGTTAACAGTCACCTAAAGCTCCTCTTTGATCTTCCCGTGCTAGACCGCGAGACTAGCTCGGGTTTAAAGACCATACAACGTGGAATAAATGGGTGTCTTTCGACAATGGCAGTCTACGATGTCGTAACTGACCATTGGGATCCCATATTGGTCTTTCAATGCCTCCGTCGTTTGCCGAAACTTACGGTTACACTATGGGAACAGAGTGTAAAAAATAAGTCGTCCCTAACTTCCTGCCACGACTTAGATTCTTTCCTCACGGAATGAATTCAGACTTCAGTTTGTCTTCGGGAGCTTAGGGATCTTTACTCTGAGAAAAAGCCCGCGGTGAAGGACACAACTTTACATTCTACGAATGTCTCCCCTTTGAGTCCTCCCCGGTCACCTTCGAACACGTGTTGTGTGCTTTGTCCCCAGCCGAGCCATGTATTGCGTTCTTGTTCTCGATTCAAGTGATAGATTTTCGGTCATAAAAAAGCATGGGTGCTGCGTGAATTGTCTTTCACGAGGACATGCAGTGAAAAACTGCAATAGTAGACACAATTGCGCCACGTGCAATGGTCGTCACCACCAGAGTTCGGAAAAAAAAACACTAAGGAACGGTTCCTTAGCGTTCTGTACCGTTCCTTCGTCGGGAACGGAACAGTATCGCAACCCTTACACGAGTACAGATTACACTAAACATTTTTAGTGTTACTGTTCGCGAACGGTACCACTACGATAACGTACCGTTCTTAGAACACGACGAACGGTACACTACGATAACATACGGTTCATAGAACAGTATCACTACGTCGTAGTGATACTGTTCTTTTGAACAGATCACTAACAGTATCACTACGTTTAGCGTTCCGTTCTTTTTTATATTCGACACCACAGGTCGCAAATATGAAGCAATCTTAATGAAAATTGGTACAGAGTTATTTCTTAACCCAGGGACGATCCCTATTTAAAATGGGGCATATCGGTCCATTCTTTGATATAGCCCCCATACGAAGGTCCCTTTCGATAAGACATATTTACGCACTAGAGAGAGAATTTTTAACCGATCATACCAAAATTTGAATATATGTTCATTCCATTGCATTCAATCATGCCTAGTGAAAATGATGCATATCGGTCCATTTTTTGATACAGCCCCAATACAAAGCTCCCTTTCGACAAGACATATTTACGTTATTGATGACGATTTTTTTTATCCGATCATGCCAAAATTTAAATATGTGTGCATCCTATTGCATTTAATCATGTCTAGTGAAAATAGGGCACATCGGTACATACTTTGATATAGCCCCCATACGAGGGTCGCTTTCGATAAGACATATTTACGCTCTAGAGAGCGCATTTTTTAACCGATCATGCTGAAATTTTAAATAGGGATCGTCCCTGGGTTAAGAAATAACTCTGTACCAATTTTCATTAAGATTGCTTCATATTTGCGACCTGTGGTGTCGAATATAAAAAAGAACGGAACGCTAAACATAGTGATACTGTTAGTGTTCTGTTCAGAAGAACAGTATCACAACGACTGCGTCATCGTCCCTCCCACCTATAGATAAAGATCCCCCCCCTTGGACCAGAATTTAAAAACTTCTCCCTCCACTTCGTCGATCAACAAACCCACCATAAGTGGACAGGTATCTCATACCACCCAAGATACAAATGTGCTCTTGGGGACTGCCACCGTGAATGTCATTCACCAGGGTATTACGTACCCTGCTTGGGCTCTTATTGACCCATCTTCCGAGACGTCCATAATTACGGACCGCTTTCGGCAAAGACTGGGAATTTCGACGCGTTCTACAAATGCTGGAGTTTCAGGACTAAACTGTACTATATTGGGCAATTCAAGAGAAATTTGTTCTCTTGAAATCGTTTCGCCCTTAGATACATCGAACGCCTTTAAAACGGTAGCAAATATTCTTCCGAACATTTCTGGAAATTTGCCATCGCCTTCGTTTGCTACTATCCTCCAATCTCGCCTCGCCAATCTGCGATTGGCTGATTCTTTGGATAATCGCCCAATAGACGTTCTACTTGGTGCTGATTTGTATCCGAAAATTCTTTTGGCTGAATCCCCACGAATTGTGCTTGAGTCACTACTGGCTCAAAATACCATATTCGGTTATGTTGTAACTGGACCAATTCCTCCCGACCTTTTTAACTATTCTACAAGCCCAGCCGCGGTCTTCACCCCTGGCAATAGAACATGTAATTCGGAAGCAGGAAATATTCTGCCTTTCGGGAATTTCAATCGCTGGTCTGAGAACCGAACTTGAATTCCATCACACCTCGTGGGTTCGATATCATTACTTGCTAGATTCACCTTCGTTTGTATTTTTCGTCGCACCTTTATTTGAATTTGTTTGTTGGTCACAATTTGACACCCGCCTCGTTTTTTCTAAATGGTCACATCGTGAATTTATAAATTATTTGAACTCGAATTTATAGTAATTTTCGTTATCGGGATTTTACGGATTCGAATCGTCTAAAATCAATTAGAAATTTGAAATTATTGTTCTCGAATTATTTTACTAATTGATGTCGCACATCTATAATTTTTCTAGTAGTCTATTTAAACTCAAACTTATTTCGAAATCGCATTAACTATTTTAGCATCACCTCGCCTATATTATTTTACAAATTCATATAACATATAACATTGAAACTCGAATTGCATTTTTTTGAATGCTCACTAGGAAACTGAATTTACGTTCCTTCCTAATTTACTAACCTAATATTAGTTGTAGTTTATTTTCTTTATATTGTCGTCGGATGTTGCAAGTGGCCGGCAATGTTCACGTACGCAACATTGTCTCATCTTCCCGAGCCTGATCAATACCGGTCGCGTATTGACATCAATGGAATCTCCTCTACACCTCTCTTCGGAGACCTAATTCGCTTAGTACGGATGTGTTAGAGTGCAGATTGCCACTGGGCGGTGGTTGTTGTGTGGCGGCCTTGCATTATCCTCGGGTCTCCCTCTTTCCTCGCACTTTCTATGGAGTCTGACACTTCTAACGAGCCTCTGCGTTCACTAGTCGTTGTCGAGCACTCTCCGTGTAAAGTAGTCAATTGTAGTCTTTGTTTGGCGATACTAGTCGTTGTATTTGCATTACGCTCGCGCACTTCTACTTGTCTTTGGCTCGACTACTGAGCATTTCTTGTACTTTTTCCTATCGAAATATTCGCACCGGCCTTGTCGCCACCCTGATACATGGTAATAAACGTTACTACAAATAAAGCTCTACCTTTATCATAACCAAAAATACTAAAGTCTTGTGTTTTATTTATTCTATTTCGCCATTTGATTTACTGCATCGCCAACATCGGTCACTACATACGTGAACACACACATGGTATTGTAATTGGTGTGGAGTTTGTCATAGAAGGGACTTCGTTGAATTGCTTACCCCCCTCCCTTGCCGGCAAACCACGCACCAAACTACTCTACTGGATTCGGACATCGCATAAACTGAGCTTTCGTCGCCCCCACCTAAACACTAATTTTTGGCCAACATTTTGAATTTCCTTAGCAAAACTTAAAATGCAAATATCTCGTTAAATAGAAGGAAAAGGGCGAAATTTTGTTATCACAATTTTTTGGCCAAAATTTTGAATATTTTTAGCAAAATTTGAAATGCAAATATCTTGTTAAATAAGCCCCGTAGAAGGAAAAGGGCGAAATTTTGTTATCACTAATTTATTGCCAAAATTTTGAATTTCCTTAGCAAAATTTAAAATGCAAATATCTCGTTAAATTAGCCCCGTAGAAGGAAAAGGGTGAAATTTTGTTATCACTATGCAACAACATTTTTGTGCAAGGGATGTGGATAACAGTTTCTGGTGCAATTAGGTGTCACAAACACCAAAAAATATTAAAAAAAATGTTTATAGTACATTTTTGTTAAAATATTTTTTTTTTAAATTCCAGCTTTCATGGAATGTACATTCAGTATTTGGACCATAATCAAGTATAAGCCTGATTGAGCCGTGTTATGCCACAAATTAAAGGGAATTATGAGTGTTGCGTATGCTGCAAATATCGCTTTCACGTAGAATCATTGGTTTAGTAACAATCGTCAAAAATATGAGAAAAAATTATTTTTTTTAAAAAACCCTTTTTCTGGTACAAAAAAACCATAAAAATAGAAAAAAATCGAAAAAATGATAAAAAAGAAAACACTGTCTATTTGAAAAAAAAATCTATGGATAGATTTAAAAGTTATGAGCCATTTTGTAAA
Source organism: Eudasyphora cyanicolor (assembly GCA_963930755.1). Taxonomy (NCBI): domain Eukaryota; kingdom Metazoa; phylum Arthropoda; class Insecta; order Diptera; family Muscidae; genus Eudasyphora; species Eudasyphora cyanicolor. Next base: position 167,181,086 of record OZ005737.1, read on the forward strand.
TTGTCGGCTTAATGCTATTTTGGTCCATACGCCATTTTGTTGATTAGAGTTAGGAGTTGATTATATGGGTTTCAAGCATGCTCTTTCAGAATCTGCAATAATTTTTTTCCTATCTCTAGTTTTCGAGATATTGGTAGGGTAAATCGATTTAACTCTGATTTAAGGGAAATAATTTTTATATTTTTGTTCTATATCCCCATTTTTCTATCGTCTTATATTTTTTTACTCACTATTTTACGTTCTTTCGATCGCAATATATAAATTACTCTCCTTTCATACCGACATTCTTTATGGTCCATGTAATACAAATGCGAAAAAATATTAAAATAAAAGTGGATATGGACCAAAATGCCATGTACAAAAATTTTTATAATTTGCTTATTTTTTAATATAATGGCATAGAAATGCATGGGAATAATACAAATACTGTTGGGAACCCTATGGAATAAAAAGTGTGTAACTCTTCAGTCTCGTTTTTACTCAAATAATAAATTGCGTTTTTCTCCGATCATACAAAATGGCGTATGGAACAAAATAGCCTTAAGCCCACGAAATGTTTTGTTGCATATTTTTTCGTTTTTAAATTATGTTTTTGCTTATATTGAATTCGCCATATGTGAGAGAGATATATAAGAGACATTGCACTTGCATTTATTTTATGAAGATTGATGTCAGACATTATAAAATTATGGAGAGGACGAGGTTTAATGGTTGTTCGTAATCATCCTTAAAACAGGATATGCAATGTCAGTGTATTTCAGCGCCTTTAAGAGATAAGTCGATTTTCTGAAAAATATTATAAAGTTATATTTCGAAGTATGAGTAAACGGCAAAGAACTTTTCAATGTGTAAATGATCCCGACAATTTCTGCTACATCTGTCGAAAATATGTTATTAAAAAAATCGACGTGCGTTTTGTAAAATAATAGATGAAATATATGTGCAATATTTTGGTATACGGGTTAAAAATATGAACGAACCGTGAACACATAGTATTTTGTGTAATTCGTGCCATGTAAATCTTACTCGATGGGCTAATAGAGGAATGAGGTAAGTACTTTAAAATGAATGTATTACAATGTTTTGTGGAATAGAACGTTTTAATTTTAGACTTCACGTGCAATTTGGAATGCCAATGATTTGGTGACAAGCATTCATTCACGATACGGACTGCTATTTTTGTCTAAGTTAATAGATTGGAGTAGGAAGGAGCATTCGCTGGAATTACGCAGATGTAAAATCTGTCACTTTGCCAGTTGCACATTCGGAAACAATACCAATTCCCAAATGCCAAGTGTAGCTAACAGCCTAATTACGGAAACATCATCAAGTTCAACTGAGTACACAACTCTGAGCGATTTAAGTTTGAGTCAGAAGTCATCGCTTTTAACTCAGTTTCAACTCATTGATCTAGTGAGAGATTTGGAACTGACCAAAGATAAGGCAGAACTACTTGCATCTGGGATGAAACAGTACAATATTTTGGCCCCAGATGTTTACATATCATAAAGGGTCCGCCATCTAACGTTTTTTTTCAACTAGTGCTTATATCGTAAATGGTAACACTTAGCTCATGCCTGATTTGACAGATAATTAGTTTTATCCTTCCGCTGAACGAATATGGTTGTGTATACGCTTGAACTTTGAAAAATACGCTTGAATGCGATCGACTTACAGAAGATGCCGATTGTGCCAAAAAATCTTTTCAGATGAAGCTCATTTTGATCTTGGAGGGTGTGTAAACAAGCAAAATTGTCGCATTTGGGGCACAGAAAACCCGCACGCATACATTGAAAAGCCGATACACCCAAAACGAGTCACTGTTTGGTGCGGATTTTGGTCCAGAGGCATAATTGGGCCGTGAGCAAGTAGTGGCGGTTACAGTCAATGGCGATCGTTATCGGGCCATGTTGATCGAATTTTTGTTCACAAAAATTTAAGAGGAGGATATTGGCAACATTTGGTTTCAACAGGACGGCGCTACGTGCCACACAGCCGAAGCTACACTCGATGTTTTGAGCGATGTTTTAAAAAAAAGTTATTTGGCGGACCCTTTATTATAGATTCCGTAATATACCTTACAAACAATTTTATACAACTGTGGATTACAGATGCTTTTGCAAGGACATTCCCGGATTGTTCGAGGAACTTAATCAAACATACATTTCAAAGGATTGGCGGTTACTTGTTGGCAGCAGTAAAGAAAGTTTGAAAGCAGTACTTTTACACAACGGAAATCAGAAACCGTCAATTCCCATAGCTCATGCTGTCAACACTAAGGAATCATACGAAATAATGGCTAAATTGATAAAATACATAAAATATGAACATGACTGGAAAAATTGTTGCGATTTAAAAGTAATTGGTATGTTATGCCTCTGGGATAGCAGATAATTTGCCACCTCTGCGTATTAAGCTGGGGCTCTTTAAAACTTTTGTAAAAGCCTTAAGGAAAGATGGCACTCTCATATTTAAAAAGTTTATTTATAAGTCTTTCTTTTCAAAAAATCGAAGAAGGAGTTTTTGATGGGCCTAATATAAGGAAACTGATAAAAGATGTGAATTTCGAATCATATTTGAATTCGGATGAAATTGCAGCATGGAGGTCGTTTAAGTTTGTAGTTTCAAATTTCCTTGGATCGAATAATATGAAACAACTAGCTGACCCGGTCCACTTCGTTGGCCCAGATTTCAGATTTCCGATCCTGTCAATTTTTGGACTAATCACGTAGACTGCCACCAGATACATATACACAAAATACAGCACATTCGCACACAAATTGTGCAAGATATCCCGATTTCAAAATTTGGCATATATGTGCGGGGCTACACCCATTGTTCCGATCCCGCCCATTTTTGGACCAATCACGTAGTCTGATCCAGATACATATACACAAAAGTACAGCACTCTCGCTGACAAATTATGCAAGATATCTCAATTTAGCAATTTGGTTTACATTGGCGGAGCTACGCCCATTGGTACGATCCCGCCCATTTTTGGACCAATCACGTAGATTTTCAGTTACTTTCAGATGGATCCCAGAAAGTCCATGAGTGGTGGGACATCTGAGATCACGGTCCAATCCCAATCTTGGAAGTAGATAGAGGCAGTCCCAATCTCAATTTCAAAAGTTGGCTTATAAGGGCGCGGTCACGCCCATTGGTCCGATCCCGCCCACTTGTAGACAAACTACGTAGACTATCGCCAGATACGTATGCAAATAATTACAGCACTCTCGCTAAAAAATTGTGCAAGATATCTAAATTTTAAAATTTGGCTTATATGGGCAGGGTCAAGCCCATTCGTCCGACCCCGCCCGTTTTTGGACCAATCACGTGGACTACCACAATATACATATACACAAAATTACAGAACTCTCGCTAGCAAATTACCAAGATATTTCTATTTCAAACTTTGGTTTATATGGGCGGGGCCACGCCCAGTTGGTCCGATCCCGCACATTTTTGGACCAATCACGTTGACCTCCATCAGATATATATACACAAAATTACAGCACTATCTTTAACAAATTCTACATATATCTCAATTTTAAAATTTGGTTTATTTGGGATGCCATGCCCATTGGTCCGACCCGCCCATTTTTGGACCAATCACGTAGGTTACCACCATGTACATATGCAGAAAGTTACAGCAGTCTCGCTAACAATTTATGCAAGATATGTCAATTTCAAAATTTGGCTTATATGGGCGGGACCAGTCACGTAGACTGCCACCAGATATATATACACAAAATTGCAGCACTCTCGCTAAAAAATAGCTCAAGATATCTCAATTCCAAGATTTTCCTTATATGGGCGGGGCCACGCCCATTTTTAAACCAATCACTTAGACTGCCACCAGATATATATATACAAAAAATTGCAGCGCTCTCGCTAAAAAATTGTTCAAGATATCTCAATTCCAAAATTTGCCTTATATTGGAGGGGCCACGCCCATTTGTCCGATCCCGCCCATTTTTTGGACCAGTCACGTAGACTGCCACCAGATATATATAAACAAAATTGCAGCACTCTCGCTAAAAAAAATGCTCAAGATATCTCAATTCCAAGATTTGCCTTATATGGGCGGGGCCACGCCAATTGGTCCGATCCCGCCCATTTTTGAACCAATCTCGTAGACTGCCACCAGATTTATATACAAAAAATTGCAGCACTCTCTTTAACAAATTGTGTGAGATATCTAGATTTCAATATTTGGCTTATATAGGCGGGGCCACGCCCATTGCTCAGATCGCGCCCTTGTTTAGACCAAACACGTAGACTGCTACCAGATACATGTAAACAAAATTACAGCACTCTTGTTAAAAAATTTTGCAAGATATCTCAATTTAAAATTTCGTCTTATATGGGCGGGGACACGCCCATTGGTCCGATTCCGCCCAATTTTGGTCCAGTCCCGTAGACTGCCACCAGATACATATGCACAAAATTACAGTACCCTCGCTAACAAATTGTGGAAGATATCTCCATTTCAAAGTTTGGGCGAGGCCACGCCCATTGGTCCGATCCCGCCCACTTTTGGACCAATCACGTAGACTTCCACCAGATATATATGCACCACATTACAGCACTCTCGCTAACAAATTGTGTAAGATATCGCAATTTAAAAATTTGTCTTATGTGGGCGGGGCCACGCCCATTAGTCCGATCCCGCCCCTTTTTTGGACCAATCCCGTACACCAGATACAGATGCCCCAAAGTACAACACCCTCGCTACCAAATTGTGTAAGATATCTCAATTCTAAAATTTGGCTTATATGGGCGGGGCCACGCCCATTGGTCCGATCCCGCCCACTTTTGGACGAATCACGTAGACTGCCACCAGATACATATGTACAAAATTACAGCACTCTCGCTAACAAATTGTGGAAGATATCTCAATTTTAAAATTTAGCTTATATTGGCGGTGCCACGCCCATTGGTCCGATCCCGCCCATTTTTGGACTAATCACGTAGACTGCCACCAGATGCATATGTACAAAATTACAGCACTCTCGCTAACAAATTGTGCAAGATATCTCAATTTTTAAATTTGTCTTATGTGGGCGGGGCCACGCCCACTTGATATATCGAAAATTCAAGTACCCTATTTTCACCACGCCCCACATATGTTCATTCTGTGAAAATTTCAAAAAGATCGGTCCAGCCGTTTAGACGTCTATTCGGTACAAACAAACCAACAAACAAACAAACCAACAAACAAACAAACACACATTCTTCTTTATATATATAGATAGATAGATGATTAATGATCTGTTAAACAATTATGAAAAAATTTGGTTAGAAATATTTTTTTTTTATATTTATGTATATAACACATATGTATGTATTGTTCCAAGCTATTTTTCGCTTTATGTGTTCCAATAGCTGTAAATATGTCTCTCAAAATTCATTTCTTGCATTCTCATTTAAACTTTTTCTCCGAAATCTTGGCGACGTAAGTGACGAACATGGCGAAAGGTTTCACCAAGAATTGAAGTCCATCGAGCGGCGTTACCAAGGGCACTGGGATGAAAGAATGATGGGAGATTATATTTGGTTCCTCATTAGAGAAACCGATTCTGAAATCTACAAACGTCAACACAGAACTCACAATTACTTCTAATGAAACTTGTTCATGTTAATTAACTCAAATGTACCTTATATAAATAAAAGTAATAAATAAAATCGCTATTTAAACCGAAATTAAAAAAAAAAGATTTTTTGAAATTTTCTTACCTCTACCAAAAGGGCTATAATTTCTACATTTATCCAAATAGGAATTATTTTCTTCGCTAGGATGCAAACTTTAAAAAAATTAAATAAAATATTTTTTTTCTATTTTTTATGTTTTTTGTCCCACGATTTTTTTTTTAATTTACTTTTTCCAATGTGTTTAATGACTGTTACTAAACCACTGTTTCTAAGTGAAAGAGATATTTCCAACATTGGTAGCCCACATTAATAGCTTCAATTTAACGTATAAGTCGACCAGATCGGGCATATACTCCAAAAATTATAGTTCAAATACCAAGGGTACCTTCGAAGATAATAGTATTTTTAATAAAATTTTTTTTAAAAAAAATGGATTGACATACGTATAAGGGTATGTGTTTACATGGCTTTCAGAGCGCAGTGTCTTATCTTTTCCAATACACCACAAAAAACCTCTTATTCGAAAGGAAGAGTTGATCGAAAATCTGAACAATTCGAATGTGAAAACATTCAATAAATCTAAATAAAAATTAAATCGATCATTAACAAAAAACTTCCAAAAACATTTAAATAATAAGGATCAGCCCGCCTAAATACAATTAGAAAGAAGCTGCGCATCTTCAACACGTAGTGTTAATGAATTCTAAATAATAACATAAAAATATTTGATATTCAACAAAAAAATACTATGCTTACTGAAATGTAGTAAAGTCTTTCTAATCGTCCAACTAATCTCAGAATCCACGCCATCTACCTGGCGATTGGTGTAAGAGACAACTGTGTCGAACTGGCAACCCTTACCAGTCACATGGGTGGTGAAAATGGTGAATTTAAGTCTAGCTTAAAGCTTTGGCTGTGTGACGTGTACGCTTTCTTCGTAGGTATCACTAGCCAACAGTCGTTTTGTTATTTGGTTCTAGCATAGTTTTTCTCATTGATTTTGACCTACTGAACACGAAAATGAGTTTTAAAAATTTTTCTGTCGATTGGTTTTCGAGATACAAATTTTTGAACTTTTTTTTTTAAATTTTTGGAGGTACACTTACAATTTTGAACATATCTTTCGTCTTCTTTGACGTATTTGATCCTACTACTACTCAAATTAAAGCAAATTGAGCCGTCTACAACTCATTCTCAGAAAATTTTCAAATCGGGTGAGTAGTTTTGATGTTGGCGGATTAAAAAGGCTAAAAAACTGCGTTTTTTTAGTAAAAATGTGGCAGAAAAATTCATATAAAAATTCGTATAAAATATAAAACGCGATGCTAACAGCGATTTTGGTTTTTTTACGTATAGCTGGCATTTTTCCAAAGAAAATAAGCACTTACTTAACAAAATCTGACAACAAATGGCGGACTTATAATTTTTTTGATATAAGACCGAAATTCCGCTATTTCACGATATTTTGATTTTCATTATTTGCACAGCTTATCTACACAACGCAAACGAATAAATACATTTGAACTTAATTTAAAATAAACAAATTAGTCTTAGTATATTATTTTTTAATTTATTTAGAGCACTACATACTCAATGTATGGCACAATTAGAAATGGATGTGCCAGGTTAGCTAAACTAACGAAATTAACCAAATCAACGCCCAAAAAAATGAGTGTGGAAAAACAGCTGACTTCTTCTTTGTTTTTTGTATTCGCTGCAATTGGTCTCACGTATTAGGGTCCAAATGTAGTCACCCATCATAGCCGTGTCATAGATGCCCTGATAGCGTCGTTCCATAGCCTTCAATTCCTGATGAAAGCGCTCGCCGTGTTCGTCGCTCACGTCTCCTAAATTCTCAGGGAAAAAATCCAAATGAGAATGCAGAAAGTGTATTTTAAGTGACATGTGCACTCCTACCCAAAAATGAAAAAAAAACGAGAATTAAAACGCTATTTAAATTAACATTTGTTTCAAAAAAAACCTACCCATTGCTTCATAGTTCTTTGCCAGATCCTCAACTATGTCCTTATAATTATCGCTTTTGTTGTTTCCTAAAAAGTTTTCCACAACAAGCCTGAAGGAATTCCATGCTGCGGCTTCGATGGATGATAACAGCTTCGGGAATGTTTCATCTTTCAACATTTTTTTTATCTCGGGTCCTGCGAAGACTCCTTCTTTAATTTTTGCCAGCGAAAGGTAAGGGAAAATTGACCGTAAATAGGCAAAAGCTTCACCTTCTTTGTCCAATTTTTTGGCAAAATTTTTTATCAAACCCAATTTTATGTGCAGCGGCGGAAGTATTATATTTTCACGGTTCTCTATTAGTGGTTTGCGCTGAACATTCGCTTCTCCAACTACAGGTTTCGTTCGTTCCGGCCATTTTTTTTGAATATAATGCTGATCATCAGCGCGGCTATTCCAAAGGCACAGAAAACAGCAATGTCGCGTATAGCCTCCTTGGAGTCCACACAGAATGGCCACAACTTTGAGGTCGGCGCATATTTTCCAATTATATTTGCTATACTCTATGCATTTCAGCAAAATGTTCATAGTTTCATAGTTCTCTTTTGAATGAACCGCATGAGCAATAGGAAGAGATGGCTTTTCATTCCCATTATGTAAGAGAACTGCCTTCAAGCTCTCTTTGTTGCTGTCAATAAACAACCTCCATTCATTGGGGTTGTGAATTTGGTGAAGCTCTTGGAACAAGCCGGAAATGTCGCTGCAAAAACATATTTCGTCTTTCTTTGTATAAAATTTTGCATACTGCTGGTGACGCTTCCTGTACGATGTTACTTTCACTTCTGAATCCGCAAATCCACACTGTACCATCCGAGACGCAAAAAGTTCGGATTTCTCCTTAGTGAGACCAAAATCGCGCACCCAATCGTTTAGTTCGGCCTGTGACAGTAATTTTCGCTTTCTGCACGCCCCAAATTCGCTTGCACTTGACTCGGACTCTTGATCTGACGATTCTGCTTTTTGAAGAGATGCACCAGGGCACACTGGATATGGTACATCATTCGAATGTGGTACTGGAAGTGCAAACGATCCCACTTGAGCGTAGTTCCATTTTAAAAATCTCCCTACCCCACTGTTTGTGGTGAGGCAAAAATAACAGTCTGTGGAATGGCATAACGGCTTTTTCCACATCATTGGTGTATCGAATTTCATATGGCGCCTAAAATTAAAATAAATTACTATATTTGCTTTGCTTAATGTGTTTAAATAAAAATTCTTACCTTCCGCCAGCTGCCCAGTTGGTTAGGATTATATGGCAAAGATCACATAGCGACTTAGGTGTCCATGGTTCTGTGATATTTGGTGAAATACCAAAATAATTCAAATAGTGCAATTGCACTGCTGGAGTAAACGTATGTGCGTGATTATTCTTTATAAACTCGCCACAAACATTGCAGAAATTGTCTGGATTGTTCAAACACTCGAACACACGTAGTCTTTTACTCATTGTCTTACTTGTTGGGTAGGTATTATATGCACTTAAATTCAATTTGTTTCACTTTTTACTCGTACTACTCGCGTTCGTAGACACTTGTTGAATGACAAAAAACGATAAATGAACACCTATAAATACTAAGTATGTTACAATATTTTACTGACAGGTACTTATGAATGGGCGCATCTTTTAAGGGTGGCTGACAAAAAACCTGATTCAGCAAGTGTGCGTTTCAAATTGTGGAAAAGTTTCCAAATAATGACCACTCACAAATGTGGGGGGAATTTCTGTAAAAAAATCCGATACAGGTAGACATCGGGAAAACACACATCAATAAAAAAGTGTAATTCCCTTTTTTCCCTTTAATTGACTGTGAACGGAGTAGCAGTCATAAAGGAACACGAAGAGCGTCCACGCACATTCAGAAGCGTATATTACTCTGCAACCATAATCATAAAAATTAAATAACTATTTGTGTATTACTTATTTTTTTTAATTCTGAGAATCATAAAAATTACGTAAACGTTTTTTCCAAAGAATTTTGTACATGTAAAGTGGGTTTGCCAAAATTCGTATCGTAAAATGCACCTGTGTTTCTATGTTCTGCATTTTCATTATACCATTTTCGACGAAACGTCCCTACGGTATTGTAAATAGGTTTTTTACAATTATGAAATATTTGTGTTATTAATATTAATTTAAGAATTTTATCAAAACTGCAAAGTGCTGTGACATTTGAAAAAAATTTCCAAAAAAAAAAATGCTGATTTCACAAAATTTTTGAAATTTCACGTCCCTTGCCAGAACAGAAGACATTAACCCAGGCTGGTGAAATTTTGAACAGAAGTAACTTATGTATAGGAGCAACTGTTCCGTTCTATTCCAAAAGGATTATAAAAAACTTGCTTTTTCGATCCCTCCTAGTAGGTTAGCTGTGCAAATAATGAAAATCAAAATATCGTGAAATAGCGGAATTTCGGTCTTATACCAAAAAAATTATAAGTCCGCCATTTGTTGTCAGATTTTGTTAAGTGCTTATTTTCTTTGGAAAAATGCCAGCTATACGTAAAAAAACCAAAATCGCTGTTAGCATCGCGTTTTATATTTTATATGAATTTTTCTGCCACATTTTTACTAAAAAAACGCAGTTTTTTAACATTTTTAAGCCGCCAACATCAAAACTACTCACCCGATTTGAAAATTTTCTGAGAATGAGTTGTAGACGGCTCAATTTGCTTTAATTTGAGTAGTAGTAGAATCAAATACGTCAAAGAAGACGAAAGATATGCTCAAAATTGTAAGTGTACCTCCAAAAATTTAAAAAAAAAAGTTCAAAAATTTGTATCTCGAAAACCAATCGACAGAAAAATTTTTAAAACTCATTTTCGTGTTTAGTAGGTCAAAATCAATGAGAAAAAGTATGCTAGAAACAAATAACAGAGAAAATTTTGTTATTTGTGACCTAGTGTAATTTTTGGCCAACATTTGGAATTTCCTTAGCAATACTTAAAATGCAAATATCTCGTTAAATAAGCCCCATAGAAGGAAAAGGGCGAAATTTTGTTATCACTAATTTATGGCCAAAATTTTGCAAAACTTAAAATGCAAACATCTCGTTAAATAAGCCCCGTAGAAGGAAAAGGGCGAAATTTTGTTATCACTAATTTTTGGCCAAAATTTAGCAAATCTTAAAATGCAAATATCTCGTTAAATAAGCCCCGTAGAAGGAAAATGGGGAAATTTTTTATCGCTAATTGAATTTCCTTAGCAAAATTTAACCCTCCGTTAGGCACATGTTTCAATAGTCATATACGTGCCTCATGAGTCTGGCCAGACCCATAGACATTTTCATGTATTTTTATCAAAATATCTGGTTTTTGGTGGTTTAATGAAACGTATTTATATAAAATATTGGTATACAATTTACATTTGGTTTTGACTTCAGTTGTTTTACTATGTAAGGTACTTAAACTTATAAAAATAAGTTTAAAAAAATCGTAGAATGTGGAAAAATACATTATATATTTTCGAGCAGAATAAGAGAAATATTATCAAGATTTATCAAAATTGTTTGTCTAATGTTAATGATCTGTCCAAAAAAAATATTTGATAACCCTTAGATTCAAAATCGGATATATATATATATATATATATGCGGTGCTATATATAAATCTGGACTGATTTATTGATATTTGACGGCAGTTTTGTGGTTCAACAAACTGTTATCTGTAAAATTTTATAAAAATCTGTTGAGAAGAAAGGACTTGATAGCGCTTATAGACTACAACCACCTTAAATGTGCATAAAAATTGCCGATGGTCTCCGATTTTGATGAAAATTGGTGGAAATGTTAAATATGGTGCTCTAAAATCGGACATACAATTTTATTGCAAAATCTTCAAAACTATTGGAGATATGTACATTAAAACATTAGACATTTGGCAAAAAAATATCGAAAAGTGCTTGCAGTCGAATGCTCATAACTTTTGTTCTATGAGAGATATTTAAATATTTTGCTTTGATCTAGATTGCGATACCAATGTAAGTATATATTTATATATATATATATATTTATATGGGGCCTATATCTAAATCGGAACCGATTTTTTCAAATTCGGAACCCTCCAAATTGATTGGAGGAAAAATACAGCTTCTGTAACGTCAACAGGCTAAATCGGAAGGACCCAATATCGATACCTCCATTCTAAAACATACTAAGTCGACTGACTCTTAGGGAGATTGCATTTTGAATTTCTAAATATTCCAATTTCTATTCAGTCAGAATTTGGTGTTTATCCGTTAACACAATCAAAAATTATTCACAAAACAGTACAGAACGTTCGATTTGCACTGTAAAGGAATTCCACACAAATTTAACAAATTCAACAAACTTTGGTCGCCTCTCTTGAAAAACTACCTTTTTGCACTTAGCATTGTTTAGAATGGAGTATCGATATATGGGGGATATACCTAAATCTGATCCAAGGTGGGTCTAGCTCCTATATTTAAGGATGTTACAAACATCTGGGCAACAATTACTTATTTTACCCTTTACCACAGAGTCATGTATGTTCTAATGACCGATATAAACAAAAAATGCAAATGTGCGCGTACAGCTATGTTTAAGAACAAAATTGAGAATATGCAAATGACAATTTAAATAGAAAGTTATCAATTACATGAAAATAAAATAATAATATTGTACAAACTTTCGTATGAAGTCAGTATGGGTCTAGCACGTAAACGATGTGTACCTCACAAAATCCTTATAATTTTTTTGTAAGGTTTTTATCGTCCTGATTTCTTCATAGATCGATTAAATATTATTTTTGAGGAAGCTACCTGATGTTTCAAGTCGCTAGCGATTTAGAAATATCTTTAAATTTCAATTAAATTTGAAAAAGGTCTGGCCAGACTCATGTGCCCAACGAGGGTTAAAATGCAAATATCACGTTATATAAGCCCCGTAGAAGGAAAATGGCGGAATTTTGTTATCACTAATTTTTGGCCAAAATTTTGAATTTTCTTTTCTTTTTTCGTAGAAGGAAATGGGCGAAATTTTGTTATCACTAATTTTTGGCCAACATTTTCAATTTCCTTAGCTAAACTTAAAACGCAAATATCTCGTTAAATAAGCCCCGTAGAAGGAAAAGGGCGAAATTTTGTTATCACTAATTTTTGGGCAAAATTTAGGGCGAAACTTTGTTATCACTAATTCTTGGCCAAAATTTAGCAAAATTTAAAATGAAATGAAGAATTTCCTTAGCAAAACTTAAAATGCAAATATCTCGTTAAATAAGCCCCGTAGAAGGAAAGGGCGAAACTTTGTTATCAATAATTCTTGGCCAAAATTTAGCAAAATTTAAAATGCAAATATCTCGTTAAATAAGCCGCCGTAAGGAAAAGAGCGAAATTTTGTTATCACTAATTTTTGGCCAAAATTTTGAATTTCCTTAGCAAAACTTAAAATGCAAATATTTCGTTAAATAAGCCCTGTAGAAGAAAAGGGCGAAATTTTGTTATCACTAATTCTTGGCCAAAATTTAGCAAAACTTAAAATGAAAATATCTCTTTAAATAAGCCGCGTAGAAGGAAATGGGCGAATTTTGTTATCACTAATTTTTGGCCAAAATTTTGAATTTCTTGGCCAAAATCTAGAAAAACCTAAAATGAAAATATCTCGTTAAATAAGCCGCGTAGAAGGAAAAGGGCGAAATTTTGTTATCACTAATTTTTGGCCAAAATTTTGAATTTCCTTAGCAAAACTTAAAATGCAAATATCTCGTTAAATAAGCCCCGTAGAAGGAAAAGGGCGAAATTTTGTTATCACTAATTTTGGCCAAAATTTTGAAATTCTTTAGCAAAACCTAAAATGCAAATATCTCGTTAAATAAGCCGCGTAGAAAGGAAAAGGGCGAAATTTTGTTATCACTAGTTTTTGGCCAAAATTTTTAACTTCTTTAGCAAAACTTAAAATGCAAATATCTCGTTAAATAAGCCCCGTAGAAGGAAAAGAGCGAAATTTTGTCATCACTAATTCTTGGCCAAAATTTAGCAAAACTAAAAATGCAAATATCTCGTTAAATATGCCCGTGAAGGAAAAGGGCGAAATTTGGTTATCACTAGTTTTTGGCCAAAATTTTGAATTTCCTTAGCAAAACTTAAAATGCAAATATCTCGTTAAATAAGCCCCGTAGAAGGAAAAGGGCGAAATTTTGTTATCACTAGTTTTTGGCCAAAATTTTGAACTTCTTTAGCAAAACTTAAAATGCAAATATCTCGTTAAATAAGCCCCGTAAAAGGAAAAGAGCGAAAGTTTGTCATCACTAATTCTTGGCCAAAATTTAGCAAAACTAAAAATGCAAATATCTCGTCAAAATATGCCCCGTGAAGGAAAAGGGCGTAATTTTGTTATCACTAGTTTTTGGCCAAAATTTTGAATTTCCTTAGCAAAACATAAAATGCAAATATCTCGTTAAATAAGACCCGTAGAAGGAAAAGGGCGAAATTTTGTTATCACTAGTTTTTGGCCAAAATTTTGAATTTATTTAGCAAAACTTAAAATGCAAATATCTCGTTTAATAAGCCCCGTAGAAGGAAAAGGGCGAAATTTTGTTATCACTAATTTTTGGCCAAAATTTTGAATTTCCTTAGCAAAACTTAAAATGTAAATATCTCGTTAAATATGCCCCGTAGAAGGAAAGGTCGAAATTTTGTTATCACTAAATTTTGCCAACATTTAGCAAAACCTTAAATGCAAATATCTCGTTAAATAAGCCCCGTAGAAGGAAAAGGGCGAAATTTTCTTATCACTAATTGTTGGCCAAAATTTTGAATTTCTTTAGCAAAACTTTCGGCAAATTTTGACGAATTCGCCGATTTTTGACGATTTCGGCAAATTTTGACACATTCTCGATTTTAACGAATTCGGGCGTTTTTTTTGACAAATTCGCCGAATTTTGGCGAATTCGCCGAATTTGACGAATTCGTCAAATTTTGACGATTTCGCCGAATTCGCAAATATCTCGTTAAATAAGCCCCGTAGAAGGAAAAGATCGAAATTTTGTTATCACTAAATTTGGCCAAAATTAGGAAAACCTAAAATGCAAATATCTCGTTAAATAAGCCCCGTAGAAGGAAGAGGGCGAAATTTTGTTATCACTAGTTTTGGCCTAAATTTTGAATTTCCTTACCAAAACTTAAAATGCAAATATCTCGTTAAATAAGCCCCGTAGAAGGAAAATGGCGAAATTTTGTTATCACGCGGCAAAATTTTACGAATTCGCCGAGATTTGACGAATTCGCCGATTTTTGACGAATTCGGCAAATTTTGACGAATTAGTGATAACAAAAATTTTGACGAATTCGCCGATTTTTGACGAATTCGCCTAAATTTGACGAATTCGGCAAATTTTGACGAATTCGGCAAATTTTGACGAATTCGCCGAATTTTGAGGAATTCGACGATTTTTGAGGAATTCGGGAAATTCGTCAAAAATTCGGCGAGTTCCGAATTTGTAAATATCTCGTTAAATAAGCCCCGTAGAAGGAAAGGTCGAAATTTTGTTATCACTAAATTTTGCCAACATTTAGCAAAACCTTAAATGCAAATATCTCGTTAAATAAGCCCCGTAGAAGGAAAAGGGCGAAATTTTCTTATCACTAATTGTTGGCCAAAATTTTGAATTTCTTTAGCAAAACTTTCGGCAAATTTTGACGAATTCGCCGATTTTTGACGATTTCGGCAAATTTTGACACATTCTCGATTTTAACGAATTCAGGCGTTTTTTTTTGACGAATTTTGACAAATTCGCCGAATTTTGACGAATTCGTCAAATTTTGACGATTTCGCCGAATTTGCAAATATCTCGTTAATAAGCCCCGTAGAAGGAAAGGTCGAAATTTTGTCATCACTAATTTTTGGCCAAAATTTAGCCAAACTTAAAATGCAAATATCTCGTTAAATAAGCCCCGTAGAAGGAAAAGGCGAAATTTTGTTATCACTAATTTTTGGCCAAAATTTAGAATTTCCTTAGCAAAACTTAAAATGCAAATATCTCGTTAAATAAGCCCCGTAGAAGTAAAAGGGCGAAATTTTGTTATCACTAATTTGTGGCCAAAATTTTGAATTTCCTTAACAAAACTTAAAATGCAAATATATCGTTAAATAAGCCCCGTAGAAGGAAAAGGGCGAAATTTTGTTATCACTAGTTTTTGGCCAAAAATTTTGATTTTCTTTACCAAAACTTAAAATGCAAATATCTCGTTAAATAAACCCCGTAGAAGGAAAAGGTCAAATTTATCACTAATTGTTGGCCAAAATTTTGAATTTCTTTAGCAAAACTTTCGGCAAATTTTTACAAATTCTCCGATTTTAACGAATTCGGGCGGGGAAAAGGGCGAAATTTTGCTATTACTAGTTTTTTTTGACGAATTCGGCAAATTTTGCCGAATTCGCCGAATTTTGCGAATTCGGCAAATTTTGAAGAATTCGCCGAATTTTGACGAATTCGGCAAAATTTTGTCGAATTCGCCGATTTTTGACGAACTCGCCGAATTTTGACGAATTCGCCGATTTCCTTTTTAAAATGCAAATATCTCGATAGGAAATGGGAAAAGGGCGAATTAAATGGGCGAAATTTTGTTATCACTAATTGTTGGCCAAAATTTTGAATTTCTTTAGCAAAACTTAAAATGCAAATATCTCGTAGAAGGACGAGGGCGAAATTTTGATATCACTAGTTTTGGCCAAAATTTTGAATTTCCTTAGCAAAACTTAAAATGCAAATATCTCGTTAAATAAGCCCCGTAGAAGGAAAAGGGCGAAATTTTGTTATTGTTATTGTGACGAATTCGCCGAATTTTGACGAATTCGGCAAATTTTGACGAATTCGGCAAATTTTGACTAATTCGCCGAATTTTGACGAATTCGGCAAATTTTGACGAATTCGGCGATTTCCTTTTTAAAATGCAAATATCTCGATTAATAAGCCCCGTAGAAGGAAAAGGGCGAAATTTTGTCATCACTAATTTTTGGCCAAAATTTAGCCAAACTTAAAATGCAAATATCTCGTTAAATAAACCCAGTAGAAGGAAAAGGGCGAAATTTTGTTATTACTAGTTTTTGGCCAAAATTTTGAATTTCTTTACCAAAACTTAAAATGCAAATATCTCGTTAAATAAACCCCGTAGAAGGATAAGGGCGAAATTTTTTTATCACTAATTATTGGCCAAAATTTTGAATTTCTTTAGCAAAACTTTCGGCAAATTTTGACGAATTCGCTGACTTTTGCCGAATTCGCCGAATTTTTCCGAATTCGGCAAATTTTGAAGAATTCGCCGATTTTTGACGAAATTTGGCAAAATGTAAAA